>VDFB02105785.1:56730936-56788523 GCA_007258455.2 Sequoia sempervirens
TTCTTCATCTCCTATACATAAATCATTAAGTTTGAATTTTTTTATTAAACAAACAATGAAACTCAACTTCATCTTTTTTTTAATCTTCCTCAACTATAGCTTGCTTCTTCATTCCCAAGATCTCCTAAAGGGAATCCAATCTCACTTTTATTTTCAACTCTACAATGAGATTCTTTTCTCTCACTTTTTCCCAATACTCTTCCTAAAATAAAATTCTCACATGTCTTCTAATGACCCATCTTGTCTTCATTTTCAAAGTCATTTTTATAGACTCACAAGTTCCTCTACAATTACAAGTACTCGTTGCAACAATCTCTCTCTCTCTCTCTCTACCCAACAGAGGGTTTCCAAAAGATACACCTCTCTCTCATGCACATTCTATCCAACCTTAACCTCTGCTAGAGGATAAAGTCACAGGTCCTCTTTCATACCTGGGTATGTGCAAGATCATCATGGCAAAAATAGGCACTTAAGTGGTGAAAAATTCAAAAAAAATAGAGTTAGGAAACTTGACGTAAAAATTTGAATAAGTTATCTATATTATTTCAAAAATATGTAAGAATAGAATCTGTAGAAAATTGAATGTAGTTTCTAAACTACTAGGTTTATTTTAAAAAAATCTATTTTGTGAAAATTAAAAATTTCAATGCAATAGTACTTAAATTTCAGGGAAACATAAGAAGTAGGTGTCTGTCTAACCACCCTTTAACCACAATAAAATGATAATATTTTTTTGTAAGATTTTAGATATAAGTAGAGGAATCATGTCTGGATGTGATGCATATTTTTTTGTAATTTTTTTCCAAGTAAATAATTAATTATGATTTTTTTATTACAACTTTGAAAAAATATAAAAACTCATATGTCTAACCACCTTAACTTGGTCAAAACTTCATGAAATTCAATTTGTTTTTTAATCCTATAGTATGTGAAGCATAAAATGTAATGCATGTTTCAAATTCAAAAAATGTGATATTGTTTGAAAGTTATAGATGTTTTTCAATCAATCTATCAATCAAAACTTTAGTCGTAATTCAAATAGAAAATGAATTATAATAATTATTTATTAAATTCAAAGTAAAGCATAATTTATATTTAGTGGAAAGCTGAGAATATCCTTTAAAAACTCTTTTCGTTTCATCAATTTTGGGTAAAAGTAAGTTGTCAGCCACATACCCTACACATACCCATCATATCACCACTTTTTTTCCCATCATGATCCTGCACATACCCATCTACAACAAAACTCACACTCACACATTCCAGCAAAGCCAAATCCTTCATTTTTTCTTAGAAAATATCCAAGAAAAGTAACATACTCACAAGTGCAACACTCCCTAACCAATCTTCTTTCTCTTATACCATTTGATGTAGTTCAATAATTGAGAAACCAAAGAGGTTTGTCAATTGTTGCAACCTTCCCTCATAAAATCAACACTTAAAACAATATTTAAATAAAATCTCCTACACAAGATTATTTCATTTACATTCAAATAAATATTGAAAGTTTACGAATTTTGAAAAATCAACATTCTATCCATTAAAAAAGCTTCACCTATAATGACAACCTTCTACAGGAAAGATTCAAAACAAGTATGCAAACTCCTACATGCAAAGTTCTGAAAAGAACCAAAAATTAGCTTTAAAGCCACACAAAATATACACACTACAGGAAGAAAAATGATCTTCTCAAACTCCTGAACATGGAGATTAGGGCCACACAGGTGCTCTCCTTCACACTTGTACTTTTTTTCCTCTCTTTTTTCATCCTCAGGCTTTTAAAACCCATCACTTTCTACCTATCATTCCTCCATTTGTATGAATTTTCTAAAACTGTTTTTGGGTTTTGTGTGTCTCCTTCCCATATATTTGAAACATTTTTAATTTTTTAATTTTTTTAAGACATGTGAATATTATTACCAATTTATTGACACTGGATCTCACAATTATGACCTAGACAATCTCTCTCTACCCAAAAAATGCTAGTCAAACATCCAAAATCCCCCAATATTCCTTCCCAAGCATGGGTTTTTCTCTTTTAGGTATGTGCATTCAATTCGCATTCAAAATTGGTCTTCTCACCTCACAACCCACTCTATCAACACCCTTGCATTCCACTTGTTCAATAATTTCCATTTTCAAATTTTAGAATGGAGTTACAATTTTCCATAAATGCCCACTCACATGCATGGGCATGAGAATTTTACTTTTTGACAAATTATTTTAAAAAATATATATTTAAATAGTTAACAAGTGAATCAATTAACCCATTTATTTTACATATAAGGGAAACCAAGACAAAAACTAAAATTAAAATAAAATTAAATGTTTTGGATGTGTAGGATTGTCTGGTACCCCCTGGATTCTCCTACATCAAAATGATAAAGGGAATAAGTTGGTAGCAACACCTAATCAAACTTTATAAATATTTACCAATATATTTCCAATTCATACAACTAATATTGTCAAGAAAATTTATAATGAAGAGGATGTTGATAACATATCCAATATGGTCAACATGATTGATACTCATTCTCACAAAAGTCAAACAAATCTCTTACCTAATATCACTTGTACACATATCGATTATTTTATGCATGCACTTGATGGTCCTCTTTACATAACTAATAAAATTAATGATAAATCGACAAGGGGAATACTCATTGATCCCATATAAATATTGAACATGATAAATGATTTTTTTTATATGTACATGAACATTATATGGATAATTACAAACAATGAGAAGTATTGCTGAAATCTCATAATAGATCTTTTCACCCTATGATTCATTCTATAACTCTTCTAGTTAAGATTGTACCTAAACAATTTAATTTTTATTTACCATAATCCCAATGTCAAATGTATTTCATGTGAAGTTAGGTAATTTGTGGCTTATCTTCATAAACGAGGTCCCCTTGATCATTCAGAAATATCTGAAATTCTTATTTGAAGGAAAAACCATAGTATTTATCATAGTGGATTTGAACCTTTGACCCTTCATGGAAAATTTTCACATGATTAATTTTGGCCTCATCCAACCCAACCCACCCAACCTCATGAAGATTATCTATTTTTATCATATCAAAAGTTTAAAGCTAAGCATATAGCCAAATTATCCCTTACCAATAGTTTGGTTGAGGCTCCTTGGTCTCTAGTGGCTTTGATGGTTTTCCTCCTACTCCATGGGTAGTGAATAAACCCAAACCTAAACTAGGTATTCTTCCTCAATGAGACCTTGTAGCATCTATTTCATGGTTCCCCCTCAACTTTTCTATCAAGTACCGTGAGACAAACATTTTGAAAATCCCTCAGGGATTAATTATGTGCTCCTAAAGTGAAATAATCCTTTGTGAAAAACCCTAAAAATTCTATGGTTTCCCAACCATCAATTATTTCTTCAATCCCTCTTACAAGGGAAAAAAATGGACCAATATTCTCATTCCCCACTTCACAAGTTGAATCTCATGAAAGATGAAATAAATGTGTAAATAATGCAAAACAAAGTCATCCTACCATGATTTTTCAACTTGTTGAAGATAATAAATCATTTCCTAATGATTCTCCATCCATACAACTGAATTCCATTAATATACCTCCAAACCATCCATCCTCATCGTCACCTAAATTCACTCCACCTCCCTCACCAAAGAATACAAGTGAAACTTATCTTCCAAACCAAACCAAAGATTAAAAATCTCAACCATGGATGATAGTGCTTGTGATCATGTTGATAGAACTACTATGCAACCCATTAGGATATACTCCAATATTGAAGCTAAAGATGAAACAAAAGAAAAAATATCATAATAAATTATCTCTAATATTTGAAAAATCAATGAATCTGTTGATTCCCCAAATTTGCAATCCACTTGAATCCTAAAGGGCTATCAGACCTAATAGCCAAATTCAAGGAAAATTTTGGCCAACGAATGGGAGATTGAATTAAGACCCTTTCTCCCCTACACTTTGGGCTCTGTGAAACTCAGGAGGGTGATCCCAACAGTATACTTATAGATACTTGTGTGCCAAAGTATCCAAAACACTATAAACAAATGATTCTCCTTTAAATTTTTAACCAACACAATACCCTAAAGGTTTGGCTAACCTTCACGGAAATGCCTAGTTTAAACATGAGAGATGTAGAGAATCAAAATCCACACACCCACAACAAGATAGATAAGTAAATTTGATTTTAAAATTGTAGCTACTCACAAAACAATCTTAGGAAACTGTAACATCAAGAGACAAGTGCCATATTCTAGGGTGGAGTCACCTAAACCATGAAATTTAAAACTCGTCAAAACATTCACTCTATCATAACTATCCCTATCAGATGATGCATTGCACCATTGATACCAAAAAATCAACAAGCCATGCTTAATAATCCTAGTACCCAATTGCATAAACCTCTATCTATGCTAATACAATTTAATTAATTCTTTGAATGAAGGTAATAACATCAAATAGACATTCAAGGAAAAATAGGAAGACAAATACTAGCAATCTTTGAATTTTATATTCATAATATATGCAATACATATTGTGGAGACAACTAGTTCAAATTATCTTATAATTTACTTACAAATATGACAATGCCATGATTTATTAATACATTACATGATTGAAATTAATCCAGAAACATAAAAACAACACTATACATTTGAGACCCTATTACAAAATGGTATTCTCTTGAGAACAAAGAATGAGCAACACCCTTTAGAAGAAACAAAAAAATCCTTCTTAAGGAAAATACAAAAACCCTAAAATTGAAATATCTACAAACATATGGCATCATGTGAGTCTTCAAATCAACCAATTTCATCTCCACCTTTAAATTCCCATTCTTCCTTTTTCTTTATTTCCTACCTTTGAGTTATGTTTGAAATCACTTAGTAATAGAAAAATATTTTACCCTTGCTTTGTGAAAAACTTCATTCCTCTATTTGTCCCTATAGTGATTACCATAGCTGAAGGAAAACCCTCTTCTTATTGCAAAAAAGCTAAAAACTAATCCCAATTTCCAAGTAAAATGTCAAAATAACAATTCTTCGCTTGAGATTCACTTTGTACAACCTTAATGTGTTTCCTCTATTTTGAGCCACTCCTCCATTTTCAATTCCACATTGCTCGGAATTCATTAAAAATTTGATGAATGTTCATCCACCATAAGTGCATTCCCAATAAATTCAAGGCTTAGTTGGATCTCATTTCTAAACCTAAGCCATGGTTGCAAGTAGATTTATGCATCCACATAATCAGGAAATTTGAACAGTACTAGCTTGTATCTTTTTTAATATCTTGTAGCTATTCAAATATATTAGATAGATAAGATAGTGTTGTGACTTTGTCCCATGGTAATTCTGTTGGAATATGGCTTCTATTTTTGTCACTGGTGGCAACCTAAGCCATTATTCCAGTCTGCAGATTAGAATTTGTTCCTACTAGTAGGCAGAGTGAAGAACAAAGTTTTACCGAAAGTGAGAATGGAGAACAAGGTATCCGGTTAATATGTTGATCTGTATGCTTCACCAGATTATCATTTTAGGTTGTGGATCTCAAGGAAGGTTATTGATCATCTATTTTATCTTATTGTTAAGTTTTGTGCTATTGTATTAATTAGTGTATGAGTGAGGAGATCCAAAAGGATGATTTTTCTCTTTATTTGCTCATGGTGGCCGACTTGGTGAATGTAGCATCTCGCAGATTTATAAGGAGTAATTGTTTAAATATTTCTATGTTCAAACATTTGTTTTGGGTCCTAACATAACATTAGCCAACTTTGATGGATACACATCAAATATTAAATGTGGATTCAGCCGACTATTGGAGAATATTTTTATTTTGCAAAAGCCAACATAAAGCGACTAAATCCTTGATAGCAGATATATATGTGAGTTTGGGTAATTCATTTTGATGTATGTATTGGTGTGAAGAGTAGAGAAAATGTGTGTGTGAATGTTAGAAGATCAATTGAGTTAATTTTGCTTGTGCAGAAGAGGATTTTTGTGAAATGAATTAAGGTAGAGCAGAGTGAAGTGCAGAATTAGATAGAAGGTCCAGAGTTTGATCTATGAGCTTCATCGGAACTGATATTAGGCATTTACAGATGCTACTTTCCTAGTTCAACCTTTTGTTGTAATTCAAATATTTTGTAAGGCAGTGAGTCTTCCTTCTTTTGAGTAGTGAGCTCTAGGTAGTGTGCTTGAATGCATGTGCATTCCCTTTTTCTTCATACTTTTAATAGATTATAAATTGTGGATTAATCTCCACCATGGTTTTTTCCCTTACAAGGTTTCCACATAAAAATATTAGTGTTATGGTGTTTTGATTATTTCCTTCTTGTGCTTGCATCTTTACTTCTATTGAAATTTTGTAAATGGTTTAAGATCTGAATTGAAATATAAATATTGTTAAACACTGATTCACCCCCTCTCTCAGTATTCCTTGAGTCCAACAATTGGTATCAGAGCAGGTTCCTCTGAAGAAGTTTAACAGCATGAGGTGGATCTTGGAATGCAATGGACATTGGTAGTCTTCAACAACAACTTTTGGTGGGACTTGATGATCTTGATCAGTCTAAAGCATAAGTCATGGAATTAAAAGTAAATCTTTTGGATGCTGAAATATGCATTCAATCATTGAAGAATAAAATCAATGAGTCAAGAGAAAAGAGGAAGGAAATATGTGATCACCTGAAGCAGAAATAGAGTAAAAGCTTGAAAGATGTTCACCTGAATCAAACCCTAAAAGAAATAACTGAAGAATGTGAAAAGCTTGCTAGAAACAATGATGCTCTAAAGCTTGAGATGGAATCTATGGTGATGAGGAAAACTAAGGAGATTGAAGAAAAAAAGATGAATGAGGAGAATCTGGCTCGGTCCTTAAAAAAAAGATTTGAAGAATGTAGTAGAGTTAATAATGGATTCATTCAACTGGAGATTGAACTGCAACAATCCAAAAATAATGAACAAGAGCTTCAAAGATAGATAATTATTCTCAGAGATGAACTCACTACTGTAATTGAATACAAGGAAACGTTTAAGATCAGTTCTGCTAAGCTTGATTAGTTAACTAATGGAAAAAAGGATGGAAATGAAAAGTGAGGTTTTGGATATGAGAAGAGAGAAAGCTCTAAATCTAAACATGAGGATTTCAGACAAATAAACCAGATGAACAAAGGAAGAAGACATCTGGTAAGACAACCCAATGCCCAAAATTTTAATGGTCACTACTTTGCTTGTAATAAAATTGGTCATATGGCTTCTCAATGTAGAAGTAAAATAAATTCAAGCAGTCCATCATTTCTTGGTTAGTGTTTCAGTTGCAACAAGTTTGGTCATAAGTCAATTGAATGTAGAAGTATGTTTGTCAGTGTAAGGAATGTTAAATACTACACCTGTGGAATATTTGGGCATATTGCTAGTAAATGTAGATTAAGAGGAAATCAATTGAATGAGTGGTCTAGACAAAGAAATCTTGTGTGTTACAATTGCAACAAATTTTGTCACATTGCAAGATTCTACAGGAATAGAAACATGGATAGAAGAGGTCTAGTATACAAAGATTCAATTTCACAAAATGATGATAAAGGAAAAGGGAAAGTGACTATGGAAGCGATAAGAGATCAGATGAAGAAAACATGGGTAAGAAAGAGTGAATCTAATGAAGGAAACAGGCTCAGAATAGAAGCAACTTCTAGTAATTCCTCCATAAATTGATCTTAGGCCATTGGCCTAGGGGAGTTTTTCAAGAAAATCATTTGTCCCCCTATTAGCAGTCGGCATCAGAATGCAAGAAGTTTTCAATAGTTGTGCTAGTGGTTTACAAGTGTATTGATGGTCATTTATGCAGAAATTTGAGAAGTAGAAGGTTCGTAGATGAATTTTTCTTTTGTTGTCTAAGAAAGCAGAGTATCTAAAACACCTAGGGAAAAAAATTTAATGTGATAAAAGGGTTTGGTGTGTGAGTTAAAAAAGGGTATTTGGAACCCTCATTTTTCACTTTGTATTGAAGAAGAATAGAAGGAGAGCCTCTGGAGTAGAATTTCAAAGAAGTAAAGTCATTTCAGCTACAAACTCATTAGCTATTTTAGTTGCTTACTTAATTTGGTGTTTGGTAGAAAACTTGTTTGGTATAGAAGGAAAAATGAAGCAAATCAAAGGAATGGTGAATTTAGATGAATATAGCAATGAGAAGATTAGGGATGTGAGAAATTTGTTGTCAGTCGATGAATTGAAATGGCTTGAAGGTGTGAAACACAAAAGTTTGGATATTTGGAGTGAATTTCCATACTTTGATAATGCGGAAGTCATTAGGTTTATCTTGAACAGATTGAATGATTACATTCTAATTCTAGATAAATCCTATCTCATTTTGAAAGAGGTGATTAATAATCTAATTGGTTTATGCAATGTTGGGGATGTACTGAAAAAGAAGTCGATTCAGAACAAGGAGGTCAAAACCCTAACTAGAGTAACTGGAGATTAGAGGGCTTTGATAATTTCAATGATCAAGGATCTGATAACAAGGTATACTGTGCATGGAATCTCATACAAAATCTTGTTCAAAAATAGGGAAGGCACAACTTTGATGGGAATAGTTTATATCTCTCATAAAATGATAATGAAGGATCATGATTTTGATCTATGTAGACTGCTAAAAGATCAGTTGATGGAGAATGTGCAACTAACGAAGGAGGAAGATTACCCCTTCAAATTTTTGGACACTCTAATACTTTGGAAAATTATGAGTAAGAGTATGAAAATTTCTTTAAGGAATTACTAGGGAAGTTTGGAGCAATTAGCATTTCCATTCTGGTAAGAGAATATGAATTTGGATCTTCTTCCAATGAGATGGAGAGGAAGAAGAAAATAGCACAAGATACTGTTGATTAGACTCCTCTGGCACACAAGACTCCAAAAATTGAATGAAAAGGTAAAGATCTAGTGATTGTGGACATACCAGATGAAGAATCTGATGAGTATACTTCAAGAGAAGAACTAGAATCAGTTGAATTAGATGTAGTCATAGCAAAAGGAAGCAAAGAAGAAGGTGTTGTATCCAAGGTAAAGTTACCGCAGCTTGTTCAAGAGAAATATGGGATGCAAAAAATTGTAGACATATGGTCTGAGAGACCCTCTTATGAGCAGGACCTGATCAAAAGCACACTAAGTACTTATTTTTTGCACAATAATATTGGTTTGGAGAGGTTGCAGAATGTGTTCCCTGAAGAGATGATTGAGTGCATTAAGGATGCCATGGTCTCTGAGTCTTAGGATAGAAAAGAGGAAGAAATAATTCTACATCTAAAGGAGAAATTTAGGATATCTCTTACCAAACTAAAAAGGAAAATGAATGTGTTGAGGCAATGCATAAATACAACCAATAACATCTACAGCTATTGTCTTCATTGGCCCCATGTAGTTGGGAAATACAAAGATAAGTTGGAGTAGATTGAATCTGAACTAAACAAAATTGGTCAAGATTATAACATGTTTCAAGATCAGGATGGTGCAGTCAAGAAAAAGATTCAAGTATTGCAATCTAAGCATACAAAAGTTCTATTCACCATAAACAACCTTGTGGACACCTTTTGGAAGGTGAAGGATTTAACCGAATGTAGGTTGGAGCAGTTAATTGAGGTTCTGAGGAAAGGAGAGAAATTAGAAGAGGCAATTACAATTCTACAGTTCCTCATCTAGATTATCAACCGGACATAAAAAAAAACCAACTTGATCCTAATCATTGGGATTGCAATGGAAGCATGGAAGAAACTTCTTCCAGAAATGAAAGATAAGTACAAGATAATTTTTTGACTTGAGTAGCAGTTGTATTTCTTCAAATTTTGATCAAATTTTTGAAAGGGAGAGAGATTATAGTGAAAAATGTGTTTTTCATTGTTGTCAAAGAGGGAGAGAGAGAAATGAAAAATTCCTTATCACTCTAAGGGGGAGCTATGTTTTGAAATTTTGAAAATTTGAAATCTGGTAGTGTAATCATATTGGCTTCGACATGGAGTCATTTTTCATGAAGTGTTTCCATCAATTCCAAAGGGGGAGGTTATTGCCATATGGCTTCTAATGTTGTCATTGATGGCAACCTAAGCCATTATTCCAATCCATAGATCAAAATTTGTTCCTACTGGTAGGCAAAGTGAAGAACAGAGTTTTACTGAAAGTGAGAATGGAGAACAAGGTATTTGGTTAATATGTCAATTTGTATGCTTCACTGGATTATCATTTTCGGTTGTGGATCTCGAGGAATGTTTTTTAACATATATTTTATCTTATTGTTAAGTATTGTACTATTGCATTAATTGGTGTATGAGTTAGGAGATCCGGCAAGATGATTTTTCTGTTTATTTGCTCATGGTGGCCAACTTGGTGAATTTAGCATGTCATGGATGTATAAGGAGTAATTGTTTAAATATTTATGTGTTCAAACATTTTTTCTGGGTCCCATCATAACATTAGTTGACTTTTATGGGTATGCATCAAATATTAAATGTGGATTCAACCAACTATTGGAGAATATTTTTATTTCTCTGAAGCTGACATAAAGCAACTAAATCCTTGATAGTGGATATATACATGTGAGTTCAGTTAATTAATTTTGATGCATTTATTGGTGTGAAGAGTAAAGAATATGTGTGTGTGAATATCAAAAGATTAGTTGAGCGAATTTTTCTTGTGCAAAAGAGGATTTTTGTGAAACAAATTAAGGAAGAGTAGAGTGAAGTGTAGAATCAGACAGAAGGTCTAGAGTCCGATCTATGAGCTTCATCGAAACTAATATCAGTCATTTCAAGATGCTACTTTCTCAGTTCAACTTTTTTTGTAATTCAAATATTTTGTAAGGCAGTGAGCCTTCCTTCTTTTGAGAAGTGAGCTCTAGGCAGTGTGCCTAAATGCATGTGCATTCCCTTTTTCTTCATACGTTTAACAGAGTATAAATTGTGGATTAATCTCAACCATGGTTTTTCCCCTAACAAGGTTTCCACGTAAAAATCTTGGTGTTATGATGTTTTGATTGTTTCCTTCTTATGCTTGCATCTTCACTTCTATTGAAATGATGTAAATGGTTTTAGATCTGAATTGAATTTAAATGTTGATGAACACTAATTCACCCCCCCTCTCAGTGTTCCTTGAGTCCAACAAACTCAATTGAAAAACCACTGCATATACACCATTTTTTATTGACACTTGATCATACACTATCAAATTATTGGTTGGATAGTAACTCCTTTTGAAGAAGTAACGTTCTTCGTATGATAAGTGTGATGACTGTCCCTTTGATATAATGTTATACAAAATATCATAAGGGTAAGTGCATGGATTCGTGACACAATTTTGATGCCAAATTGGAAAAAATGAAAAAAAATTCCAAAAGAGAGCATTGGGCGTACACCAAATGATTAAGTCATTTGGCGTGTGCCAAATTTGGCACTCACCAAATTTGGCATCTTCCAAATGCAAAAAGCTAATTTAAACCAAATCTTTCTTTCTAAACCTCCTTTTTTTTCAACCCACGACTTGGCTTGGAGGTTTTCAGCTTTGCAGCTCGTGCTCACCAAATATCTTCCATTTTTGCACTCTTAGCTTGTAATTCTTCACGAGGATGCCACCAACACATCAAAGAGGTTGAAGATTGTGAAGAGGTATATATTTTTTATTGTTTTTATTTTGAATTTGATTTAGAATGTATATTGAAATAGGTTTTTTTAATAAAACTTTTTTCTAATTCTCAGGGAATGAATCTCCACCTCCAAACATTGAGAATTCACAATCACCCCCTCATGAAGAGCCTCCTATACAAGAAAAACCTAAAACTTCTCCATCAATTCATAGGCATCCTCAAGGAACACAAGAAAATATCCTAAATCAAATTGAAAACAATAAAAGAGACACTGAATAATTAATTGGAAGATTAACTAAGCATGCCAAAACCCACCCTTATAGGACAAGGATTACCAAATTGTTGAAGTCAATTGTATCTCATGTAGGAGAAATGAGTGAGAAAATAAATTTTTGGTCAAATAAGAGGCATGAGTTGAGACAATTTTATGCTAGTGGTTTGTCATATGCAAATGTGAAAAATAAAATAGCAAATCCAACTTGTGTGCCCTATTTACAGACCTGAGAACCAATACACCTTTATCTCATGCATGTAGGAGGTTCCCCATCCATTGGTACCACCATGAATTAATTAAAAATAAATTTTGGGAGTGATGTTGGATGGTATTTGACCAACCTCCATGTAATAACCATGAGGTACCACAATAATTTTTGAGGAAACTCTATTGTGATTTTGTTCTCAATAAGATGCCAAATTATTTTGACATCTTATACTTTTAGTGTAGAGGTGGGGGCTCCACACATGATAGACTTGGTGCACGACGTAATCCATAGTTGGCACTGAGACCCTTGGACAAACCCTTGGTGGAACATATCATCATTCCTTCCATTGTTAAGGACAGTATAGAGGTAGACATGTTGGAGTCAATTAGCTTGCCCACCCATACCATTATACATTGTGTGAGGGCTCTAGCAAAGCCCGATGTGGAGGAGACATGTAGGCCCTGAGCTCCACCCTACCAATGTGGCACTTGTGGTATTGTTTGCACATATGATTATCAAAGTGCTCGGGATGCAACTATAAATCCTACATCAGTTGTAGAGGAGATGGCTATGATAGAGGAAATGTTGAATAATACATACGACCTTGATATTTAGGTAAAATTCAGCAAGTTCATTTAATTTTTTTTATTAAATTATATTTGAAAATTTAAGAACAACTAAATTAGTAGATTCAATATGATGAAATTTTAGGGTTGGAGTGTTCATGAGACATGATCCATTCCTATAGACCCTTATTCATTCTCGACATTGAGTCCATAGGTATGCAACTAGTATTAAAGCTATTATTATTGCAATTGAATAGTTGAATGTTATATTTGAATGTTTGTCTCATAACATGCTTTGGATGTAAAATAGTTTCTTGGTGAGCCTTCGACCTCCACACCTTGCAATTCATGTCATGAAACAAATTTCACTCAAGTAACCTTTATTCATTAATGGTGTTGTAAAGAAATGTTAGCTAGTTTTTGTAATTTTGTGTATACAAATCTTAAAAAATCATGAGAAACACAAACATTGTGATGGAACTTTCAAAATTTTGCAAAATTTTGGTGTACTCATGTTAAAACCCTAAGAATTTTAACTTAAAAAAATCTTTGTTACATCTGTTGTAGGGTTCTCATATGAGGATTAGGGTTTTGTTTATTTTTAGTTGCTTGGTGTTCTATTTTGTTGTTGGTTGTATAGTGTCTATTGTCGGTCACATAAGGGGAGGGAATATTAATATTTACATCATCATGTGACTATCACCATAAGACCATTCTTTCTCTTATGTAGGTCTGAATCGTCTGTTTCTATAGGTTAGGGAAATGATCTTTTTGATCATTACGTCCTTTGTTCTACATGATTCCAAACTTGTGATCCTACTGTTCTCGTGTTGCCCTGGAGAAGTCCCCTCTTTTACAACAACTTATGAACACATGCCTAAAGCTTTCACTTAAGTCCTGATGGCCCTTGTAACTATATCACTCATCACTGATTTATTCATAGGTTTACATTGTGAATTAGCGATGAGCGATGAGCGGTACTTTCCTTTGATATCACTCATCGCTAATGGAATTCAATCCCCCAAATTTGTAATAGAAATGAGTGATGTTCTTAGCCTTATGCTCTTATCACCCATCACGAATGACCATTAAAAATAAAATTTATAATAGCAATGGGTGATGTTCTTAGCCTTATGCTATTATCGCCCATTGCGGATGGCCATTACAAAGAAAATTTGTAATAGCAATGAGCAATATGTTTCCACACCGTGTGATTGTGGATATCTTGTAAAAGGTAGTTTTCACATTAGTATGTGTGATGAACCCTATAAATAATGTAAACCATTCATCGCTAATTGCTTGCACAATTTATGAGGAGAATCAGTGATGAAAAGAGGCCTTATTGCTCATCATAGATTTATCTTAGAACTTAAGTTATAAACTAGCGATAAGCAATGGGTGCCTTCTAAAAGGGTTTTTTATTTTACTAATTTTGATATTATGGGTGATGTCTCTGGTGACATTTGTTCTATGTAGGTCCACATGTCCAACATCTGATGTTGCCATAATATCTCTCATCGCTAATGGGATCCTAGGGATGAAGTATGAATTGGTGATGCACAATGAAGGGATAGATGTGACCAAAAGTCAGGCCATAGAATCAAGGATTAAAGGCCATCTCAAGGATGTTTTCATCATTGATAGAGCCAAGTGATGATAAAGTAGATTGATGGCAAGCAATGATAAAGTAAATCGACGATGAGCGATGACTATAAATGAAAAGGGAAATGTGTCATGATCCAGGAGATTTCACACAAATCAGAAAATAAATCAGCGAAAGAATTGGAGGACCATTGATAAAGCTTTAAAGTGAGATGATCCATTGAATATGAAGTCATCGTATAAGTAACTTCATCGCTAATGAGCACCTCAGGATTAGGGAAGAATTAATGATGAAGCGATGAAGTGTGTAAGGAAAGTTTCTCTCTAAATTGGCCTTATGTACTTCGCTAATATTAATGAAGAGCATGAATCAGGTTGGCTATACATGCTAAATTGTTAGGAAATATATGATTAAATCAAGTTTAAGGAATAATGTATCAATATTTGAGATAGCATCACTATTTTCAAAAGGCAAGTTGATAATAGTTGAAAAATGATGCTCATGGCCACCTTAGATGAAATTTTAATTGTTCTTAGATGAACGGTCTAGATTTAGAGCCAAACTGGTAGTCTACTAGTTCGCTCATGCCAGGAGTTTTGCATTATTAATTCTACATGCTCAAAATTTGTATTTAATGCAGAATGATCGATGATTATTCTCACTATCTTTTTAGTTTGTAGTGTATGTTAGGCTAAGTATGAAGGGTTGTTGGTCTATTTACAATAGAATTTTCTCATCCTAGTGGGGTTGGTATGAAATTTAGTTCTTTGGTCTACTTAGGACTTTTATTGCTTGAATTGGTTGTTATCACTACGATTGTGGTGTTTTTTTTGTGGGTGTTGAACCAAAAGAAAATTTAATTATCATTATGTTAGCTATGACAAGATGGGAAAAACTGGTGAGGCAACTTCGCCTATTAGGAGGTCTAGTCGGTTAAGTATGCCAAAATTCAATGCGGATGTAACTTAATAGGAAACCATGGTTTCCTTTGAAATCGCAAATGGAAAAAGGAGGGCTATAGGCCATAAAAAGAAGACAATTGTGCAAAGTACTTACTGCTTGAGAAAAAGGACCCTTTTAGGGGAAGCAGTTGAGTTCAAAGGCAAGGAACTAGCATTGCCTGTGAAGAAATCCAGAAAGAAAGAGAAAAGCTACCAAACTAGCCAAGGAAAGCAGAGTTATTTTATTGTGCCAATAATCCTTCAGATATTGAAGTTGAGACAGACTCAGACTATGGCTAGTATGTCCATTCCCTAGTGCCATGTGATAGCTGTGATGATGACATACTTGTAATACCTCCAATTGCAAAAAGCACCAGAAGTGGTTGGGAATTTTCAAATGCTGACGACTCTAAATAAGGGTCACCTCCTATTTTAGTTTTTTGATGACACCATGGTTGTTTCATAGGAGGTATTTGTTTTCATGTGTCAATGGTTTTTCTTTTTCTTTCCTTTGTTGATGTGGAGGTCTCACTGATGATATGGTTGAAATATTTTTTGTTCCTAGCAAAAGGATACTATGACAGTGATAACTAATATTATACACATTTTTTTTCCTCCCCTATTATGAAGTGATTATGTATGAAACCGCCTGGGGAGTCCTTTGAGGAGTTAGTTAGAATTAGGGTTTTGAAATGAACTTAAATGAAATTGAAATTATAATTCAGTTGGATGCTTGTGGCACCCCTATTTATATAAAGGGGATTTGATGGCTGAAAAGAGAGTTCAAAATTTTGAGTCTAGATAAGGTCATAGTAGATACCAAGCTCTACTAGCAAAATATAATGTAAATAGATACTCTAGTAGATATATCAGAAGCAAGTCTAAGATGAAATTTATACTATGTATGAATCTTAAATATGTCTTACAATGAAATACCAGGAATGAAGAAGAGTTTTAGTTCAAAAATATTGCTCTCCTATGTATTTTATTCCAAGTTATGAATGAAGATTGTTTATGACAACTTCATTTGTGTTTTGTCACTTGTATAGAATGTATGAATTTGTTTTATGCTTCAGTTCAAAGAATTGATTAAATGCATAAATGAGCTCATTAGTTTGTGATGAAAGCATATAGGATTTAGTAAGGAAGTGATATTCCATTGATACATTGAATTAGATGTTACAAAGTGACACTCTAATAGTCCACTAGTTTCTGAGTTTCAATCAAAATTGTATTACCAATTGATTACCAGTTGTAATTCATTTTCTACCTTAGATAAAGCAATAATTATCTCACTAGTTTATCTTATGGTCAGTTGAGCTAGTATTGAATTGGGCCTATGATTTAAGATGAAGAATGATTCAAAATTGTTTAAATTACAACATCCTAACTCTAAGTATGAAGGAGCACTTCTTGAAAATAAGTAACACTTCTATCTAAGGTTTTCTGAGCTTTTGATGAGATAATTTTCATGGGATAGTGCATTTGTGTGAAGAAATACTCTTGACCAAGCATAAAATATTATTAGATGTATGGGATTACCCTCCCTGGGTCTCACAGAGCTTGAAGAGAAAAAGTAAAGTAGTAATTACTCTACTTAAGTATTAGCCAATCATCAACCTAGCTGATAATTGGGTCATGACAAGCTCATAGGTTAGGATTGAGATTAAGTTTTGTTCGAAAAAAAAAACTAACAGAAATGGTGACTCCATTGGGGACACTTTTGTATCCTTGATACAAATATGTTGAAGACCATTTTAAAAGAGTCAAGACAAAATGAACATCTGGTTCAAGTGTTGAAGAAGTTTCAAATCTGCAAAGTGGTTTGTGTGGCCCTATGGTGATTCTATTGGAAGAACTTAGATAAAGACATCCTTTCTTCAAAGGTTTTTCCTCTTAAAGAGGTAGGGACTCTGCTCTACAATTTACACATGAAGTGCTACTATTTTTTGTTAGTAACTTGAAAAAGCTCTATTCAAAGTTGTGGTCATTAGTGGTGTGAAGGTACATAGTTCTCTGCATATTTTCATTTACTAAACCTATCATATGGATTGTAACTATTGTTCCGCTTAAATTTTTATTCACAAAGTAGCAAGTATGGATGGTTAGAATGAAGTAATATATCTCAAGGATTACTATCTATTTGCAGTTATTCTTAAAAAAATTCATGGTTATGATTATGCATAATTAGTTAAACCATAAATTTGCATACATCTATGGATTATCAAAGAGAAATAGCCATGCCATTAGAAACTTGGATGCATATTGTCAAGAAGCTTCATAAGTCTGAAAATCCTCAGATAGTTGATGCCATAAAGTTCAAGAACCTATGTGTGGATAAGCCTGGGATTAGGCTAGAATGGAAAGTTGTATTCAAAAGGGGAGTTAAATAGTTAAACAAAAGGCACTTGATTGCTATACAAGCCTAGTTAAGAGATAATCATACTAGATCTATTATCCAAGTTTTTGCACTTTTTATCAATCCTTTTGATTCATTATATGACCAATTAGACTTGTCATGGGTTGATTACAAGGGTAAAAGTATGTCATCTCTAGTCTATAAGAAGATGCCTATTTGTAATGGATATAATATATGTGAGGGAGATGCACATGTCCAAAATTTCTATAATTTCATGGTGAAACATTCATTCGGAGATCAAGAAATGTGGATGAGATTTTTTGTCAGATCTCTTGAAGCTAAAGCTAGGGATTGGTACTTAAGTTTTCCCGAGAAGTCATTTTCCTACTGGGATAAACTAGTGGATGCTTATAGAGAAGAAGTTGCAAAAGAACCTTCTAATCTTGTCACAAAGCTAAAAAAACTTTAGAAACAAGATGAAGGGTCAAGCATTTCTTTCAGTCACAGGTTTGTTGTTGCTCTTTCACTAATCGTTGGGAGTTTTAAATCTAGTACACCAGATTGCATTTATATGTATTTTGAAGATTTTGAGGAGGGATCTACTGCACTGTTAAAATATTTTAAAATTTTGAATATGAAAATGGCTTACACAATATGGAAAAAATAAGGAATGAATACATGCAAAGTTTACTGTCTTCAGTTGTAGGTGTTTATGGTGTTTTCTGCACAACAACAACTCAGACAGAATATGATATGTTGTCTCTCTTGAAAGGTAAATCTCTATCTGTAGACACCTAAAAATGACCTAGGCCTGCGGGCACTATTTTACCACCTTTCGTCCTAGCATAATTATGACATTTAATTATGTCCCTAGTCCACATTTGACTATTGATTAAATAATTCATAATTATTTAATTAATTCATGTCCATTTATTCTTCATGATTATTAAATAGATAAATCTTATTTATTTATTAAATACGTCATTAATTATCTAAGTCTTCCCTTAGTTAAATAATTTTCTAAATTTATTTAATTACCCTTCTTCAGTCATTTCTTCCTGATTATTAAATAAATAAGTTTTATTTATTTATTTAATATGTCACTAATTGTCATAATTAAATGAATTGATTAGTTTATTTAATTATTGATGTCATCTGCTAAATTAAATAATTATCTTTAATTAGTTAATTGAAAAAATTAATATTCCTCTCATTTTAAATAAATGAAATTATTTAAAATGTCATCACAATCTTAACTGACATTCCATTTTGGTAAATTCATATTTTGAGTTGATTGGTAGCTTTCTTCCAACAATCAAATAAATCGAGCAGGTTCTTAATTTTAGTCAAATTTTCTTTTCAATCCATCTTTTATAAATCTCACAAAGCAGGCTATCTTTATCTTCTCAATTTTGAAAATCTTTATTTTCAAAATTAATTATCTCCTCTTTTCTCCACCACTAATTTGATTTTCTTCTATGACATCTTGACCACTCATCTAAGGATTTTACCCTAACCCTAATTAGGGATTATCAAATGAAATCTTGACCTTTGATTTTAGGTTTCTATCAAGAGTCAATCTCATCCATCCATTCAAAATTGTGTTTTCTATAAAATGACAATTTTGTTCATAATTTGGGGAGCACTTGATCATTATAGGCATTATAGTCATTTATCATTTATCATAGGCATAGGCATAAATATAATTAAATCCTTCAAAACTTGCATAGGACAATGGTGTAATCAAATTGCTCACACACTCAATCTAAGGGCATCAATCATACACTGCAAGTTAGGAGGTGCTATGGAGGTGAATCATGGAAGCTTCAACGAATATCTAGTATAGTCATTCTTGTTATTTTATTTCTTTGTGCTTCATAACTTCTTTGGGTTTATTATTGATTTAATCATTTTCTAATCTCAAACCTCAAACCTTATGAAATTTACCCATTGATACATTTGGTGAACCCGACATGAACATGACTTTGTTATTTGCTATTATTTCCATACGGTTTTCATGTGTTTTTTGTCATTTTTGCAGGTATAGGTATGGAGCGACACAGTAATTTTTTTTAAATCATGACGCATCGGATGTGTCACGATGCATTAGTAGACCAAAATGCCACAATCACTCTGTCGAGCTGCAATCGTAGTCTTGAAAGTCGTAGTTGAAATACCGAGCCGCAGTTGACATATAGAGCGACGCATTTGCTTTGTTGTGATGCATTCGCCTGGTAATGTTTTCTTCTCATTTGCATTTGGGTTTTTGAGGTTTTTCTATTCTTTCTATATTTTTTAGCACTCTCATTTTATTTTCTGCATTCTACCCAGTAGTGGCTTTCGTGTTACTAATCGTGTCCAAGATTGGTGGATGAAATTGCTAACTTGTGGTTTTGCAGCTCCATTAGTCGAAGACTCATTTCTCAAACAACGTGTTTATGATTTCTAGTGTAGAAAATACTTCATTTGGTGCTTTAAAATGGATGTGTGTTTGATTATGTCTGATTGTGCTTGAAGGTGGTAGGTGATTATGCTCTCACCTTGTGAAAACTAGGTGATCAGAAAACTAGACCCACCTTATTTTTTATGTCACCCTCATGATTTAGTAATCGAAGTATCCTCTCTCCTTGCGCTTTCTAGCGATCCTAGGTGTAAGAGAAACGGTTACTAAATCTAGAACTTGGGCCTGTTCTGGTGGGAAAAAGTACTCACCCTAGGATGACTTAGACTGGTAGCACCATGAACCCGAGGGACTTCCAGTCGGTATATAAAAGTGGATTCTTGGGGAAAGCCCAAGAATCACGTGTATGGTTCCGACAAGATGGATCTGAAAGGGGACTCTCACTGCATCGATCATGCCCTAAGAACAGAATGCCCATATTAAAAACCCTTTGTCTTAGTGTCCAACCATTCTTTGGCTGTTGCTTGATATAGTGCAGGGTACAGTATCATGCCCGAAGACACTCACTACTGATCCCCTTGAGTAGAGAAAGCAATTCTTGGGAAGTCATTACCCAAAGAATCTAAATTTGGTGTGCTTGAATGACGTTAATGAGTTGTGGAGGGGAGCCAATGCCACCAAAATTCTAAGCTATCCGCTCTCGAGAAGGAAAGGTGTTTATCACCAATCTGGGGTATATCGGTGGGCTATATCAAGTACACAAACCTTTGGCCTATTTGCTTTTTAGGATTGTACTTGTCTTATTTTCACTTGCTTACATTCAAAACACTGTGTTTGTCAAGTGATTTTTGGATTCATCACATTTACAGTTCTGAACACAACATTCAACTTTAGACAGATCCAATTTGCCATCAAAATGACAAGAAAATCAATTTTAACAAAACTGTGTCACATCTGTTGAACCGCAATCGAGTTTCTATGATGCAATAGCTCTATTAAACCACATGTTCCATTTAAAACACTACATTTATATGCGTCATGATGCATCTAAACATTACAAAGCCACATATGCAAAATTGAGTCACATATGACAGTCTAAAAGCCACAATCATGCAAACCAACTGCATTCGACAAATTGTGATGCATTCACAGCTTCAAACAATGCATTCGCCTGTCACAAGTGAAACCTTGAAACAAATCCAAATCTGAGTCCACACTTTGTCAATATTTTTTCAAACACTATTTCCAAAGGAATCTTGTCAGAAACCAATTTTGAAATTGCTCAAACTTTCGACCATTAGTTGCATTCTTCACCATAGGTTTCACCATTCATTATTTTTAGGTGCATACATTAGACATTAGTTTTTCCCTAGGTTTCAAATCATTGTATACTTTGGATTAGATAAATATTAGCACCAATTCACAAATGTCATTATTTTTGAGACTAGGTTATCTTGGACTTCACAATCATTATATTTTTCAGTCATTGTCCCTTTTGTGAGATTTTTCCAATGCAAAAGTCTAGTTAGGAAAACTCGCTAGTCATATTGGCCTTGTCAACTTGTTATTTTCAGAAAAGTCCTTTAGTAAACAAAATAAAAAACAAAGATTCAGTTTAGAAGTGCTTGGATATCCTTGTCTTAAATTGCTCTATAGGTTTAGACATTGCATATGTTATTCCTAAAAATCCAAAAAAAAAAAATTACACATTCTAGTCATCATTTTGAACCTAGACCTTGCATTTATAACAATAAGCCCTTAGTTAAACATCATCATCTTAGTCCTTAGTCGACATTTTGGATTTGATCACCTTGTCACCTTACATCAATCATTTTCTTAGACAAACATTATCATCACCTAGTCATCCTAGTTGACATTTTAGGAAACATAGTCTTGCATTTTCATCCTTATCGAAAATCCAAAAAAACATAGGTTGTCATCATCCTCACATTTAGTTGTCATTCTCATCATCCTTATCTAAGCAATCCCTTTTTGTTGTTGAGACTAGGCTTCAAAGACAAAAAGGACAAATGGAAAACTTTGGACAAGATTTCAATCCCAACATTGATAATAACACTTATGACATAAACCAACATTGGACTTTTTCTGGCCCATTTCACAACATGAACATGCAATATTCCATGAACATGCCATCTTCATCATGAAACCCTTTTGAACCATTCATACAAAGAGACCAAAATGGATGAGTATATGCAGAAGACTTAGAAGCTGCAACAAAAAATCCTAATATAGTCTCCTTCATAGAAAACTGTCTTACACAACCCTCAAAGGTATCTAGCCATGCTTTTGGACCAAGGGGCTAAGTTACCACGAGGCCTTGACATAAATAATTTTCCACCTCCATCCGTCTACCCTCACCATCAACAGTCACTTGACATAAATCCTACCAGTAATTCACAACAAATGTTCACTTATCACCCTTATCCTACCTTGACAAGGGAAGCCAACTATCAACTAGTACATACCAAGTCTCCACGTCATATGCTAGTCCTTCACCTATCAATCATGTCCAAGTCTACATGCCCTATCAACCATCTACCAACTCATGTCAAGCTCCCACATCATACCATACCGATCCAGTCCAAATCTCCATGTCCTATTTCAATCAACCTTACACTAATCCAGTCGAAGTCTCCATGTCATATCCTTGTCCTTCAATAATTAATCTAGTCCAAGACTCCATATCCTATCCTTGTCCCTCACATGCTAGTCTAGTCCAAGTCCCCAGGTCCTATCCTAGTCCTTCATATACTAGTCCATTCCAAGTTCCCACATCTTATCCTAGTCCTTTGTTCATTAATCCTTTTCAAGTCATCCTCTCACAAGCCACATCTAGTCATGAAAATTCTATCATAGTCCAAAGTCAAATCCCATTTAATAGACTTGAGGATAAATATCAAAATGAAAGTCCAAAGCATGACCTTATAATGTCACTCTCATGTCAATAACAAGGTAGTCTATCCCATGACCCTATTTTTTAGTCCATCCAAGAAGTTCTTCAAGATGATCATGACATCCAAAATACCACAACCCTTGGCAAAGACTTTAATCCTAATTACATCACCCACAACAACCCCATCTTTGACCAAGACCCTACCATTGACCAAGAAGTCCAAATCCATGACAACGCCATCTTTGACCAAGACCCTACTATTGACCAAGAAATCCAAGACGATCCACCCCTTGACCTTTACGCCATTCATGATCAAACACTTGCTGACCTTATAAAGGCCTTGACTATTGACACTTCCCATGATGAGACACTAGCCTCCATGGGACACATAGACGATATTCCTCCAGAACATGAATCTTCCACTAGGGACATGCTTGCATATGATCAAGTTATAGCTAAAATCATTGGACTTTATGACACTAAACATAATGATGGCTTCGAAATTTCCTTGGAAGCACCAACAAAATCATCTAAACTTGACATGTCACATGATCAAACCAAAGATATCAGCTAGGAATATGTCCAACATGACAATGAAGCTAAGACACTTTATCAACTAGGGTCATCTATCTTTGTCAGAGCAGGCTTTCTTGTAGATGAAAATATTACAAGTGACAATATCCACATACCTAATGATGGGTTAGCATCTTGCTTTCAAAACAAAAAATACCCCATCGCAAATAGAATTTGTCAAAGCAGGCAATATCAAGGCAAAGAACTAGGCATACATGAGCAAGGCATTCTGGAACCAATACAGCTTCAAGGAAATTACAGACACCAATGTCTTGGCTATTCCTCAGTTAGTAAATCAAATGATGTTAGTGGTACCTCCTCAATACTGTGGGAAACTTTGTCAGATACAAATGTCAAAATGGAGTCCATGAGAGATCCTTGTCATAATATTGCTGCCAACACCCCCTTCACCCACACCATGAACCATCATTCCATCATAAATAAACCTTCCCTTTGGAACTAGTAAAAAAAAATGTCTTACAATTCAAAAGATCAAAATCAAATGTCAAAGGCCATTGAATCAAACAAAATGACAAGCAGAAAAATGAAATTAAAATGGATCCCAAAGAAAGATGGATCAAACAAAGACACCAAGTCAAATACAAAAGTCAATCACAATGTGGAGCCACAAGACAAGAGAAATCCCACATACAACACATGTCCACCTCCTTCAAAATGGTCATCAATCAAGGCATATAAAAGTGTTGGTTCCAAACACCATCCCTCCAAAATTCATCATCCACCATCCCAAGTTTGGAAAATAAAAAGTCATTCATCCAAATGTCCAAACAATCTTTCCACATCTACCATCATTCGTCATAATCCTACATCTCGTCTAAAGTCTAAAAATCCCACATCACACATCTGTCACATCTTGGTAGCAACTCTTTACCATAAGGAATCTCATGGCACTCTATCGCGATGTGCATATTCTGCTAAGGCCAACTCTAGTATCATAAAGGATCATAATGACATCGATCAATTGTATGCAAGCACCATGATCCTGACAAGACAACTCCTTCAAGAAGGTCATTATTGGCATATCATGGCACCAGTATCTACATCAGCACCGTCAATTGATTCAGAATAGTCAGTGGTCATCTAAAGCATCTAGGCTATCCACAAAATCAAAAATACAAAAATATAAAAAATTGAAAAATGTAAAACATTGTCACCCTAATGAAAACCTGACAAATAGGCATCTTGGTGACACCAAAAAAATCAAAAAGCGAAGAAAATAGTAAAGAGAAAAATTTCATCCAATGGTGAAAACCTAGCAAATAGGTGCCCTGGATAAGTACCATGATGAAAACCTAGCAAACAGGTGTCATGTGTAAAATAAATCATCTATGTGGAATTTTACACTTGGGGGCAAGTCATCTCATTTCCCATGCCTTCTTCATGACATTTATGTCCATCTTAGCCCTATCATTTCCATCTATTTTCCCACCTACCTTGGTCTTGACATAAAACAGGCACACATAAGTTATGCTTTGGGAAATTTTTTGGCAAGCCTATCCTTTGGTCATACATTATCCATGAAGCATCATGTCATTGCTGACATAAACCTCATTATCCTTATGTGACATAGTCCTTGAAAATCATATGACAATTCCCTTAGTCTCATGTCTCCCGTCCTTTACCAAGGCCACCTCTCATCCTTTCATTCTGTCACCTATCTTGGCTTTCCCTTGTCAAACAGTCTAAGGATACTCCATCATCCATTTTATTCCTAACCAAGTAATTCCAAATGCAACGAGTCTAATTCATACAAGCACATTATCCAAAATTTTACTTGACTTTGTTCATGGCCCAGCTGTAGACCTCAATATTTTTATCACATTATCACCGTCCTCACGTTGTTTTGGGATGTGTCCTTCCCACGTCAAACAACGTTGCCATCACCTATCAATTGGTATTCATCTTGACTAGGGGCACAATCATGTTTCTCCTTGGATTCTCATGTGTAGGCATCAATCATATGCATTTGTCACGATCCTCTTAAATGTCAAAATCCAAAAAAATAATAAAATGACAAAAAGACAAAAACATCATAAAATGTCCTGAAAAAAGACAAAAAAATCATAAAATGTCCTGAAGAAAGACCAAAAACATCATAAAATTTCTTGAAGAAAGACCTAAACATCATAAAACATCCTGAAGAAAAACATAAAAACATCCAAATCAATGTCAAAATCCTAAAAATGGAGTCAAAGTTAGTCATGTCAGTCAGTCCATGTCATTGTTGAACTACGTTGTCTGTGTGCATTTGCTACTTAGGCAAGGCCATCAGTCGATGAGTCCTCGAGACATTAGGTCAGTCCTTTTACGTTGATCCAAATAAAATCATGGTATTTGTCACAATCATCACATTGGTCAAATAAGTCAAACGTAGTCAAATTCAGACACAAGATAGTCATTCTAAACTTCAATGTCAAAATTGGTCAAAATTAGATAGCATAGTCCAATCAATCATACAGTCAACATCAGTTAACTTGCCAAAACATATTAGTCAAAACAATGTGAATCTCATCACTCTTTGGTCCTCTTCATCATGTGTCCTTCTTGGAGTTGGACCTCGTCAAAATGTCTTTTTCCCTTTTCAGGATGTGTCCTTCCTGAAAATAGGCCTTGTCAACATCGTCAAATTGGAAAAACTCTTAAACTGTCAAACTATCAAACCGACAAGAAATCAATCTTTGGAAAACAAACATTGGCAAAAAAAATAAAATGGCTATTAATATTTTTGGTCTATCTTGTTATCTTTTGACTATCTTGGCTATTTTATCTTATATTTTTACTATCTTATCTTTCTGGTCATGTTACTAGCTACCTCGAGGATGTCTCGTGAAGGATTTAGAGGTGCGATGAGGTCTCCTGGCCTATTTTATTTTCTTTGACTGCTATCTATGGATTGTCTTGACAAAAAGACTGGGGCAACTTCGCCCTTAGTATGAGTTAGGACATTCCTTGTCTGTGACTGTCTTTTTTTCAAGTGGGTGACCTTGCACACCTTGGTCTATGTCATATCATGGTGTTTGTTGTCCATTTGTGTCATTTTTACCACCCAATGATGATTAAGAGAAATAAATCTAAAAGTCCTATGATAAAGTTTTGAAGGATTTGGTCTAGGAACTAACATGCATCTCCTTTTTTTTGCCATCTTCTCTCACTAATCTCATATAGGCACTGCATCCATATAATCATCCATATCTTTTGCACTAACATTTCTTTGTCTCTTCATAGTCTAGTCTTCTCATTGATTTTGAGAGTAGATCCATGTTCTTGGAACCTGTCTATCCTTTCGAGGGGGCATACCGTAACCCTTCTCATCATTCTTCCTCATCTTATTTTGCATTGGGGCATGTTTTTGACTTATTTTCTTTGCCACAATGCGACAAGCGACATTATGACAAAGAGGGACAAATGTAGACACCTAAAAATGACCTAGGCATGCGAGCACTATTTTACCACCTTTTGTCCTAGCATAATTATGTCATTTAATTATGTCCTTGGTCCACATTCGACTATTGATTAAATAATTCATAACTATTTAATTAATTCATGTCCATTTATTCTTCATGATTATTAAATAAATAAATCTTATTTATTTATTAAATACATCATTAATTATCTAAGTCTTCCCTTAGTTAAATAAATTTCTAAATTTATTTAATTACTCTTCTTCAGTCATTTCTTCCTGATTATTAAATAAATAAGTTTTATTTATTTATTTAATATGTCACTAATTATCATAATTAAATGAATTGATTAATTTATTTAATTATTGATCTCATTTGCTAAATTAAATAATTATCTTTAATTATTTAATTGAAAAAATTAATATTCCTCTCATTTTAAATAAATGAAATTATTTAAAATGTCATCACAATCTTAACTGACATTCCATTTTAGTAAATAATCTAAAAAAGATTATTTATTTGTCTCACAAAATTCATATTTTGAGTTGATTGGTAGCTTTCTTCCAAAAATCAAATAAAGCAAGCAGGTTCTTGATTTTAATCAAATTTTCTTTTTAGTCCATCTTTTATAAATCTCACAAAGCAAACTATCTTTATCTTCTTAATTTTGAAAATCTTTATTTTGAAAATTAATTATCTCCTCTTTTCTCCACCATTGATTCAATTTTCTCCTATGACATCTTGACCACTCATCTAAAGATTTTTCCCTAACCCTAATTAGGGATTATCAAATGAAATCTTGACCTTTGATTTTAGGTTTTTGTTAAGAGTCGATCTCCTCCGTCCATTCAAAATTGTGTTTTCTATAAAATGATAACTTTGTTCATAATTTGGGGACCACTTGATCATTATAGGCATTATAGTAATTTATCATTCATAGTCATTTATCATTTATCATAGGCATAGGCATAAATATAATTAAATCCTTCAAAACTTGCACAGGACAATGGTGTAGTCAAATTGCTCACACACTCAATCTGAGGGCATCAATCATATGCTGCAAGCTAGGAGATGCTATGGAGGTGAATCATGGAAGCTTCAACGAATATTTGGTATAATCATTCTTGTTATTTGCTTTCTTTGTGCTTCATAACTTCTTTGGATTTATTATTAATTTAATTATTTGCTAATCTCAAACCTCAAACCTAATGAAATTTACCCATTGATAGTCTATCAGCAAGCCTCAAGAGATAACCCCAAGGTCTCTAATGTCAGGTCTTGACAAAGAAAAAAACAACTTAGTGATAAATGTGAATGTTGGTAATCAAAAGGGGCCTTACAAATGAACAATGTTGGAAATGTACTTTCATTAGATGTAACAACATGGTGATGTTTTCAATCCTAAAACTAACCCAGATTTAAAAGAAATAACAAAAGAGAAAGGGTTGAGAGAGATATTTCTATTCTAACTCCTAAGATAAATAACAACAATGATGAATACTACAAATGGATAGATCCCCAATAAAACCAATCTCTACTTGATCAAGGACAAGCCCACAACTCTGTAAAAATAGTGCAATCTTCTAACGAAACTGAATATTTTTCAGACTATGAATATTCAGTCACATACCCACTAACTGGTGCAATGTAAACAAGCATACACAGTTGAAATTTAGTACAAAATAAGGCCCAGACTAACTTTACACAGCAACTTACAATCAAAAAATTGCTAAAAGTATGGACTGGAGAATGATCAACATCATTAACATTTCACCATTGACATGAAAGAACTAAAATCTACCATTTAACATTGAGAATTAAGAACAAGAAACCATAAACTGTTGAAGATTAACACAAATTTTTCCAAATCAACAATCCAATTTCATTAACTTCTCCAACATTACATAACAATTTCCATTCTATCTCCTCTCCTATAACTACTATCTTGTAGAAATCTAACTCCTAACTTAACCAATTCTGGCTTTTATAGCTTCTAATCAGCTATTCTAATCTAGTATAACCCCTACAAATGAGAAGGCACTGACCTTTTATATAAAATTACATTTTGAATCAATGGCCAGGATTTAATTCATCCAATGGCTGCAATTTCACTTCTAGAAGAATCAAGTTGTTACATTTAATTTGGGAGCTCATGGTACATCATCATCCAATCAATGGCATTTAGTTACATTATGGCCCAATGACATCAATTTTGAAAAATTCCTCATTGGAGAATAAAAACAGCTTCACATGTCTTATTTGTTAAAGGAACCTCTCCAATTGGTATACAACTAGTGGCACAAATTCTTATGCAGGCCCCACATTTAATATTTGAGTTGAACTCCTCCAGATTTCCCTCTTGGCACGAATCCATATGCAAGTCCCCTCTTAAATGATTTAATCCTGAAAAATAAATACAATCATTAGTAGCTCTCATGTTATAAAAAAAATCCAATCCATAAAATAAATTAAACTTGAATAAAATTTTGGCCCTTTAAGAAAACTTTCTGTTTTTGGAAATTTTCTATTTTTGGAAATTTTCTATTTTTCAAAAAATTATTCTCAAAATTTTTCCATTCCAAGAAGTTTTCATTTTCAGGAACATTTGAAAATTTCAAGAAAAAATCCATTTTTGGAAAATTTCCATTTTGGAAAAAAAATGCATTTTGGGAAAAAAAAAATCATTTTTGGAAAATTTCGGGATTTCCACCCTTTCGCAGAAATCAAGCCCAAAAGGAAATTCAGGGATTTCCATCAAGGACATAAATTAGCAATGATAACACAACCTCCTCATTTGCACATTCTAGGGAAAATGACAGGGCGACGAAAATTTCAGGGATTTCCAAAGGTGAGGGAATTCCACGGGGTCCATGAAATCCCCGAAGTGTAACAATTATGAGCAATAACCTTCGGAATTTTAAGACGTTGATGGAAATCGAGGATTTTTGCATAGGGACGAAAATCCCAAAATTTAGGGATTTCCGCATAGGGATGAAAATCCCGAAATTTAGGGATTTCCGCATAGGGACGGAAATCCCAAATTCCAAGCAAGGTCAAAATCCCCTAAACTGCATAACTTTTTTTCTAGAAGGAATTTTCGAAAAACTCAAAAAGCAACCCTATCTAATTTTTTGTCTTCTATCCATGGGTGCAAAAAATATTTACATATAACATTGAAAATTCACTTCAAAATCCCCATTTTCAAAATCCAAGGTAGGCGAATTTTCCCCATAGCCTCAAAATATTGTCTTCATCAAACCAAGTCTAGAATTAATCCTAAAATGACCTACCAAGAAGAGAAAAATTGAAAATTTGACCCAGCCAAGGTGTAGAGATGTAAAAGAAAAAAGAGGGTCCCCACCTCCGGTGGGGTGTGTGTGCGGAAATTGCACAACAAATGGCGACTCCTGGTGGGAAAATGCTCTAGAGCATTTTGATGACAAACTAGAATCAAGAATTATCTCATTAGTTTATCTTATGGTCAATTGAGCTAGTATTGAATTGGGCCTAGGATTTAAGATGAAGAATGATTCAACATTCTTTAAATTATGACATCCTAACTCTAAGTATGAAGGATCACTTCTTGAAAATAAGTAACACTTCTATCTAAGGTTTGTCGAGATTTTGATGAGGTGATTTTCATGGGATAGTGCATCTGTTTGAAGAAATACTCTTGACCAAGCATAAAATATTATGAGTATGTATAGGATTACCCTCCCTAGGTCTCACATAGCCCTAAGAGAAGAAGTAAAGTAGTAATTATTCTACTTAAGTGTTGGCCAATCCTCAACCTAGTTGATAATTGGGTCATGGCAAGCCCATAGGTTAGGATTGAGATTAAGTTTGGGTCTAAAAAAATAACCAACATGTATTTCTTGGTCTTGTGAGATCATAATTATATTTACCATTTTATGTCCATCTTATTCTTGCATTCCTTTCATCACACATATTTTAATATTTTTACATCACATATCCCAATCTTTAACACCTTATATATTATACCACCTTCCTCCATATTTCATCTTATACACATATTGTTACAAGAAACCTTTCCTTCTGCTCATTATTGACCAAATCTCTTATACATTGTTATTACACACCTGAAGTTCCCACTTTATTTCCTATATTCAAACCTTAAACACTTCCTAATTCACTTTATGGTCTAATATTCCCTCCTAATTACTTCCCATTAACCTCTAGTGTAGTTCACCTTTAAAATATTTTATTATCCCATCCTAGCTCATCCAATTAATATCTACTAGTCCATTCTATGTTCCATCATCCCCTCTTGATTGTGTCACATTATCTTCTCCAAATTCACTTTTTGCTCCTTTAGTCCTTCCTAATCCCATCCCATTAACATTTAATAGTTCACCCTATTTTCCATTATCCCTTCCTATCCCATCCCACTAGTATCTACTAGTCCATCCTATGTTTCATTATTCCCTTCTACTCCCATATTATTGTACCCTTTATTATTTCACCCTATGTTCCATCATCCCCTATGTTCCACCCTATGTTCCTTTACCCATTCTATGTTATATCATCTTTATCTACATTTCATCCAATAAATCTTCTATATTATTACTACACACAGGCCAAGTTTGCACTTCATGTACTATATTCAAACCCTAGAAACCTCCTAAATAACCCTATGTTCCATTATTCCCTACTAATCCCATCCCATTAACCCCATATTTTGTTATCCCATCTTAGCCCTTCCCATTAACCTATTCTAGCCCATCCTATGTTCTATTAACCCCTTCTATTCCCATCCCATTACCCTCTCTTATTTCACTATATGTTCCATTATCCCATCTTGGTATTGTCCCATTATCTTCCCCTAATTCACCCTATGTTCCTTTATTACCTCCTAATACCATCCCATTAACCTCTAATAGTTCACACTATATTTTGTTATCCCATCCTAGTCCATCCCATTAATCTATTCTAGTCCATCTTATGTTCCATTAACCCCTAATATTCCCATCCCATTACCCTATCTTTTTTCACAGTATGTTCCATTATTCCCTCTTGGTCTTGTCTCGTTATCTTCCCCTGTTTCACCCTATGTTCCTTTATTCCCTCCTAATTGATGCAGAGGAAGGACAAGATTCAACAAAACTTGACTTTCCTAATTCACTCCCTTTAATGTTTTCCTTGAAACCAAGGCTTAAGTCCTCTTCACATCCTTTATCCCTATTGACCATTTGAGCTATTGGATCATCAGTGATGGAAAGCAGAATTTCAAAGGTGTAACAACATAAAATGGTGGGACAACAAGATTTCAATCACTTTTGACACACTAATTGACTTCATGCAATTTGTCACACTGATAATGCCCTAGCAATGACTTATACTTTACCAAAAGTAATGACCAACACTTTGACAAGAAAGAAACAATGGAAACCTTGCTCTAAAATATTGATTTGAGATACAAATTATCATGGACCACTCCTAAGTAATGTCCAACAATGTGAACATTCATGGCTTGCAACATTTAACCTTAAACTGCATAATCTAGCCTCTTGGGACAATAAAAAAAAAAATCATCAAACTAACAAATATGATCAATACCTTTGAACCATAGGTCTAAGGGACCTTTCTCCACAATCCCACTTTTTTTGGGTGAGTTTAATCATACTTTTGCATCATTCATGACCCTTTCTCTACCTTTTTGTCAACTTTTTTGTCTAGTACATCCACAATATCAGACTACTGGTGAACTATTGCACATGAAAAACTTATCTCCAGCCCCAACAACTTAGGAATAAAATAAAACACATAAAATAAGCCTCTCCACCCATTTTGGTGATTTTTCACCAGTGGAGAGGTGATTTACATATTATTTTTTTCTCATTGTTACCCTAGGTAGGGTTTCTACCCACCTGAAATGAAATTGCAATAACTTTAAATCTACTTGATGAAAATATATGAAACAAAATGAAAAATTTACAAGATTCACATTCCCACATGATACAACAAATTATAGAGGCATCGGTGGTCCATACAAACCATACAAAACAACATAACTAACTAGAACAATAGAAAATCACAGAAAATCAGCTTCTTTCCTTCAATAAATTGCAAAATTGGTTTCTCCGCACCCTTTTTGACTTGGAGGGTTTCTTTTTGTTTCCTTACAACTGATTTCAATGATTAGGAACTATTTTTTTTATTTCATGTAACAATTACCTAATTTTTGACAACTTGCTAAAAATGCATGACAACTTTTTGCAATTTTAAATCAACGACCCTCTAAGCACACTAAAGTGTATTACATGATTTCACATGGTCATGAATGACCTTAGGAATATCCTAAACACATAAAATAACTCCTAAACACATAAAAATCCTCCCAAACACACCAAACCACCTAAAAACAAAAATTACACAAAATATGCAAAATAATAAGGTCTTGGTGACCCTGCACCACTAATCTCATGCCATTAACCTCTAATAGTTCACCCTACATTCTACGATCCACTCTTGGACCATCTCACTAATCTCTACTAGTCTATTCTATGTTCCATTATTTCATTCAGCTCCTATCCAATTATACCATCTATTACTTCACCATATCTTCCATTATCCCCTCTTGGTCTTGTCTCTTTATCCCTTCTATGATATACCACCTCCACCCAAGTTTTATCCTATACACATGTAATGTTACAAGAAATCTTTCCTTCCACTCATTATTGACCAAAGTTTTCTTCTCCATTACTACTACACACCTCAACAACCAAGTTTGTGTGCTATAGTAAAACCCTAGACATGTCCTTATTCATCGTTGTGACATATTTTGGGACCCAAGATGCTTGCTCTCTTCCTAATATTTTTCACCTAGAAAGAGAGATCTAGGCCCAAAATGCTTATGTAACATTCAAATTAGGATGAATGCAATGTGATGTTATGTAAATGAACTAAACTAAATGAAAATGACTGATTAAGATGATCTAAAATGAATGTTAAAATGCAATTTAAGCTATGTTTGAAAACACATTATGATATGCAAACAACTATGAAATGTGAAGAAATTGAAAGAAATATGCAAAACGAAAGGTATAGGGTCAAATATGAGTGCACCTAGATATTGAGTGAGATTTGTGGAGTGTCTAGAATGCTGATGAAATTATCTGATTTTTCACAGTGGGACTCATTCACCAAGTGTGGCGAATCAGTCCTCCTATTGTTAAAAAAGTGTTAGGAACTGATTTCTGATAGCCACGAGTTGATTTTTGACAAAATGCAAATTTTGAGATTTAAAATGGGACTCATTCACCAAGGGTGGTGAATTAGTCATCGCCGAGATTTTTGGAAAATCAAGAGACAACACTGCTCCTCTAGATCTGGTAATGTCTGAATATTAGGTTGTCGAGGTCAATTTTGTAGAAAACAGACAAAAAACACTCAAATGCTTGAAAAAATGATGGGTTGACTTGAAGATCCTAGTTGAATTGAATTCCACTTTTCAACACCTTTAAACCTGTTAAATTTGCAAAGCAAAGCTGCAAATACACATGCACAAAGGGGAAAAATGTTGGAGGGTTAGTGAATAGGGGTTTTCCTTGGTCAAACCCCGCTTTAGTAATCAAACCCAATAGAAATGAATGAAAGGTAAAGGAGATGATAAATGAATAACATGCAAGTATTAAAAACTTACCAAATCCTTGAACATGCAAATCTAAAGTGGTGTCAATGGTTGCTCCAAAGTGCTTGAAAGTGCATGAATTGATGATGAAAAAATGCTTGATTGTTTGAATGTTTTCTAGGAGATTGAATGCTTGGTTGAATGAGGTTGTGTAGGAGTTGTAAAATGAGGTAAAAATCAAATATTTATACAAATAGTGTTCCTTACTATCCATTAATACCTCATCACAAGCCGACATGAAGTGAATTTGAGTAAAATTCGAAAAGAAAGTTTGAAATATTTTGAATTTGGGGACAAGGGGGACTCATTAGCCACACTTGGAAAATGAGTCCCACTTGGGCCCCAAAACCAAGTGTTAGGAAAAATGTTGTGTTTAATGTTGTTTGTTGGGATAGGACCCAAAAATACACTTAATATAAGAATATGAGGGCATAAAGAGACAAAATAAAGCATGAGAAGGGTGTAAATAGTGAAAATATGCCTAGAAAAGCGTGAAATTTTGTTACGAGGCATTACAAAACTTCATAATATGGCTTGTTGATGTGTAAAAAGGTGATTTTTAGTTAAATTGCATTAAATAAAGTCTAGAAGAATGTAGAAATTTCTTACAACACTTCAAAAAAGCTTCACAAGACGTCGTTCTTTGAATTTTAACACTGAAATAAGCATGTTCAAGCCAAGATACTTCATAAAATTAAAGAAACATAGTTCCAACACTATGAAACAAGACCTAAAAGACCATGAAAATGATAAGGGTCCATTTTTGGATAGCACAATCATATGTTCCATATCCCTTTGAAAGTTGCTAGTAATATAGTAATTTTCACTTCATTCACGTGAACTTAATTGTGGCATTATCACTATATTGGCATCATGCCCTCATTAACATCACTTCATCATCATATGCAATTTTAATCTCAATGAGCACTTAACTTGGGAATTTGCAAGAGTTTATACTATCACAATGGACTTAGTACTTTAACCATTCTGTGATCTATAAGAACTATATTGTACTCTCAACTAAGGCCAACCATTTACTCATTCATGCAAGGTCACTACCACCAATAGGGATTGTACTGTTGCATAGACTACCATCACTTCCCAAATTTTTCTTAACATTGTGTTTCAATTTCTTTTAACTGTCATTGACCTTTACCTTGTATTGAATTTTTCTATTAGTATCACCATTCTTGACTAGCTTCCTTCAAAAGTTGTTGCACTCATGATGCATGAATTTTTTGCAATTTTATCTATGAATTTGTAGCAAATTTTCATTTTTAATTCCTAATCATTTATGATTGTCATATTGTTTCTCTTTTCATTTTCATTTGTTTCTCATTTATGATAGTTATAAAGGGACTACCTGAACTTCTTTATATGACTATTATATATGTTGTTTCATTTTAAATTGTTGACATCAGATAGCCCTGGCGATGTTGGTAGCATGATGGACCATGGAGTTGCTACAACAATAGCCAGTTCTGATCCTTTGAGAGAGGTATGCAATAGATTAGTTGATTTGACATTATATTTGTTCTTTTATGGTCTATTATTGAAAATTTTCATGATACTTGTACATATAGTTTAATTTCTATCTTAATGGTTGCTACAGGTGGCTATCACTCCAAATTATGGATGTGGTAATGTTGTAAATGTGCATGATGACTATTTGTATGCGATAAGTGACTATATTTTATTATATGTCATCCCATAATTAAATTTCTATGTATTAACATCTATACTTTTAATTGTATTAGGTGCATCTCTAGAGGATTCTAGAGATGAGGTCTAGTGAGCATGTTCAAAAGACAAGAGAACCAACAAGCAGCCCATCCATCCAAATTTTGAAGGAAACACAAGATATCTTTCCTTCCCCTAGAGGGAAATGAGTATGTATTTGGGTCATTTTTTGTATGCCTATGTGGCATTTTGGAACATATTTTTGTACTATTGATATATATGTGACATTTTATGTCCATATGGCTCTTTTGTAGTAAGCCTGTATGACTTTTTTAGATAAATTGTATATACTTTTATCAATATATATCATTGTATATCCTTTTATATTTTTAAATAAATAAAATATTATTTTGATAGTACCATTGTTGAATGATGTTATCATGCATATTGTGTAAATTATATTCTTGAATTTATTAGGCATAGGTTTGGTTTACATATAATGCTTAACTAATTAGTGTCGATTAATCAATAAGCTTAATCTAATGTGTATTGTGTAAATACGCTCCATTCCTCATGGTTTGTATCCTTTGCAATGCCTCAATTATTTGTGTAGACATCTAAATTTGGACACTTAATTTATCCAAATTCATCCCCTTTTGTCTTATTTTCGTTAATTAAGTAATACTGCCATTATTTAATTAATATCTTTAATTCTGCCAAATCCCTAAGGTATTTAATCAATAATACCTTATCTCTTTAATCCTCCTTCCATCAATTGAATTAAATAAATATTTCATTTATTTAATTCCCTTCATGTCACATCCTCCATCATTTTTATCTTATCCTAATCCTTCTTGTAATCCCATCATTAAGGTGTGCACATGCCTAATCCTTGATTAGGATGTGTCACATCCTCCAACTTTTGCAAGTTGGCCTCTAATCTCTCTTAGACACCTAACCCTCCTCTAATCCTTCATTACTCTTCCCCATGTGAAATCTAACTCTCTCCTAATCTTCATTAATTAGTCTAATCAAGTACTTGCACAATCCTAATCACTTAATTAAGTCAACCTTATTAAATGCTTTTATTTTTTGACAAGGCATCTCCACTTCCCTATGTGAATTTTTAATTCTCATTTAATCCCCTAATGCATTTAAGGAATTTTAAATTCCTTCTCTCATCCCCATGAGAATATTTGAGGAATTTTTAATTCCCCACTTGTCCTCTCCCCCACATGGGGACAAGGACCTCATTTATGAGGAGATCTTGTCCAATCCCAAGGTACTTTGTACCCCCTCCATGTCATGTCCTATCCTTCCACCTCATGTCCACTTCACCTTTTAGGGCTATATCACATGCCACATGTCAAGATGTGAGGGCTTGTGAGTTCTCAACTCACCTTAGCCCTACATCTTGATCATTGGTGGCTCAATCTTGGCCATCCATCTCCTCTAGGAATTCTCAAAATTCCTATAAATACCCCCTCTTTTCTCTCATTTTAGGGAGAGATCATTTTGCTAGCCAAACTCTTACAATTTTATTTCTCAATCTACACTTAGTCATTTTCATGTTTTCATCCATTTCCATCCATCTTCACATCATCATCTAGTTTGCATATCTTGCCATCCAACGAGCATACACATCCAAGATCGAAGGGCCAACCAACAGATTGATTCGAGACAAGGTATAAAGTTCTATTTGTTGCTTTTATCTTGTGTTGATTCCAACTTAGGCTAATCTTTAGGTGTAGGTTGTTTTGGTGTTTATTTGCACTCTTTTATTTTTTGCTTGTTTTCTAATGCATATATTCGACCTATCACATTTCTGGCATGCCCAGTGGGACCCACAAATGGGTCTTTTTCTTTCATGTTTGCTGTTTTTTGCTTCTCTACAGAGTGGTGAACCTGTCCCTGCAGAGTGGTGGATTTGACCTTCTACTCTTTCTTCCCGGGGCTGCCATTTCCACACTATTTGTCTGATTGACTCCGTTCAAAGGCAATTCTTCTTCTTTTTTCATGCTCTTTCCAATGATATATAACACTTGATACTTTTGAGAAGTTGGTTGGGGCAACTTCTGCTCCTCACAGAGTGGCAGACCTATCCTTCCGAAGGTGAAATTTCAAGTTTTTACCAATTGTCCTTTTGTAAATTAGGCACATAATTTAACTATAAGGGTCAACAAACCTTGTTTGGCATGTTTGTGGAAGGCTATTTGACGTATCCAATCCCCTTGTGCCATTTGGCGATCTTGGGTGACGAGAAATCGTAGCTTTCCAAGTCCTTTGAGTCACCCCATTTTCATTTTCTTAGTGAGACCTGCTTGGGGATTTCATCACCCCAAGGGATGATTCCAACCATGCGTACCAGCGGGGTATATAAAGGGGGGAGAGCGAAAGTTGTACCCCAATCCAACCATGTTGTAATTGGCGAAGTGTCGGGATGACGTGAAGAGTTGGTTTGAGCCTTTAGGATCTCGCTAAGGTTCCCGACTCACGCTTGTAACGAGTTGGTGTTCACAGTTTGGGCCTCACGTACCGAGTGTATATCGAGGACTCCTTAGCAACCATGTTCATCCTAGAGTAGAAAACTTTTTTGGCCATACCTGTTTCTACTAATCTTAGGGTTGTGCTGTCTAAATTATCTTTCTAGTGCAAAACCAGTCATTATCAATGTTTGCTATATTTTGGGTCCTTTGCCTTACCCATCCATCAAAAAATCAAGCTTAAACTTATCCTTTGGCGGACCTGTCCTTCCGGTGGCAGACCTGTCCTAGAGTGGTGGACCTGTCCTTACAGAGTGGCAGACATGTCCTTCAACTCTTTCTTCCCAGGGTTGCCATTTCCACACTGTTTATCCGATTGACTCCTTTCAAATGCAGTTCTTCTCATTTTTTCGTGCTCTTTCCAATGACATATAACACTTCATACTTTTGAGCAACTTTTTCTCCAGTGGTAAACCTGTCCCTTCGGTGGCAGACTTGTCCTTCCGGTGGCAGACCTGTTATGCTATGGTGGATCTGTCCTAGAGTGGCGGACCTATCCTTATAGAGTGGCAGACTTGTCCTTCTACTCTTTCTTCCTGGGGTCGCCATTTCCACACTATTTATCTGATTGACTCCGTTCAAAGGCAATTCTTCTCTTTTCTTCGTGCTCTTTCTGATGATATATACCACTTCATACTTTTGAGAAGTTGGCCAGGGCACCTTTTTCTTCACCATCCGCCTCCTCGAGGGGGGTATACCCTACCATTCTCTCTGTTTACTCATTTCGAGTAAACTCTCATCCATTTAACATATCCTTTCATCATTTCGAACTCTCGTTCTATCATTCTGATCATCCGTTTACTCGTTCTGAGTAAACTCTCATCCATTCAACACATCCTTTCATCATTTTGAACTCTCATTCTGTCATTTCGCTCATTTGTTTACTCGTTCTGAGTAAACATTCATCCATTTAACATATCCTTTCATCATTCTAAAATCTCGTTATGTCATTTCGATCATCCATTTACTCGTTCTGAGTAAACATTCATCCATTCAACATATCCTTTCATCATTCTAAACTCTCATTCTGTCATTTCGATCATCTGTTTACTCGTTCCAAGTAAACATTCATCCATTCAACACATCTTTTCATCATTTCAAACTCTCGTTCTATCATTCTAATCATTTGTTTACACGTTTCAAGTAAACATTCATCCATTTCACACCTCCTTTCATCATTTTGAACCCTCGTTCTATTGTTCTGATCATTCGTTTACTCGTTCCAAGTAATCGTTCATCTGTCCTGATCAACCATTTGCTCATTTTGAGTATTTGTTCATCCATTTCTATCATCCATTTCTGTAATCAAATCATCACTTTCCCCATCCAAATCCCCTGAACTTCATCTCGAGTTATTATCCAAATTGACCTAAGTATCTGATTTGATCGTCATCATTAACATCCTCTCAAGATTGTCACCCATCCTAAGTTAATCATCATCATTGACCCAATCAATCCATTTTCAATCTCAAAGTGGATTTGGTGCCGTAATCATCCATTCATTCTTTAATCTGATCAATCAACATCCTAAGTCATCTAAGATAATCTCTAAATGGTATTTGTAGTCTCTTTCGTCATCCATTAGTCAATCTTATCAATCAATCATCGATCTTATCTAATCTAATCCAATCCAATCCAATCCAATCGCATCCTTATCCAATCACCGTCGACCCAATCAATCTACTTCCATATCAAGGCAGATTTGGTCTTGTAATCATCCTTTGATAATCAAATCTGATCATCAAAATCAATCCCATTGTATCATCCAATCATCCTAATCTGAGCTTTAATCCAATCCCTATCTGAGCTTGTCCTAAATCCCAATTTGGGCTTTTATCCATTTCCATCCAAAATCTTTATCCATCATCTTTATTCTTCCATCATCATGAATTCTTATCCTCCATCAATAGTGGTCAAGGGAAATCCTAATTACATCAATGATGATATTGAAAGTCTTGTTGATCAAGAGGTATACGACATAGATCCCCTTGACACTATCATTGCTAGTAAGCTTTCTCCACCCACATTCCAAAATCCAATCACCCCATTAAGTTATCCCATCATGTCTTCATCTATGCCTAATCACACTCCTTATCCTTCCATCCACGTCATCCATCCCCTATGTCCCATCCATCTCTTCCAATCCTCCATCCATGTACCACTACCTAATCTCCACCTGTCCATCCAGCCTGTCCCATTTCCACATCTTCTATCCTAAGTCCATTCCCCACCCTGCTTTACCCCTAATCCAACATCACATCTCCCTATATTAATCCATACACCTCAATCTTCTCATCCTAATCCACCACCCATTCCTTTGTTGTCCTCATTCACCGTACCCCACCCCCCTTCCCCATCTATTCCATCCCATTCCCATCCATTCCATGGTCCACTATCCACTTCTTCCATCCACTCCCACCATCTCGGCCCCTGCATATTCAAGTTTCTCCAGGACACCTCTTTCCATTTATCTCCACCACATTGTCCATTATTTCCTTATCCTAACCATCATCCATGGTCCATGTGTGAACCCCTTCTCCATCCACCTATATTGTCTTCCTCCATCCACGAATCCATTGAGTCCCCATCTCCCTACCATCCACCATTCTGAATCCCTTTGGGTCCCCATCTACCATCCACATCCCTACCCAGATCACAGGTCCCCCATCTCCCTACCATCCCATCCACCACCAATTCCATTTGAACACCCACCCCCCTACTCAGAGTCGTCAGACCTATCGTGACACCCAAATCAATCCCTTCTTCCATCATTCCAGTGTCTGCGTCCATCCTTCCTCCCACCTTTCCATTATCCACCTTCCTTCCATTTATCCTGCTGTCCCCCTCAAGATCCATCCCATGATCCTCTTGAGATTCAAGATTCTACTACTCCACCTTCGTCTCCATTGCATGAGCCTGCTACCACAAAATCAGATCCTATCATATCCCCTACTCCCTCTCTAGATACCACCCATCCAAATGCTACTATCCCATCATCTCCTTCTTAGGATCCCCCATCATCACCTCAAAATACTATCCCCACACCACTTGCATATCCCCTTGGTACTCTCACATTCTTCCATGGTGGCCTCCTTGCAGAAGAAAAACACAGTGTATATACCACCCATCACCCCCCACCTAATAATGGACTCGCATCATGTTTTCAGAATAACAAAAATCCTATCATGGATCGAATGCTCAAGAACATGAACTATCAAGGAAAAGGTCTAGGCCTTCACGAGAAAGGTATTTTATAGCCCATCCAAGTCAAAGAACAAATCTGCATGCAAGGTCTTGGATCTATTCCCCAAGACTCACAATCTAAACATGTTGGTACAACCTCTAGATGTCCTCAACGAGCCTTTTCCAAAAGAAATATTGGCTCTTCCCATCGCCTCACCGAATCATATGCTGCCATCCCTCCTCCTCTATCGTATCACCTCAAAACAGCTGTCCATATTCCTCCTTCATCTGCTCCATCCATTTTGGGTCCTTACATCCCTCCATCCACCATCTCTTGTCCTTCATCTACTATATTCATCTTGGGTCTGTATATCCCAAGATCACCTCCTCCATCTCATTATTTCACACATCCAACACCTATACATGTCATCCATCATAAACATCCCTCTCGCATATCCCATAATCAGGATCAACAAAGGCACATACCTAAACATCCCCCATCTACATGTAATCCCCATACTCCTACCTCCATTGCTCCACATTGTCCATCTCCTCACACCCATCCCATCACTAATAAATGCACTTTGGATGCTAACATAAAAATGCATAAATCCAAACATCCACATGAATCTAAAGCTCCCCATGTCCCCTCTATATGACATGTTGAAGAAAAGAAAAATCAAATCCACAATCCAAATCAAACCCATCAGCCACAAAGGCCCACTAGAGCAAAAATCAAAACCATGTGGATCCCAAAGCAAAAAGATGCAATGCAATCAAATGAAAAATCTGTAAGAACATCCAAAGTTGCTAATCCAAAAGCTAATCATCCCCCCCTTTCATCTCCTAAGTCTGTTTTGGGTCCCTATGTGCCGAACTTCACTATCCCATCTCCTCCATTATCCCCACATTCTCCATCCATCAATCCTCTTATCTTTTCACATCCATCACCATATGTGCCAATGTTGGTCCTGAAATCATCTCCCCATCACATATCCACCCCATCATTCCATCCATACACTTTCCAACATCCCACCCATTATCCCATGTATCTCCCCCATCAAATCCCTCTAATTCATCCTCTTGCATAATCCATTTATCCTCCTAAGGTTGTATCAACATCCAACAGTTGGTTCGAACATGAGCTCTTAATACCTGATATAGACCTGGATGCTTGAGTCCTTCATCCATATCTTTATCGCATGTCTTCTAAATCCACTTATTCACCTCCCTATCCTTATCCATCTCCTTCTGCATGCTATGCAAAAAATAAAAAATCCAAAATAGTTCAAAAAATCCAAAAAAGTCAAAAACATCAAAAAATAAAAAAAATCAAAAAATAAAATAGTAAAGAGAAATAATCTGTCCAATGGTGAAAACTTGGCAAACAAGTGCCTTGGATATGTACCATGATGAAAACTTGGCAAACATGCATCATGCATAAATCCCTATCTGTACTTGGGGGCAATTTCCCGATTTGTGCTCCCTCCATTGGCTATGCTTCCTGCTATGCACCTATCTTCCTCTTATACATCCTTTTCATTCATCCCCTCCATCCTACCTATCTTGCACATCCTTCTTGGCATATCTCATTTATCCCAATCCTTCCATCCTCCTTGTGATCTTGATAACAATAGAGGCAAACATATAAGCACGCTTTGGACACCTCTTAGCATACATTCCCCTCATCCGCACACTATCCTAATCCTCATTCACACTCGTCTATCTTCCTTATCCACCCATCATGCTACCCTCCATCTCTCTTCCTTATCCATGCATCCTATCTTCATCCATCTCACTCTTTTATCCTCCCATCCATTTGTATTGCATCCCTCATGCCTCCTCGCACATGACATATCTAGAGTGGGGGCATCTATCTTCCTTTGTGATATAGTCCTTGTAGACATCATTCATTCCATCAAAGCAATCCCTTCCATTTCCCTATCCTTATCTCCTTATTGATATACCCATCTCCCCATCCTTATCCTCCCATCCCTCCACACAATCCTTTTAACCTCCCTATCCTTATCCCTCTACCCATCCATCATAACATCCCTTCCCTCTCCCCATCATTATCTTCCTATCCATTTATCTCTATCCACATCACATCTCTTAATCCCTTGTCATTGGTATCTAGCTCTAGCATACTATCTCATCATTCATCATCTCATCATTCATCTATCCCTCCTATCATCCTCCCAATTCCTCTTTTGATGACTTGGATAACTATCCCATCCCTGAGCTTTGTATAGTCACTATCCTCCAATCCAATCCAACAGGTCTATCTTGTCCCATCGTGTCGGTCCAATCATTTTATCCCCTTATCTAGGGTTATCTCATCATCTTTCATCCATCACTTGTCTTTGGCCTTCTGTCGAACTACGTTGCCCCTGTGCTTTCACGTAGGCAAGGTTGATCATTTGATCCACCCCCGGGGTTCCATCATCGATCTTCATTGTCCACTTATCGCCTATCATCAATCTTTCTACTTTTTCCATCTAATCCTCTTCCATCCATCATCGGTCTGTATTTGTTCACTTTTCTCCTGTTCTCCATCCTATCTTGGTCATCCATCGAAATCTCCATCATGGTCCATTGTCAGCCTTTTATCAAACAACGAGGGCTCTACACTTCCACATAGGCAAGGCTAATCTTTGATCAGCCCCTGAGCCCCTAGGTTGCTAGGATGTGTCAGTCTCCTATCATGTGTCATGTCATCAAGCTATGCCCTCATCTTGCTGGTTCTTAACAAACAAGATCCACTTGTATCATCAAATCCAATTAGTTTTGAATATCCTGCGTCATATCAATCTTTTAATTTAGTATCCATCATCGGTCTCAACAGGATGCATCCTTCCTAACAGACCTCATCAATCCCATCCAACCCCTTGATTGATCCTATGGCAAAGGACGTTTGAAATTGATTGTGATCTTTTGATGCTTTTGGCTTTTGTTTATCATTTTAGCTCCCTATCATCACTTGTCATGGTCACCTTGATCCATCATATCATAGTGTGCTTTGACTAGTCAACATAGGGATGTATCTTGATCTTTTCTTCGTTGTTGTCTTCTTGGTTGTCCCACGTAGTACCCCCCAATATCCCTAAGGTCTTGTGTTATGTTGGGGCATCCTTGTGTGCTTTTGGTTATCCCAATACCTGGCCTGACCAAGGTCATCATGACTTTGGGGTGTTGGGATAGCCTTCTTGTTTGTTATGTTTGTTTTATGCATTAGACACTAATCCGCCTTGGTTCTTCATACCTTGGCATTTTGTGTCTTATGCTATAGTAAAAATCAGTGCTCCGATGATGGAAAATTGCATTTGGATTTCATTTCCTCTTCATCCTCTCATCTATCAAAACCCCCCCATCCATTCATCCTTCATCACGCTCCCCTCCCAATCTTCCATCACATTGCATCATCTTCTTCAACTCCCCTTGCATCATCTCATCCATTTCGAGAGCCCACCTATGTTCTCTTGAACCCGCATGTCCTCTCGAGGGGGCATCCTTTATCCCTAACTTTCATCTTTACCCCCATCATCTTCCTTCCTAGTCAATCCTTTGATGACTGGGGCATTTTTTCCAATCTAACCATCTTCTTCTAGGTTCTATGTTTTAATGATCTTTGAAATGATGCTACTTCGTAACACCATCTCAAAGAGGGGCAAAATGTAGACATCTAAATTTGGACACTTAATTTATCCAAATTCATCCCCTTTCGTCTTACTTTCGTTAATTAAGTAATACTGCCATTATTTAATTAATATCTTTAATTCTACCAAATCCCTAAGGTATTTAATCAATAATACCTTATCTCTTTAATCCTCCTTCCATCAATTGAATTAAATAAATATTCCATTTATTTAATTCCCTTCATGTCACATCCTCCATCATTTTTATCTTATCTTAATCCTTCTTCTAAATCCCATCATTAAGGTGTGCACATACCTAATCCTTGATTAGGATGTGTCACATCCTCCAACTTTTGCAAGTTGGACATCCAAATTTGGATAATTTCTACCTGTCCAAATTCATCCCCTTTCTGCCTGTATTTCTCTAATCAAGTACATCAGCCATTATTTAATTTAATATCTTTTTAATTTACCAAATCCTATGTATTTAAATCACAATACTATCTCTTTTTTAATCCTCTCCTTCCATCACCCTAATCAAAACAAATATTCACTTTATTTAATTCCCTTCATGTCACATCCTCCATCATTTTTATCTTATTCCCTAATCCTTCTTCTCTAATCCCTACCATTAAGGTGTGCACATGCCTAATCCTTGATTAGGATGTGTTACATCCTCCAACTTTTGCAAGTTGGCCTCTAATCTCTCTTAGCCACCTAACCCTCCTCTAATCCTTCATTACTCTTCCCCATGTGAAATCTAACTCTCTCCTAATCTTCATTAATTAGTCTAATCAAGTACTTACACAATCCTAATCACTTAATTAAGTCAACCCTATTAAATACTTTTATTTTTTGACAAGGCATCTCCACTTCCTTATGTGAATTATTAATTCTCATTTAATCCCCCAATGCATTTAAGGAATTTTAAATTCCTTCTCTCATCCCCATGAGAATATTTGAGGAATTTTTAATTCCCCACTTGTCCTCTCCCCCACATGGGGACAAGGACCTCCTTTATGAGGAAATCTTGTCCAATCCCAAGGTACTTTGTACCCCCCTCCATGTCATGTCCTATCCTTCCACCTCATGTCCACTTCACCTTTTAGGTCTATATCACATGCCACATGTCAAGATGTGAGGGCTTGTGAGTTCTCAACTCACCTTAGCCCTACATCTTGATCATTGGTGGCTCAATCTTGGCCATCCATCTCCTCTAGGAATTCTCAAAATTCCTATAAATACCCCCTCTTTTCTCTCATTTTAGGGAGAGATCATTTTGCTAGCCAAACTCTTGCAATTTTATTTCTCAATCTATAGTTAGCCATTTTCATGTTTTCATCCATTTCCATCCATCTTCACATCATCATCTAGTTTGCATATCTTGCCATCCAAGGAGCATACACATCCAAGATCGAAGGGCCAACCAAAGGATTGATTCGAGACAAGGTATAAAGTTCCATTTGTTGCTTTTATCTTGTGTTGATTCCAACTTAGGCTAATCTTGAGGTGTAGGTTGTTTTGGTGTTTATTTGCACTCTTTTATTTGCTGCTTGTTTTCTAACGCATATATTCGACCTATCCCAACTTGTGCTTTACTTATTCACATGTATGCTTCACTTATTCACATGTATACTTCACGTATATTGTGTGTATTCATGTGTATGCTTCATTATTCCAATGTATAATTCATGTATTCACTTGTATTATTCATCATAAATGTGTATACTTCATGTATTTACATGTATGCTTCATGCTTCTTGAGTTCTATTGTTGTCTAGTGGTGAGGATTTTAACACCAAAAGGTTTCAAATGAACTGTAAGAGCTCCTTCCCATAAAAAAATATCATAGCAAAATGTATTGCTTTTAATTCATGGTTGACATTGGCATCCAATAACTAATGGTTCTGATTCTAAATCCTAGCAATCATTGCATTTGCATCTATAGAACAAGTGGATGTTGCAAACCCCATGGGAATATATATATATATATATATATATATATACCTCTATGAACTTGTATGAATGTGCATCAAAACACATGATAGTTGTTGATCCATCCAACAAAATGTATTTACATCTACTAATATCACAACACTTGACATATCATTAAATCATATCAATACACAAGTCAATTTTAATGATACTCTAAGGATATTAGATGTGTATGAACAACAATATAAGCTTGATTTTTGGATGCATCACACATTTGCAATTATCAAATATCTCCCATATTCATCATTTAAATAAGTTAAAAAACCTCCTATTTTCTATGCATGAAATAATATGACATATCATTGGGAAACATGTTCCTATAACTGCTGACACATCATGTTTTATAACTCTAAAGCACAAAAAACCATATGTCATGGATATTGAATATCTGAATCCAATGTTTCACTAATAGGCTACGTTTTGCATCTCAGTAAGCGTTCACTATTCGGTGACAATTATAGTTCAGACTCTTAAGGGATTCATCCAGTTGAACGTAGATTGGAGTGATTCGATGTGTTTGGGTATGAAAGAGGACCATTCATAGCATAGACGTACCCATTCAGATGCATTTGAATAGTTCATTTGGTCACATGAGCTGGAGAATGAAAGTTGCACTATTTTGCAACTTTACACCACATGCATTTGACAACTTTTACCCCAAGTGAAAAGTCACCACCATAGGAAAACACCTCTAAGATAGAAAAAACTAAAAAACATTATTGTAGAGGGGGCCAACATGATTCCATGGGATTAGACAAGAATTTTCTAAGCATCATGGTATCCAAATAACAACCCATCAAAGATTGCAACCATTTTACACTTTGGACTCTTAAGGGATTCTATTGGTTGAACATAGCTCAAAGTGATTTGACATGTTTGGGTGAAAAAAAGGACCATTCCTAGCATAAACATACCCACCTCAAATGCATTGAAATAGTTCATTTCGTCACATGAGTTGTAGAATAAAAGTTGCAACACTTTGCAACTTTACACTACTTGCATTTGACAACTTTTTCCCCAGGTGAAAAGTTGTCACCACAGGAAAATTTCTCTGAGATAGTGAAAAATGAGAGAGATTATTGTAGAGGGGCCCAATGCAATACCATAGGCATAGAAAATATTTTTTTTAGCATCACAGTGTCTAAGTAACAACCCGTTGAAGATTGCAGCCATTTTACACTTTGGACTCATAAGTGATTTTGTTGGTTGAACATAGCTTGGAGTGATTCGGTGTGTTTGGGTAAGAAAGAGGACCATTCCTAGCATAAAAATACCCACCCATATGTGTTGGAACAATTCATTTGGTAACACGAGTTATAGAATGAAGGTTGCACCACCTTGCAACTTTACACTACTTGCATTTGAAAACTTTTTCCCAAGTGAAAAGTCACCACCACGGTAAAAATTCTTCGAGATAGAGAAAAAAAAGAGAGGTTATCGTAGAAGGTCCCAACAAAATTCCATATGCTTAGACGAGAAGTTTCTAAGCATCACAGTCTCTAAGTAATAGCTCGTTGAAGGTTGTAACCATTTTGTGCTTTGGACTCATAAAAGATTCTACCAGTTGAACGTAGCTTGGAGCAATTCAACGTGTTTGGGTGCAAAATAGGACCATGTTTAGTGTAAACGTACCCACGTGAATGCATTGGAATAGTTCATTTGGTCACATGAGTTGTAGAACAAAAGTTGCACCACTTTACAATTTTACACTACTTGCATTTGACAACTTTTTCCCCAAGTGAAAATTCACCACCATGAGAAAATGCCTTCGAGTTGGAAAAAACCAAGAGATATCTGTTGACTTCTCTTTTTTGCTATTTGTCCTTGATGTCAAACTATTTGTCCTTGATTTCAAACTATTTTTCCTTGATGTCAAAACTGATTGGTTCTTGGTTTGGAATTGGCATATTCATTGTGGTTTGGCATTGGCATACTCGTTGGTGCATTTGGCTATTGATGTTTCAGTACTTGGCATATTTAGTGATTACTAGTGATTGCTATATGGACAATGATTTGATGGTTTATCTTTAGTTTTATTTTGTGGTACTAATTGTTGGATTCATGTGCAGAGGTTATATATTTGTTCAATGGAGTTGTTCTTTCATACAGGTTGTTTGGCATGGCCAACTTCAGTGTTTACATAAGCATTGTTAAGGTATATATAGATGAAGGGTTGAAGGTTGTTTTAGGTGATATCATTTCAATATACCTATATCACTATTTTTTCTTTGATATTTTGTGGCATTGTTCTTACTTTGATAAGGATTCATATTTGTTCCTGTTTATATATTTGGTTGCTGGTTCAGTGACATGTGTTTAATCTGTAAAATGTTTTTGAGACTATGTCATTGGCAGTATAAGTTTTCCATTACATTCACAATTCTAGTAATGAGAATATGGAATGGAAGCTACAGGTTTGGTGCATGATTCCTTGAGTATCCTTCATAAATGAAATAACATTTTCTTTATAATGGTTTACATGGAAACATTCATATACAAGGGGCAATGAAATGTAGAGTGGTTTGTATTTCCTATAGACAATATATGCTATATTCGGTGGCATTAAGTTAAAGCCATTCATGGCTTTGGCTTGGAGTATTCAGGTTCTCCACATATGATATGGTTTACACATGTGATATGATTTACATTATTCTAACTTCTAGCCAAGCTTACTATATTTCACAATAGTCATAATGTTTGATTCATTTCCATTGGCCTTTTCTATATGATCAAAATGAAAGCCATTTAAATGGCTATCGGCTATCATACTGTTGGGTCACATTGCCAATGTCATCGTGCTTTTCAACCACATTATACCAAACATACTATATTACATTTAATATTGATAATGATTGTTTTCTTGTGTCGGCCCACGGGAATCTTGGAATATATGAAGGCATTGAATACATGTTTTACGTGCTCAATGTTTTGACAACACTAATAAAATATTTGGTAGCGTATGATTAAAGGTTATTATGATGTTCCTTTCGGACTTCAAGTTTTATCAAATGACGAAAAAGGTAGTCTAAAGTATTGATTCGAAGAAAGCTAGGGCATTCATTATGATGTTTTGGTTTTGTTCTAAAACACAAACCCTAGCATCGCCATGAGAAGTGTTAGTTATAGGTTTGGAAGGATGGTGAGATGCAGTGTGGCCTTCTGGGAGTCGGTTATGAAGTTTGTTCAGACAATTGATAATGTCTTTTGGTCGCCATGACAAGTATTTGGTTTTTAAATCTAGAAAATCTTGCATTGGTTTTAAGCAACTGAATTTTGGCTAAGAATCTATGAAGAATAGTTTTTGTTTTTGTTTAACCCAAGTTTATACTCAAGGGTTTCATATTTCAATGGCTATTCATCAAATTTCTTTGGCTATTCTTTGAACCCATTATGGGTATCATGATTTAACTACATTTTTTTTTTAGTTTATTAAAACCCTAGTTAATTTGGATATGGGTGTTTTCAAAGGAAAATTGTTTTATATTCTTTGTATAAATGCATGGCTAAAAGTTGTGACTCGGTGATGAGAGGATATAAGAAAAAAACATAGTATTGTTGAAAAGGGTATGAGGGTTTACTATAGTGATATCTTTTGTATTTGAATAAGGTGGAAAGAGGGTTTATGTTTTTTATGTATCTAGTTGTATTATAGAGATTAAATAAACATTTTTAGTGAGGGTATTTGTATTGTCATATGTAAATACATTTTGTAGTGGGCATTATTGAAAATATCATTTCATATCCTGTTGTGATTTTGTGACTACAAATAATTAATGCAATTATAAGGTCCTAACAGTTTGTATTATCATTTAGTTTTGTTTCAAAATAAGTTGGTACTTCTAACTTGAAGTGCGTGCTTCAGTTTGTTATTGGAGTTGGTGCTCCACATTGTTATAGAGTTGGTGCTCTTTTGAATGAATAAAAAATTAGTTTACGAGTGGTTTTTTATACCCCAAGAAGGTTTTTCCACTCTAGAAATCCTTGTGTTATGTGATGTTATGTTGTCTCTCATTATGTTTCAAGTTGATGTGCTCATTTTATTCAATGCTCCGGTACTGTTCAGTTTGTTTAAAAAGACAATTCAAGTTGTTTTAAAAGTCTTTCATAAAGCAAGATAAATCTACATTGTGCAAAGTTGAAGTTCTGTTACAAAAATCATAAACAAAATTGTTCACACATTAATGGAACAATGTTACATAATGCTTTTAATATGACTTGTTCTCTTGCATATCATTCTGCAAAGTTTAAATGTTCAATCACATGATCAAATCTTCCACATTGGTTCAATGTCAAAACATTTAAGTTGTGCATTCAAATCAAAGAGTTTAAAATGATATCACTTTGATTCACCCCCCCCTCTTAGAGTGAATCCACTTCCAACAAGTGGTATTAGAGTGTAGGGTCCTGCATTAGGTTTCATACCTAGGATTGATTCTGGTATTGGAAGTCTATCAAACATCTCAAATTCAAAGAAGATACTTTTGTGACTTAATTCTATTTGTGTTAAGAACTTTTAGTTTTGTGTTTGATATGGAAAAAGGTTGAAGAAATAAGGGAAAAAGAAGTTCACACCAAAACAATAACAATCAGGCTTTGTCTGAACCTAGTGTAACAAGTGATGAAGAAGTGATCATCAACAACAACTCAGAAATGATACAACATTCTATGCATAGAATACCTGAGTTTGAAGGTACCAACTTTATTCTGTGGAAGCATCAGATGGAAACTTTTTGTCCTCCTTAGGGTTTGATGTGTGGGTAGTAGTAGAGAGAGGTTGCACTATATCCCTAACATCTCCTTCCACACTTGAGGAAAATGTAGTTCTTGAATCCAATGCTAGGTCTCTAGATGCTATTTTCAATAGTCTGCTAAATGACATTGTTGCTAAGGTTATGCAGTGCAGAGATGCAAAGGAATTTTGGGACAGATTCATTGAAATGCATCAGGATGGTGAGTTGCAAGAAGAGATATCTTTGAAAACTCAAGCAATTTGTGATTCATTTGTAAGTGGTGATTGTGAAAATCCTTATAGTTCTGAAGAAAATAAATTTGAGTCTAAATCTATAGATATTATAGATGAACATTCAAATTTCCAAGAAATTAATGAAGTAGATCAATTTTTGGATTAAGTAAATTCTGAATAGGAATTTGATGAGAAAGTAAGCAAGGTTGATTTGGAAGGTGAACTCCTGTGTGCTTTATATACAATTAAATAGCTTAGAAGAGAGAACCTAATTTTAAAGAGGAAAATTCAACAAGAAAAGGATATCAAAGATGAGGTATGCTCAAGTCTTATAGAAGAAAAGATACAAGTTGAAGAAGCTAGAAATATTGAGGAAGTAATAAAAAATCAACTTAAAGAAAATGAACAGTACATAGAAAAACTTGAGTTGCAAGTGGTTCAACTAAAGAACATTGATAAAAAAATCAAAACAATTAAGTGATGAGAGAGTCAATGGGATTGGATCTATGTCCCTGGATAAAGTTATTGGTGCACAAAAAGCTCCAAGTGACAAAAGTGGTCTAGGTTTAGAGGAAGGAAAGTGCTCTAAGGTTAGAAAAACATCTAATATAAAGAAAAATTTAAAATTTCATGTTGTTGATTCTAAAACTACAGGAAACAAACAACATGAGGATATAAACAGTGGAGAAAAGAATAAAATGAACAAATTTACAAGATCTCACTCTATCTGGCAAGGTAAATTGATAAAGTATAATTATTCATTTTCAGGTTATTGTTACTCATGTTTTGAGTATGGCCACAGAGCATCTGAATGTTTGTTAAAAGTGAAGAAAAGTGATAGGCAAAGAAACTATGGTAGTATCACATGCTTCAAATGTAGTCAACTAGGTCATATTGCAAGAAACTATGATAAACTATCTCTAAAGGGTGACACAAGACATTATAAGTCTTTGACTGTATGTTATAAATGTAATGTTTTTGGACATAAAGAAAAGTTTTGCAAGGGTCAATGGAAGGAAGCATCTGGAAATAACAAAGAATTTGATAATCTTCTTGAGTCAAGGAAAGAATCATTGGGGGTCTAGAAAAGAAAGCAAGAAAAGAAAGAGGAAGAGCTAAATCTTGTTCATGCTACACAAGAACTACTTGTAAGCATTTAAAAGGCATAATGAAGACATGGGGAGTTGATTAATGTATTTTAAATAAACCCCTTTGATATCAAATAAAAGGTAATTGCATCTGTTGTTTCATAATTTATCTATCATCTGAGTGCAAGACATAGATTTTTCATATTTTTTATTGTGTTCTTGTCTATGTTGGGAATAACAAGTAACAACAAATTGATGACAACTCTCTTAATGTTATGGTTCATATATATCATCATTCTGTTAGAAGATAATTTCTCATATGATGTTGTTGTAGTTGATGATTTTGTTTCTTTGGGAGTGTCCATAGTAAAGGATACTTGTGACACAATTATACTTCCTGGACATTTGTGGAAAAATTGGTATTAGCTTTCCTATGTTGCAATACATTGATCTCAGTGATGGTATGTGCTTCTCAAGAGATACATGAGATAAAGATACTTGAGTTTTATACTAGTATTCATTTTCTTTACCATCAAAACTTTTTTAATACATGAAACCATGTCTAACATCAACTCAATACAATATAGTGCTTTGATCTATATGAATGAAGTTTCAGCAATAGAGCATGATAAAACAGTGATCCGTTTGAGGTCTAAATTGAAATAATGGTAAAGGCAGTTAGTTGAAAGACATTAACAGTAAATGTTGAGTTCTAAAGTGTTGTGGAAAACATGAACAACATACTAAGCATATGTTATATCCATACAAAAGTCAATTTTTTGGAGTTGTGGTTGCTAGTGTTGACATTGATTGTGTTGGTATAGAATATGTTACATTCTTGAGAACAGTCAAACAACATTGATAGAAGTTTGTACATTCTTGGATGATGAAAATTTCAATATGCATCTAATGATCAATACTTTCTCTTAACAGTTGATTATTGTGGAATATTGATTGTTTGGAGTTATAGTGTGACTTGAGATGTTGTATGGTTTGTGTGATACAAATTTGGCTGCTTTGTGTCAGATTGTGATGCTCGGGATGAAAGGAACTTTAGTGGTTGTCTAAAGAACAAGGTTTGGTACAATGAAAATATGTTGGCTTAATAGTCATACTACTAGTTTAGTAAGTTTTGAGTATGTAGTGGTATATCTATGGTCAACAATCTTTTATAACAAAGAAGTTGGTTTATGTTTAATCTGAGATATTGCTTTCTCTTATGTTGTTAAGCTTAATATATTGGGTTGTAAATGCAAATTTCTCTGTGATTGTTGTTGTAGTAATTTGTTGAATTTTAGTACATGACTGACAACATACATGTCCGTATTCTTCATGATAAAAAAATGCTTGAATGTTTTTCATGAAAATATTCATGTCATAATCAAATCTCAGGGTATCAAGGATGTCATCATGTTTTGACAAGATAACTTTGGAATAAGTATTGTGGTGTGTATAGCAATCAACATAATAGTAATTGTATTTGATATGTATTCCTTAAATTTTGATAAGTTATTCATTGTGTTTCCTTATGATTCACAAGCTGGGTTATTTGATAGCTTAGAGTTACTTAATTCATTCCAAACTTACTTGAACTTGTGCTGATTTAGAAGGATAGTTGTTAGAATGATTGATCTAGTGGTGATATAGGGTATTACAGAAATATTTAACAAGTACCATTGTTTGAATAGACCATGACACATTTATAAATGTTCTGGATCATCTGATTAATAGATTTTTGATTGACAGTGACTCTTCTTTGACAGAGCATTTACAGGATAGTAGTGATATTGATCTTCAAAGGTTGGTGATACATGACTTGACACAAGTATGCATTACTTTCGCTACTCACATCTTGGGGCAGTAAGAACTATGTTGATATCAAGCTCATTTTTTTTCTTTGTAATCATTGCAAAGTGTTGATTAATTACTTATTGTAGCGATAAAGTTGTCAAATTGGCGAGAATTGATGCTATTTTTCAATTTTTTTCCATCAAGGACAAAGGGGAGTTTGTTGACTTCTCTTTTTGTGCTATTTTTCCTTGATGTCAAAACTAATTGGTTCTTGGTTTGGAATTGGCATATTCATTGGGGTTTGGCATTGGCATACTCGTTAGTTCATTTGGCTATTGATGTTTCTGTACTTGGCATATTTAGTTATTACTAGTGATTACTATATGGACAATGATTTGATGGTTTATCTTTAGTTTTTTTTTGTGGTACTAATTGTTGGATTCATGTGCAGAGGTTATATATATATTGTTCAATGGAGTTTTCTTTCATATAGTTTGTTTTGGCATGCCCAACTTTAGTGTTTACATAATCATTGTTGGGTATATATAAATGAAGGGTTCAAGGTTGTTTCAGGTGATATCATTTCAATATACCTATATCACCAGTTCTTCTTTGATATACTGTGGCATTGTTCTTACATTGATAAGGACTCATATTTTTTCATGTTTATATATTCGGCTATTGGTTTAGTGACATGTGTTTATCTACAAAATGTTTTTGAGACTATGTCATTGGAAGTATAAGGGTTCTTTGGAATTCACAATGCTAGTAATGAGAATACAGAATGTCAACTACAGGTTTGGTGCATGATTCCTTGAGTATCCTTCATAAAGGCAATACTTTAACATTTTCTTTATAATGGTTTACATGACAATATTCATATACAAGGGGCAATGAAATGTATAGTGGTTTGTATTTCTTATAGAAAATATATGCTATATTTGGTGGCATTAAGTTAAAGCCATTCATGGCTTTGACTTGGAGTATTCAGGTTCTCCACATATGATATGGTTTACACATGTGATATAATTTACATTATTCTAACTTCTAGCCGGGCTTACTATATTTCACAATTTTCATAATGTTTGATTCATTTCCATCGGCCTTTTATTTGTGATAAAAATGAAATCCATTTAAATGGCTATCGACTATCATACTATTGGGTCACATTATCGACTTCATCTTGCTTGTCAACCACATTATATCAAACATACTATATTACATAATATTGATAATGTTTGTTTGCTTGTTTTAGCCCATGGGAATCTTGGAATATATGAAGGCATCATACATGTTTTACGTGGCCAATGTTTTGACAACACTAATAAAATCTTTGGCAGTGTATGATTGTAGGTTATTATGATGTTCCTTTTGGACTTCAAGTTTTATCAAATGATGAAAAAGGAAGTCTAAAGTTTTGATTCGAAGAAAGCTAGGGAATTCATTATGATGTTTTGGTTTTTTTCTAAAACACAAACCCTAGCATTGCCATAAGAAGTGTTAGTTACAGGTTTGGAAGGTTGATGAGATGCAGTGTGGTCTTCTGGGAGTCAGTTATGAAGTTTGTTCAGGCAGTTGATAATGTCTTTTGGCTGCCATGACAGGTATTTAGATTTTCAAATCTGGAAAATCTTGCGTTGGTTTTAAGCAACTGAATTTTGGTTAAGAATCTATGAAGAATAGTTTTAGTTTTTGTTTAACCCGAGTTTATACTCAATGGTTTCATATTTCAGTGGCTAATCATCGAATTTATTTGGCTTATTCTTTGAACCCATTATGGGTATCATGATTTAACTACATTATTTTTCAATTTATCAAAACCATGGTTAATTTGGATACGGGTTTTTGCAAAGGAAAACTATTTTATATTCTTTGTATAAATGCATGGCTAAAAGTTGTGACTTAGTGATGAGAAGATATAAGAAAAAATAGAGTATTGTTGAAAAGGGTATGAGGGTTTATTACAGTGATATCTTTTGTATTTGAAAAAGGTGAAAAGAGGGTTTATGTTGTTTATGTCTCTGGTTGTATTATAGAGATTACATTGAATTTTTCAGTGAGAGTATTTGTATTGTCATATGCAAATACATTTTGTAGTGGGCATTATTGAAAATATTATTCTTGCATCCTATTGTGATTTTGTGACTGCAAATAATCAGT
>VDFB02105785.1:56788623-56822886 GCA_007258455.2 Sequoia sempervirens
TCTATGAAGAATGCTTATAATAACATGTTTATATGATGATGGAAATGTAATGCATATGTTTCCTATATGATATGTTTATGCAATATGCTCACGTGTTGTGGATGTAGGATCGATGACGATGATGACTAATTGCCATATTACCTTGTTAGCTCGATGAGCAAGAAGGAATGAAAGAGAAGAAGTCATTTCAACAAGACACAAGATGATGAATATGCAAAATGATGATTTCTTTCCGAGTAATTAGGATTTCCAAAGGGCTAATTTCCTTATGTTTGATGAAACACATGGTACGATACATCAAGGTATAGAAAACCAGGATGGCATTGTACCTAGTGTGATGGACTTTGACTTGAAAAATAGATAGGAATATCATTGTTCACACCTAACATACGGAAACCTTGCTAGGATGCACTTTAGAAGTTTCAAACACCTCAGACCAAAACACAGAAAGGTATAACCTATCAATGCAATAGTCAACAAGTTGCCCAAAACTTCCTCCATACATACCTAACAAAGCAAGTATTTTCCAAGGTTATATTACAAGAACGTCCAACAAGCACAACAAACAAAAGATAATGATCATTGTCCAATTCCTATTTCTCTAAATCCTCTACTTGGATATCATCGAGAAGTCCTTGGAATGAGCGCAATAAGATAAGTCAAAAGATAAAGATAAAGTAAACAAACAAGCTAATGTTCTTCAATACCGCTAACCAAAAGAGGATGTGTTTTTAAGGATAAGAACTAAAACTGTTGCCAAAAGATAATGCCTATTGTAGGAAGGATACATCCTAGGACATGTTAGTGGATGATGGCATGTCATTTTGTTTATCCAAAGTGTTCATTCTTTCAAATGATTGATATGGGACCAATTGGATTATAGGTTATCGACACAAAGAGTTAACCAACTTGTTTACGTACTGACTTAGACATGAGACTTGGCATTTTGAGTTTTCACTTTTCACCTGCTAGACTTGTTTCTGATTATCTTACCAAAGATTGAGGATGATGATCGTTTATTATGAGTGATGTTATTGTGAGTGAAAGAGAGATGAGACGGATGGATTTTTTAAATATTTGGATGTTTTAATATTTTTGAGATGTTTTGAGGCTATTTTTTGGTATTTTTAGAGATTTTACAAATGTTTTGATTTTCAGTTTTCTAATGTTTTTGGGGTTTTCTGAGATTTTGACCAAGAGACTAACCTAAAGACCTATCCTAGGGGCCTCAGGTGTTGATCAACATATTAGCCTTGCCTATGTTATACACGTAGAAACCACGTAGTTCAACTGGCGAGTTGACCGATTTACATATGACGATACACATGATCAGATGTCAGTTTATTATGGCAGACTCCTAAAGGACTGACCTAAGTGTCTCTAGGGATGATCAAAGATCAACCTTGCCTACATTCAAGGCTCAGAGACCTATAGTTTGATTGAAGAATTTTTTTTTTACTTTTGACCTACTTTTTGACCTATTTTGGAATTTTGATATGTTTTGGTTTTTTTGGATTTTCTAATGTTTTTGGATTTTTTGATCTTTTTGATGTTTTTGGATTTTCTGATGTTTAGGACTTTAAGAATATACACGAATCCAATCCAATGAGAACATGCCCCCAACATGATGCAATAGACTACTCTGATAAAGGCAGGACAAACTGACCTTGAGGATGGGCCAAGTAGTACTAGGAGAGATCATGATATGAAATCATGACCAAGCTATGGTGCGGATGTGGGTGGATGAGTAATGGATGGAGATCTGAATGTGATGGATGATGGAAACGTGATGAATGGATGATGTAGAACAAGCCGTAAAGATCATGGTGGATGGAAAGTGCTTATTTACACAAGGTGCCTATTTTCTAGGTTTTCACCAAGGTACTTGTCAAAAGTGCCACGAGAAATTAGTTCAACTGAAGGATGATTTTTTCTCTTTACTATTTTTATCCTTTTTTGATTTTTTTTTTCTTTGGATTTTTTTTTCTTTTTTTGATTTTTTATTGTCACCAAGATGCGCGATTTTCGAGGTTTTGCGATAACCATTTTTTTAGGACATTTTCTATTTTTTTTTGGATTTTTGGGTTTTATACCTTGAAAGATTTAGGCATAAAATTTTTTGAGGTGAGAGTTATTCATGGGCTCTTGTAGAGGTTCCTCTTTGAGTGCTGATAATTGATATTCCCCTGACTTATAGCTTGTTGTGATAACAAATGGTCCTAACCAATTGGGTTCAAATTTTCCTTTACTGTTTGGATTTGGGACGTTCTTTTGATTCTCCTTTAATACCAGTTCTCGATTTGGAAGATCCTACTTCTAATTTCTTATTATAGCTCATTTTGAGTCTATTCTGATAGACTTGCCAAATGATTCAAAGCATCTATACATCACTCATCTAGTAGCTCCAGCTCATTTAGTCTTGATACTCGGTACTCTTCATCCATGATAAGGTTTTGTAGTGATATCTTGAGTGATGGGAGCTCGATCTCAATGGGGAGTACTGCTTCTGATCCATAGACTAGGGAGAAAGGGGTGGCATTTGTGGGTGTGTGGATGTTGGTTTGGTAGGCCTAGAGGGTGGGATTAATCTATAGATGCCAGTCATGACCTACATCATTGACTGTTTTCTTGAGGATTTTCAGAATGGTCTTGTTTGTAGCCTCTGCTTGGCCATTGCATTGGGGATAGTATGGGGTAGAGAAGCGATGTTGGATTTTGAATTTTTTGCATAAGTCGTGAACCTCCTAATTCTTAAATGGTGTCCCATTATCTGAGATAATGGCTTGTGGAACACCATAGTGGAAAATGAGATAGTTCAGGATGAACTTTGATATCTACTTCCCAGTTATATACATCATGGGTATGGCTTCTACCCACTTAGTAAAGTACTTTGTGGCAGTTATGATGAATTTGTGGCCATTAGATGAAGTGGGCGAGATTTTTCCAATGAGATTGAGTCCCCACTACGTAAAGGGCCATGGTGTGATGATGGGATGAAGCTCTTGAGCTAGAGCATGGATCAGGTCCCCATGCTGCTAAGATTGTAGACACCTTCTGGCATAGTCATGTGCTTCTCTTTCTATTGTGGGCCAATAATACCCCATCATCAGCAATTTCTTGGCTATAGTCATTCCACTCAAGTGTGAACCACAAATATCATTATGTACTTCAGTTAGAGTAGTCAATTCCCCCTCAGTGTTTAAGTAGCGTAGTAGGGTTCCTTCTATGTTTCTACAATATGTTGGTTATTTTTTATGCTGTTAACTAGGTTGGTCTTCTAATCTACTTATGGAATTGCCATTTCCAATCAAGGGTAGCTCGAAGGACCTGGACCAACTGACGAGGAATTTAAAATAACCTCCTACACTTCGGGCTCTGCAAGACTCGGAAGGGTGATCCCTTTAGCAATATCAACAAATTGAAACACATACATAACAAAATATTGCTCAATAGATAATCTCATTTAATGAATCAACATAATAGGATAATACTGAGTAGAATTGGTTGTTCATCAGTAATATCAGCTACTTGGAGCATGAGATAACCACAACACTATAACACACAAGGATTTAAAATGGTTTTGAATTTTGAAGATTGGGGACCCAGTCAAAAACAATAGAAGTATAATACTTGACTAGTGCAAAAAAATGGGCTATGGAGTCATATAACCAGCATTCATCCTATAGTGTTGAAAATGTTATGAAGATCCTTACAAATGTTATCACATTATGACAACCAAATCACTAAAGTTTTATATGATAAACCTTCTTATAAATCCACCTAAAACATAGTATTCCTGTCACATATGTTGAAGCAATTGCACTATCCTATGAACAAAAGGCAATAATAAATGCACCTTGTGCTTCATTAAAGCAATTACATTATTCTCAAAATAGAAGGCAGCAACATATATCACTCTAATGCAGCAAATGTGCATGAAAAGACTCAGATAATCTTATTATTGAATCAAAAAGAGTAATACATATCAGAAATGCAGACAATTATCAGCTAAATATAAACATGAGAACATAATTCATAATAGACACCTTCAGATTTAATGACTCAATTACATTTCTCCCAGCTATACAGTTCTACCTAGAGCTTCTGCCTGACTTGCAAAGCTTTTAGAAATTGGAATCCCAGCCTCTCTTCTTTTACAATGAGAGAAGAAAAGAATAAAAGAGAAACAGAAGTATCCCTAAGATCAATCTGATCCGTAGATGGAAACCAGAAAACTCAATCCACCGTCGATCAACAAGTTGCTCAAAACATCTCTCATCTCTCTATAACCAAATTTGCCTCTTCATTTTCCCTTGCTGTTAGTTGTCCTGCAACAGAAAATTCGCCCATGTTATGGAATTCTCAATTTTACCTGGAGCTGGAAAATACCTCTACTCCCATAGAAAATTATGTCTCAGCTCTTTTCTTTGTTTGCTGCAGATTATACTTTCATTTTTATATATTAAAGTCTCATAACTTTAATATTCCTACTCATTATCTCGGCAAATATTTTCCCTTTTTCCACATTCACAGGCAATGGCTTTTCAAAACCAATCGGGTCCCACCTCTTTTTCTTTTTACGAGCAAAATACATTTGATTTTAGATGTTCACACATTTATCAGGCTCTAATTTTATATTTTCATGGGCAACATTTCAACCCCCTTTTTAAAAAATGTTTTGCTTTCGCTGTGAATTAAAGCTATTGAACCCCATTTATATTTTACCCATGAAAAAGGTATCTGCTTGATGAAGATTTTTCCCGGGCCCACTCCTACCACGCGTCACAAGCCCGTGATTTCACGGTTACTAACCTCCTTGCATCTTGAGATCGTGACTTGGCGGGGGACGATGAGGATGAGGCTAGGTTGTGATCTTCAATCTCCACCATTGATATTTTTCATCCCTTCTTGATTGCCCTAATTTCTCCTTGTCGCTCAGTTTGCTCTCATTCCTTATGCTCTACAAATTTTTCACGGCTATGGCTGCTACAAATCTTCCAACGTCTAAATTGCTCTGTCCCTGTGGCAAATAGTGTGATGGATACCCCTATTTGAAAGTGTCTGGCTCTATCAACACACTTTGTTTGTGTTTTGCCCTAACTTTCTTCTTTGTCTCTCGCATCCTCTGCATTCATCCACCACGTGGCCTTTGCAACCTTGCAACACACCAGGCATTAGAAACATTTTGTGCATTCTTTTCAACCATCAGAGTAGCTGATCCACCATGCTCACTCACTAGCCACTACATTTGCTTGAAATTTATTACAGGTTTTTCAATGAATTCAATCATGTGCGCATTTTTCTTTCATGGCATTCCCTTCAACAGACCTTGTGTCCCTCATTCTATGCATTAGTTGCTTCAACATTCATTGTTTTTTGATTGGTGTTAGTGTCTCTTATCAAGCTCCCCACCCCCTTCTTTCATTTGTTTAAAGTTTTCTAAAGATTTTTAACAAATATTTTATCTGTGCACTGTATTCATGGGATTTCAATGTTGAAGCATCTTCAACAAATCCATTTTGCACATCATATTGCCCTCTCTGTCTTGGCCTGCTTCATTTAATTTGTTTAAAAGATACTAGAGTCATTTCAAAACATATTTGTTATGTATCTGTTAGGTGATAAACATCAGCCTCCTTCTTGCTCATGACACCTTCCAGCGTGGGCCTTTCATCTTCTCATATGACACTATAAAGTCTCCATTCAACTTCAAGATGCACAACCATATATCTTGAACAATATTAATCAGTATAAAGAATATGCCTTTGTAGTATCTTGTGGCTGCTCAAATAACTGATGGCAAGATTAAACAATGTTGCAAATTTTATCTCATGGTGACCATTAAATCTCCTATGTTTTCCTTGCACAAGCATCTCCTTCACTGGTGCGGGCCGGTTACCTTACCTGTGTCTACAAATTTCAAAGCTTTTTGTAGATTCATCCTGTATTTACTTTGCAGGTGAAAGTGTTCCCTTTGTTAGTATTGGAGCCTTCCTCCCTCAACACATGGTCTCTACCATTTCATTTGTTAAGGAGTTTCTGAGATTCTTTCAATATGGCACGAGTAGGACAAGGTTTTGGGCACCGCTTTTGCAGCTGCCAAGTGCATTGGATTGGAGGTTTCTAATGCCTTCTCACCAAATAATTTTATGTGCATGCTAGGAACAATATTCTCCTCTAGGGCTCATATTTCAGTCATTGGTTACCATCTCCAGCTAGTGACTACATTTATTTAAAATGTTTCCATGGATTTTTCAGCACAACATTTTGCATATTCTCTCTGCTCATAGTACCTCCAGCGTATGGTAACTTCTTTTATGCACATTTCTTTGCACATTGAGAAATGTCTGTGAACGCCGCTTGGCACGCACCCACCTTCAAATTCCTCCTTTCACTCAATACACTAGAAATTTCTGATTTTTTTGCTTATACTGGGAACCTTCCTCTCCATTTGTGATGACTGTGTTCAGTGGCATTCCCTCTCAAATACCAGTGTGTTTTTCCAAATGCATTTGATTGAGAGTTTATGAACTCTTTTCAACAAAAATATTTTGTGCATATCCTATAACATGGTGTGGGCTTAAGGTCTATGTTAAGTGTTCTTCAACAACTCCATTTTTTCTTACTATGCCCCTGTCTCATGACGCGTCCCAACAGAGTCAAATTAAATGCTCTCAACATGAACAATGGTTCATAATCATAGCTAAGAGAAACACACGCTTCCTCTACTGCTGCTAACAATCTATCATGTAGATTTGATTTATTTCTCCCATGATCAGTGATAAATCAAATAAACTAGACATACCTCTAGTATGCTCATGTATTGGATTTACTTAGAACTTTCAAGGCACTTCGTAAACCCCTCTAATGTATTTTCAGTGGAACAAACCACCATCCCTGAATTTCAGATGTATTGTCCCTTTAGTGCTTAGCATTGCCATTGATTTTTTTAAAGTTCTTTCTATGCGTTTCCCTTAAGCATCCATAAGACAACATTTATATATATCATGTCTCTAGTGTCTTCACTGTAATGTCTATCAAATCTTCACACTTCCCATTTATTGGTGCATTTACTTCCCTCCTCACTGGCATGAATACGCCTCTCCATGCTTTGATAGATATCCTTATCCAAGCTTTGGTACTGCCTATCTTTAGACTTTGGTATTTGTATCTTGCAAATAATAGTGCATTGGAACATTTGATATGTAACCATAAATCACAAAAGATTTAAGCTCCCTTGGATTGGATATGGAGTGCCCTTGTTCTATAGTAGAGATAGGGATAACTTGTTGCTTTTATTTTAGATCCATTATCTCAAGCAAACATTGAATGTCTGAGGCATTCTCATCTAGCTTGGATGCATCCCAATTCCATTTATTTCAAGTTAGATCACATTTCCAACGTTAATCACGGAAGAAAAATGCATATTTGCATTCACAAAATTAAGAGACTTGAACTAATTAGCCTGTTAGGTTTGTCTTTTAATATCATACAATTGTTCAAGCAATCTAGCAAGATTAAGTAGTATTGTGATTTTACCCAGGCTGACTTTAAGCGTAACATCACCTTCTATCATGTAAGCCATGTCAGGCCCCCCATGGGCCCGGCTAAAAAAAAATCATTTTTAAACAACTTTCCCCTTGAATTAATCAAACACAGCATTAGAATGCTTCAAAATTTGAACAATGAACTGGGTTGCAATTAGAATCTATTTCTGGCTCATTTGGACACTGAGTAAAACTGGCCAAGTTGGCTTTAGAATCATCTCTGAAAACTGATCAAATGACCTCATAAAGACCTAAAAAATTGCAGTCATGTAGCCACTGGTCTAGAGGATGCAATGCAAAAGATGAATCAGAGAAATCAATCACGAGGAAAAAGTTATTAACTGGAAAAATTTCCCTCTTGGACTTTTCTACAATTGTAGTTGTTTAGAACCAGTTAAAATTCAAGAGATCACCTCATTGCTAAATTATCAAATCAGCTCCTGGCAAGCTACCACTAGACATAGTAGAACATTTTGGTACACTGAGTACATGTGCAAAAGGGCTTAGCTTCAATCATCACTGATCAAATGATATGGGGTGTCAAATTTGACCTCCCTAAAGTGCTATCAGGAATGCAACTGTAAAATAGGAGAAATCACATTTGGTTTTGATTTGCTAAAAATAGCAAATCAACTCGTGAAGCTTTGAAAAATGGCATGTCAGTTCATCTTGGTATAGAGAACGTAGAACAACATTTTTTTTCTCTTGACGATCAACTGGTTGCAAAATGCAAGCTCAAACGGGAGGCAGCTTTGCAAAACTGAACGTTTGCAAACAACTGAAAAGTGACAAAACCCTCCAGTTTCACTTTTTGAAACCTTGACAAAACTCATCATAGGAAGCTGAAAATTGACATGCACATTCACACAGGACACATGAGTGTGTCTGCAAAGGGATTTTTCTTAGAAATCAATGGGCTTCAAATTACGACCCTCCAAAGTAGATCATTCAGGAAAGTTCATTAGGTGCACTTCTAAAAGTGCAAAGGAAAATTTTTCAATATAATCATCTCAAATTTGCAAAATTTGAGAGTGCCAATAGTGGCTCTGACTGGGGATGTATGCCCCCTGTGGGCATAGCAAGATTCTAGATCTCTGGGAAAGTAGACTAAAAGTTGAGTCATCAGGTGTCCTCAAATTGTTCATTTATTCAACCTTCATTTTTCAACTTCATCTAGTGACCCTAGGCCACCAAATGAAAAAGGGGAGTCAACATTTACCTCTGTCAGACACAATTGTGCAAAAAGAGCTCATATCCCTCAACTCATGCTTGCATTTGTCAAACCATAACAACATTGGTAACTGCACATCTACAAACAGAAGGATTAGGATGCCTTTGTGCAAGTGAGAACTTGCCTTCTGTTTAGCTTTGTCATCAATTGGCAAACAAATCAAATAGGTCATATAATTACCACTTTCTTCATTCTCTGATTTTGTATCAAGTGGCAACATGAGAGGATAGTGATCAAGACCATATGAAAGCACAGTCTGATCACAACCGTTTGCCTGATTGAACATGTTGGTACCTCCTAATAGGCCATCATACACAACATCGTCAACATGTTCATAGTCACTGTGCATTTGAAAGTCAGACATACTTTCCAAATGTTGATTGTCATGTGGAAAGAACTCATCAAATTCATCATACAAATCATTTTTAAGCTGAAAACAACCTTCTTCAATGTTCTGCACATTGCCACATTCTAAGAAAACTCCTTCCAACTGACAAAAATAGCACTCACAATCTACTACATGGCTAGAAATGTTATGCTCAATCTAATCATTAGTTTGCACATCAAAATTTGTACCATCACAAGAACTTGCCAGAAGATCTGGCTCATCATGCAAACTATCTTCAAGTGTATTCAAAGAGATACACTCATGCATTAGCACACTTCGTACTTGCTCTTCATTGTGCTGGTATTGAGAGTCATAAAAATTTCTAACTCATCATCTATAGCCATACTATCATCTTCTGAATATAAGGTATCGACCTTTTCAATATCACAAGCTTGCTCAATAACAAGCAATTCTGGTTCAGAATCATAATTTGATTTCTCATCGAAATCAACCTCTACATCCATATGAAAAAACTCATGGCTAGGCTCATTCAAGTCAACAAACAAAGACTTGTTTAAATCCGCATCAAATTTTTCAAAACTCAGCTCATTAGATGCACAATCCTCATAGTCATCTGCTACTTCAAACTCATCAAAATATATCTCTAAGTTTGCATCAGCATGCTCACTTTCACAGTCATCATACATTGCATCATTGCAATCAAGTAACTACTTGTTTTCATGCACATTATCATCATCACGATCAGCCAGTTCATAATTTGAAAGAGAATCAAATTCACTTGCATCATTGCAGCCTTCATTTGCTATAGAAAATCTGCTTTCTATTTCTGTATTTTCAAAGCAAATGGAAGACACTTCACATGTTTCATTTATCTCTTCATGACCATCATGGCTGCAATATTTTTCTGGATATATTTCTTCTGTAGGTTATTCAAAAACAACATCCTTATCACTGCATAGTGCACTATCATTCTTGTCTTCTACTATACCATCTGCATCCGTTGGACTAAATCTTGAAAAAGTACCATCACATAATTGAGTTAAGAGATGACTTCCACATTTATCTATCATTTCCTCAATTATTGAAAGCCATTGATATAAACATCCAAGTCTAGGGGGCCTCAAGTGAACTGCCATGGTACTTAGACCTGGCTTATAATTTTCACAGAACAAATCAATGCAAAATGATTCATCAGGTCTTTCTAATTTTGGTATAACAAGAAAAAATTTCATAAATCTATCATGAAAATCATAGATAGATTCATCCTCCAATCTTTCTATATCACACAGTGCATTAATACATGATTCAAACTCAACCTTGTTTGCAATTTCCTCTTCAAATTCTTCTTGAGTACGCAGACTTCTATCTTCAGACAAGCATTCATCATTCACTACTGACTCATCTTTAAATGTAAATAGGAAACATGTTATGAGCTCATTCCATGAATCTATGGAATGCATTGGTAAGCAAGTAAACCAACCTTCAGCCATACCTTCTAAAGTTCTTACAAAAAAAATCATGATAACATCTTCTTCTTCAATCTGACAATCTTCCATCAAATCAATGAAATACTATACATGTGTTGATGTTGATTCTTCAAAATCATCTCTAAACTTAGGAAAATTTTCATTAATTGCTCTTGGGATAGAATGTGGGTAACCTTGGATTTTACTAAAATCTAAAGGGTTGTATCTTTCATTTTCAAACACCTTCCTATGAGGACAAGGTTGTGTCCTAGGCATGATACTATAGCTTGTAGAGGGAGAATTAAAACAACCAAAAATTTTGCAAATGAAAATTATTCCCTCTACAACTACTCAATTACAATATTCAACCTCCCTTGATTGTAGTGCTTAATTTCACTAAATAAGGGAGCCAAAGTTTCTCTCTAAGATGTTCAAATATACGAAGAATACCTGGAAACATTGCAGCTGCTGCAAATTTGTCTGGAAATATTGTAGATCTGGAACTATAATCACCTCTTCATCAGGTTCTTCTTGACAGAGTTGCCACCTCTTTTCTTAGAGGACTGAACTTCAAATAGCAGGAAGTTCTTTCACATGTAAATTTCTTTCTGAGTTCCTTTCACCAGTAGAGCACCACAGATCTTGAAATTAATCAGGTTCACTGCAACAATTATCTTTCTCCAGGCTTAAGATCCTTCAAGATTTGAACTAAATTCAAAATGGAAAACAATAATATGACTCTATGCAAATGATATGACTCTATTTCTGGATTCTTCAGTGAGAATTTTCTCAAATTCTCCCTAGCAGAGTCACCATTTTGTTGGTTATTTTTTATGTTGTTAACCAGGTTGGTCTTCTAATCTACCTATGGAATTACCATTTCCAATCAAGGGCAGCTCAAAAGACCTGGACCAATTGACGGGGACTTTAAAATAACCTCCTACACTTCGGGCTCTGCAAGACCTGAGAGGGTGATCCCTTTAGCAATATCAACAAATTGAAACACATACATAACAGAATATTGCTCAACAGATAATCCCATTTAATGACTCAACATAATAGGATAATACTAAATAGAATTGGTTGTTCATCAGTAATATCAGCTACTTGGAGCATGAGATAACCACAACACTATAACACACAGGGATTTAAAATGGTTTTGAATTTTGAAGATTGGGGACCCAGTTGAAAACAATAGAAGTATAATACTTGACCAGTGCCAGAAAATGGGCTATGGAGTCATATAACTAGCATTCATCCTACAGCGTTGAAAATGTTATGAAGATCCTTACAAATGTTATCACATTATGACAACCAGATCACTAAAGTTTTATCTGATAACCCTTCTTATAAATCCACCTGAAACATAGTATTCCTGTCACATATGTTGAAGCAATTGCACTATCCTATGAACAAAAGGCAATAATAAATGCACCTTGTGCTTCATTAAATCAATTACATTATTCTCATAATAGAAGGCAACAACATATATCACTCTAATGCAGTAAATGTGCATGAAAAGACTAAGATAATCTTATTATTGAATCAAAAAGAGTAATACATCTCAAAAATGCAGACAATTATCAGCTAAATATAAACATGAGAACACAATTCATAATAGACACTTTCAGATTTAATGACTCAATTACATTTCTCCCAGCTATACAATTCTACCCAGAGCTTCTACCTGACTTGCAGAGCTTTAAGAAATTGGAATCCCAGCCTCTCTTCTTTTACAATGAGAGAAGAAAAGAATAAAAGAGAAACGGAAGTAGCCCTAAGATCAATCTGATCCGTAGATGGAAACCAGAAAACTCAATCCACCATTGATCAACAAGCTGCTCAAAACATCTCTCATCTCTCTGTAACCGAATTTGCCTCTTCATTTGCCTTTGTTGTTAGTTGTCCTACAACAAAAAAATCGCCCACATGATGGAATTCTTAATTTTACCTGGAGCTAGAAAATACCTCTACTCCCGTGGAAAATTTTGTTTTATCTCTTTTCTTTGTTTGCTGTAGATTATACTTTCATTTTTATATATTAAAGTCTCATAACTTTAATATTCCTGCTCACATTTATCTCCCAACAAATAATATTTGGCCCCAAAGTTAATATTAAATTCACTTTTCATTGCATATTCCCAGGAACACTCGTGCCTAAAATATTTTCCCTTTGTCCACGTTCACACTCAATGGCTTTTAAAAACCAATTGGGTCCCACCTGTTTTGCTTTTTATGAGAAAAATACATTTGATTTAAATATTCTCACATTTATTGGGCCCTGATTTTATATTTTCACAGGCAACATTTCAACCCCCTTTTTAAAAAATGTTTTGCTTTTGCTGTGAATTAAAGCTATTGAACCCCATTTATATTTTACCCATGAAAAAGGTATCTGCTTGATGAAGAATTTTCCCAGGCCCACTCCTACCACGCATCACAAGCCCATGATTTCGCGGTCACTAACCTCCTTGCATCTTGAGATCGCGACTTGGTGGGGGACGGTGAGGATGAGGCTGGGTTGTGATCTTCAATCTCCACCGTTGATATTTTGCATCCCTGCTTGATTGCCCTAATTTCTCCTTGTCGCTCAGTTTGCTCTCATTCCTTGTGCTCTACAAATTTTTCACAGTTGTGGCTGTTGTAAACCTTCCAGCGTCTAAATTGCTCTGTCCCTATGGCAAATAGTGTGATGGTTACCCCCGTTTGAAAGTGTCTGGCTCTATCAACACACTTTGTTTATGTTTTTCCGTAACTTTCTTCTTTGTCTCTCGCATCCTCTGCAACCTTGCAACACACAAGGAATTAGACACATTTTGTGCATTCTTTTCAATCATCAGAGTGGCCGATCCACCATGCTCACTCACTAGCCACTGCATTTGCTTGAAATTTATTATAGGTTTTTCAATGAATTCAATCCTGTGCACATTCTGCTTTCATGGCATTCCCTTCAACAGACCGTGTGGCCCTCATTCTATGCATTGGCTACTTCAACATTCATTGTGTTTTCATTGGTGTCAATGTCTCTTATCAAGCTGTGCACCCCCTTCTTTCATTTGTTTCAAGTTTTCTAAAGCTTTTTAACAAATATTTTATCTGTGCACTACATTCATGGGATTTCAATGTTGAAGCATCTTCAACAAATCCATTTTGCACATCATACTACCCTCTATGCCGAGGCCTGCTTCATTGCATTTGTTTAAAAGATACTAGAGTCATTTCAAAACAAATTTTTTATGTATCTGTTGGGTGATAAACATCAGCCTCCTTCTTGCTCATGACACCTTCCAGCATGGGCCTTTCATCTAGTCATCTGACACTATAATGTCCCCATTCAACTTCAAGATGCACAACCATATATCTTGAACAATATTAATCAGTACAAACAATATGCCTTTGTAGTATCTTGTGGCTGCTCAAATAACTGATGGCAAGATTAAACAATGTTGCAAATTTTATCTCATGGCGACCATCGAACCTCCTATGTTTTCCTTGCACAAGCATCTCCTTCACTGGTGCAGGCCAATTACCTTACCTGTGTCTACAAATTTCAAAGTTTTTGTAGATTCATCCTGTATTTACTTTGCAGGCGAAAGTGTTCCCTTTGTTAGTATTGGAGCCTTCCTCCCTCAGAACGTGGTCTCTTCCATTTCATTTGTTAAGGAGTTTCTGAGATCCTTTCAATATGGCGCGAGTAGGAGGAAAAGGTTTTGGGCACTGCTTTTGCAGCTGCCAAGTGCGTTGGATTGGAGGTTTCTAATGCCTTCTCAACAAATAATTTTATGTGCATGCTAGATGTAGTATTCTCCTCTAGGGCTCATATTTCAGTCATTGATTACCATCTCTAGCTAGTGATTACATTTATTTAAAATGTTTCCATTTCCTTTTCAGCACAGCATTTTGCATATTATCTCTGCTCATAGTACCTCCAGTGTATGGTAACTTATTTTATGCACATTTCTTTGCACATTGAGAAATGTCTGTGAACGCCTCTTGGCACGCACCCACCTTCAAACTCCTCCTTTCACTCAATACACTGGAAATTTCTGAGTTTTTTGCTTATACTGGGCGCATTCCTCTCCATTTTTTATGACTGTGTTTAGTGGCATTCCCTCTCAGCTACCAACATGTTTTTCCAAATGCATTTGATTGAGAGTTTGTGAACTCTTTTCAAGAAAACTATTTTGTGCATATCCTGTAACATGGCACGGGCTTAAGGTCTATGTTAAGTGTTCTTCAACAACTCCATTTTTTCTTACTATGCCCCTATCTCATGACACATCCCAACAGAGTCAAATTAAATGCTCTCAGCATGAATGGTGGTCCACAATCATAGCTAAGAGAAACACACACTTCCTCTACTGCTGCTAACAATCTATCATGCAGATTTGATTTGTTTCTCCCATGATCAATGAAAAATCAAATAAACTAGACATGCCTCTAGTATGCTCATGTATTGGATTTACTTAGAACTTTCAAGGCACTTCGTAAACCCCTCTGATGTATTTGCGGTGGAACAAACCACCATCCCTGAATTCTAGATGTATTGTCCCTTTAGTGCTTAGCATTGTCATTGATTTTGTTAAAGTTCTCTCTATGCGTTTCCCTCGAGCATCCATAAGACAACATTTATATATATCATGTCTCTAGTGTCTTCACTGTAATCTCTATCAAATCTTCACACTTCCCATTTATTGGTGCATTTACTTCCCTCCTCACTAGCGTGAATACGCCTCTCCATGCTTTGACAGATATCCTTATCCAAGCTTTGGTACTACCTATCTTTAGACTGTGGTATTTGTATCTTGCAAATAATAGTGCATTCGAACATTTGATATGTGACCGTAAATCACAAAATATTTAAGCTCCCTTGGATTGGAATTGGAGTGCCCTTGTTCTATAGTAGAAATAGGGATAACTTGTTGCTTTTATTTTAGAGCCATTCTCTCAAGCAGACATTGAATGTTTGAGGCATTCTCATCTAGCTTGGATGCATCCCAATTCCATTTATTTCAAGTCAGATCACATTTCAAACCTTAATCATGGAAGAAAAATGCATATTTGCATTCACATAATTAAGAGAATTGAACTAATTAGCCTGTGAGGTTTGTCTTTTAATATCATACAATTGTTCAAGCAATCTAGCAAGATTAGGTAGTATCGTGATTTTACCTAGGCTGACTTTAAGCGTAACATCACCTTCTATCATGTAAGCCATGCAGGGTCCCCCGAGGGCCTGGCTAAAAAAAAATCATTTTTAAACAACTTTCCCCTTGAATTAATCAAACACAGCATGAGAATGCTTAAAATTTTGAAAAAAAAACTGGGTTGCAATTAGAATCTATTTCTGGCTCATTTGGACACTGAGTACAACTGGCCAAGTTGGCTTCAGAATCGTCTCTGAAAACTGATCAAATGACCTCGTAAAGAGCTAAAAACTTGCAGTCATGTAGCCACTGGTCTAGAGGATACAATGAAAAAGATGGATCAAAGAAATCAATCATGAGGAAAAATTTATTAACTGGAAAAATTTCCCTCTCAGACTTTTCTGCAATTGTAGCTATTTAGAACCAGTTAAAATTCAAGAGATCACCTCATTGCTAAAATATCAAATCAGCTCCTGGCGAGCTGCCACCGGACATAGTAGAAAATTTTGGTACACTGAGCACATGTGAAAAAGGGCTTAGCTTCAATCATCACTGATCAAATGATATGGGGTGTCAAAGTTGACCTCCCTAAAGTGCTATTAGGAATGCAACTGCAAAACAGGGGAAATTGCATTTGGTTTTGATCTACTAAAAATAGCAAGTCAACTCGTGAAGCTTTGAAAATTGGCATGTCAGTTCATCTTGGTATAGAGAATGTAGAACAATATTTTTTTTCTCTTGACAATCAACAGGTTGCAAAATGCAAGCTCAAACGGGAGGCAGCTTTGCAAAACTGAACATTTGCAAACAACTGAAAAAGTGACAAAACCCTCCAGCTTAACTTTTTGAAACCTTGACAAAACTCATCATGGGAAGCTGAAAATTGACATGCACATTCACATAGGACACATGAGTGTTTCTGCAAGGGATTTTTCTTAGAAATCAATGGGCTTCAAATTATGACCCTCCAAAGTAGATCATTCAGAAAAGTTCATTAGGTGCACTTCTAAAAGTGCAGAGGCAAAATTTTCAATATAAGCATCTCAAATTTGCAAAATTTGAGAGTGCCAACACAATATAGGGTATCTCCTAGGATGAAAAATCAGGAAGCCTTTTTGACAAAGGTTCGTTTTAGGTTTGAGGGTAAGTCAGGAGGTATGACTCCTATTTGAAGGTATGCATAAATGTCGTGGTACCAAGGATCATCGGGACCAATGATTTCGTACATAAATTCTGATTCTAGTACCTCGAATGTGGGCACGAGAAGTTACTCTATCAGGAATTCATATTTTGGAATGTTGTGAGGGATATCCAGTAAGGATCCAATTGTTTCCATGGCATCTACTGCTCTGTTGTTGGCTCTAGGAATTTTCTCAAATGTAATTTCGATGAAAGATTCTTTGAGAGTCTCCACCAATTTCTTGTATGGAGTGAGCTTATCATCCTTGGTCTGGTATTCATCATTCACTTGATTTATTATCAATTGGGAGTCTATGTATACTTTGAGAGCTATAATGTTCCACTGCACTGCTATTTTAAGACCTATGGTTAAAGCCTCGAATTCTGCAATGTTATTGGTGCAGGGAAATGCCAGTTTGTAGGACCTTGGTATGCAGTCCCCTTGTGGGGTGATAAAGAAGACACCGGCTCCTGATCCATGTTGCATGTGTGAGCCATCAAATTACAGTTTCCAGTGGTCAGCTACGTTGAGATTGAAAATAGATTCATATGGAAACTCTGAGATGAGAGGATTTTCTGAATAGATTTGTGCTTCTGCAAGTTGATCTACGATGACTTGGCCTTTGATTGCTTTCCACTCCACATATTCAATGTCACATTCTAACAATATCATCACCCATTTGGCCATTCTTCTAGTGAGCATTTCCTTTGACAATAAGTACTTGAGAGGGTCAATTTTGGTGATGAGTTTTATTTTATGTGCCAACATGTAATATCTTAATTTATGTGATGCAAACACTACTGCTAGGCATGCTTTCTCTATAAATGAGTAGTTTAGCTCATGCCCAACCATTGTTCTGCTAATGTAATAGATATCCCTTTCTATTCCATTTTCATCATGCTAAGCTAGGAGAGCTCCAAGGGTTGTTGTTGTTGCTGATACATATAGAATTAATGGTTTTCTTAGGATTGGTGGCATTAAGACCGTTGGTGTTAGTAGATATATTTTTATTTTACTGAATGCCCCTTCACACTTGGTATCCCATTTGTATGCTACTCCCTTGTGGAGTAGGTGAGAGTATGGGTTTTGTTTGTCTTCCAAATGTGTTATGAATCTTCGAGTGGATTGAAGCCTACCTTGGAGACCTCTCAATTTCTTTAATTTTTTTGGTGCCTCCATTTCAAGGATTTCTTTTACCTTTGCTAGATCTACCTCGATACCTCTCACTGACACTATATATCCTAGCAACTTTCCTAATTGTACGCTAAAGATGCACTTCTTTGGGTTTAATCTGACCTTGTACTCCTCCAGCCTGTCAAACATGGTACTTATGGTTGCTATGTGATCTTTTCTCTTTCTGGACTTGGCTAGAATGTGATGCAGAGGATAAGGGACTTTGAAAGAAACAAAAAAGTTTCAAGGCTAACAATGATTCACTCTCAACCTTTCATCTAGGCACCAATATGGAGATAAGGCCTCAATAGTACACTTATGACTTATTTGCTTTCCTTATGGACCCAAACCCTTGGAGTGATTTCAAGGAACTCAACCCAACCTGACTTGAATGGTTTTCAATCCCTAACCCACTATCTTAGACAAAACTCACCTTTTGCACCTTAAATAGCCTTCTAGCCCAATTAGACCTCTAGTGAAGGATTTTTTACTTTGTTCTCAAACTTTCCAAAGGACTTACCAAACTAATGATTGAATAAGATGTGGTTTATGACCCTACACAACATACTAGATTCATGATGGCACTTGTTTCAGACAAACCCTTCCAAAATCTGTTGTCTCCCCAAAATCAAGACTTAATTAGCCCTCTTTTTCAAAGCAACCCCTCTCTAACCTTATCTCCTGAATAATATGAAACTTTCAACAGTATCTCAAATTGTCTCAAAAACAAGGATTTTCAAGTTCTTAGTCTTCTATGACACCATTAAGACCCACAAACACAAAACCCTCAATAAATGGCTCTCAAACTAGGGCTTCTTGAATCTTGACCTCCCAAACACTTCCAGAACTTGTTCATTGACTCTAAACCATTATGAAAACATATTTATTCTATCCCAACTCACAAACACACACCTCATTAAGGTAGATCTCCTGCTGCTATACCTTAGCCTCCATTTTCATGCACTTTGCACTATCAAATCATGGTGTACACCTTAAAATCACTCTTCCCTGCACATTAGCTTGTTAGATTGGTATTATAAATGTTATAAGGGATCCATATCATAGGTTACAACAACATTCCTCCATGAGATGGATCAAACATCCATAAAAACCACCAAAAAATAGTGAAAATCTGCACTTTCTTGAGGACAATCAGTAATATAATGCAAGAAACATATTTCTAACATCTATCAGGGCATTTAAAAGGTTAAATTCAAGTAAATACAAGTCTCTAATTCATCCAATGTAACTTATCTTCAATATAAATCAATAGATCATCAAATGAGCACAAAAAATGCAAAAAGATTGAAGTTTTCTTGATTTTCCTGTAGCAGTCCGTACAGTACTTGCACCAATAGCCCAACCTCTATACAAATGAATTCTATAGCTTTGTATAACCTTTCACCAACTTCTCAAACCATTTTGGATTGATTAGTTTACATTATTAGTGCTAAATCATCAAAAACACACTTACCCGCCCAAAGTTGGAATTCAAAAAATTGAATTTCCAACTTGCAATTTATTGAACTCTACTATCTAAAAACTATTGGATCCTTAATATCCAACCTTATTTGACACAATTAAAGCATTATAAACCTATCTAGACTCTTAGGACACTATTTGTCCAATTACAATGTATTTTGGTCCTAGGGTCCTTATCAGGACCCTCAGGACTTTTGACTCTCTTATTACATTCATCCTTTCCAAATGCCATTATAGGCTTAGAAATGTCATAATTAATGTCCTGAGATGGTTGATAGGTCTTCCTGACCCCTGCAACCTCTTGACCTCTCAGGTGATCCTTCAGAAGCTTGGGTGCCCCTGCACCATTCTCCCCAAGAAAGAAAAGATTCTTGCCCCAAGAAGTGTCCAATTTGTTGCTGCCATAATACTCCCTGCTCCTGGATGTTTGTACCTTCTAATCATAGACCAATAAATCACCCAAATTCACCTTCTTCCTCTTTTTCCAACCTGCATTCAAGTTACTCAACATGTCGGTGTCAAAACAGTGTTTTGTTTGTCCTTTTTGCTGCTTGAACTTAGTTTGTCCTTGAGCCATGTTTCTGCCCTTACTCCCCTAATTCTTTGTGAAAGAACACCACCTCTATCACCCTCAACTATAGGGCATTCAATGCCTCCAACCTTAATACTTTCCAAGTCCCATAGGGTTGCTGTCATAATAGTGGTTTACAATTCCTGAGAGGAATGAATTTTAGCTGAAATCACATATTTTTAGAAACTATAATGATTTAAGCCTTAAAAATTTCCATTTTAAGGATTCCAATTGAAGAGGGTTTGATCAAATCACCTTAGATCAAACCCCCTTGGATAGAACCTCGCTAGTTTTAAACCATACCTATAAATGCATCTCCTTTTACACCTATCAAAATGTTGTAAAAATCACTTTTGATTTAGATTTTGGGGATCAAATGAATTCATTTAGAATTTATTTCAAATGATTATGGTATTCCTCGAACAATCTATCCAATGAATATAATTTTAATATGTTTTGGTTTTGTTATGTATTTGTTTTTCAGCTTTATTAAACATAGGTTTTTCATCAAAATGAATTTCTTTGTTCTTCACATGTGGAAAAAATAGAAGATTATCAAAAAAAAAAAAAAATATGAGTGCACCAGATATTGAAGTCCTTGATCCAACAAAAAATTAAATTAAATTTTGACATATACAAAAAGTTACGCATTATACAAAAGATCAGCCAATTGTAATTCATTTTGACTTTGAAACTTGATTAAGTAAAAAATATTCAATAAAAACTTTCTAACCAATTGGAAGCACTAGATATCAGAGTTACAAATCTAAATTTGAAAGAAATAGAATTTTATCCTTCATGGAAAAAAGTTATGCATTATAATGGTGCATCACTTTTTAAAATGTTATTTTCTAAAAATCTATTTTCATGGGAGATGGAAAAGAAGTAATTTGATTCCAAAATTTTGAAAAATATTTTTAGAATCTACAAACAAAATTTGATGAGTCTCTAGTTTGCACCATCTACAAATTCCTCACATTTTATCCGCTATAGGTGCCCGAATGTCAAGATTTAGTTAAAAATAATAATTTCAGTGTCCAGTTTGGCCAAAAATTGTAAACCACTATTATGGGATCACCCATAGGTTCTGATTTTTAGGACTATATCCTTCACAACCCTGCTGCAACTTGCTACTTTTCAACCAACCAGTGTCTTCCCCTGTCTTACCCTGCACTTTAACCTACAAACTCTTCTCAAAATAGATCACAAAACTATCATTAGACTGCTCTAAAGGCAAAGGCACCAATTTGTATCTAATATCTCTTGTATGCACCAAATATGTATTATGGAATCCATCATGCAATGTCCTTCTAGCATACTACCATGGTCTCCCTAAGATGATGTGACCACAAGTCATTGGAATGACATCACAAAGCACTCTGTCCTGATATGATCCAATTGAAAAATCCACAAAATCTCTTACAAATCTCTACATGCTGCATTTGGGTTACCCAAGTGGCCTTGTAGGGAGTAGGATGATCAAATGTGTCAATTCCCAACTTGGCTACCATATCAGATGAAACTAAATTGCTATGTGATCCTAAATATATGAGTAATCTGCATATCTTACCATGACTGAGACAATTGGTCTTGAAAATAGTTACCTTTGGCTCTTGATGAAGTATTTCTCCTTGCTTGACCATAAGAAACTCACCATCAATCACATGGTCTGCCATAAAGGTTTTTGATTCCTCCTTTTTGTCTTCTTCTTCTTGCACCAAATTAGCTCTCCTTTCTCTGCCCCTATCAGATTGTTCCCATTTAGGAAACTTGAAGGAAGGATTCCCTGGTTCATTGCAATTGAAACACCTACCTGTGAATGGGTTTCTACCTTGTCCAAATCTACCTCCTCCTCTAGGAGTGTATCCACCTCTTTGATCTGAAACCACCTCTTTATCTTTGTCATTGCTGCTCTTATCAGTGTTGCCTTGTCCTTGTTCTCTATTACCTTTGCCTTTGTTTGAACTCCTCCTCTTCCACCATTGCTTGATCTTTCCTACTTCCTTTTCACCTTTTCTTCTGCTCTAATGGCCAACTGAAAGCACTCTCCTAATGTCCTTGGCATCTGCAAACTAATCTCATCTTGTAGGTTATACCTCAAGCCATTGATATACCTGGCTACTTTCTCATCCTCTTCTTCATAACCTCCTCTGATACCAAGCTTGTGAAATTGCTCAGTATAGGACATCACATCCATGTCCTTTTGTCTTAAATTCTACCTCATCCTCTTCACATGAATTGTGTAATCAGATGGTAGGAATTGCTCTTTGAACAAACTCTTCATCCTTGCCCATGTAGAAACTTTTTCCAATCCCCTAGCCATCCTATCATTCTGAAAAACTAGTCCACCATGTCAATGTCATACCTCTCAACTTGGTTTTGGAAAACTTAACCTTCCTCTCTTCATCCATCTCTTCAAACTCAAAATAGTTCTCTAAGGCATCAAGCCATCCTAACACCTCCTCGCTATCCATCTTCCCTTGATAGATAGGAAAATCTATGTGACTCTTTCCTCCATGACCTTGTACTTCCTTCAACAACCTCACTAACCTCCTTTCTTCATGGTCTTCTATCTCACTTGTAGGTTGTTCTTTATTTACCCTCACATGCTCTTCATCTTCATCATTATCTTCTTGGTTTTCTTGCTCTTCTCTCCTATTTCTCTCAAGGCTGTTTATCCTTGCTTGCATAGTATCTCTCTCTCTTCTCCATTGCCTTTCTTCCCTTGCTCTAGCCTGCTCTCTTGCTGCTTCTTGTTCTCTTCCTTCCCTTCTTTCCCTTTCCAAGGTTTCCTTTAACTCTTCCAACTCTCTTGCTAACTGATTTTTAGGTGCCACTGTTGATTCTTCAATCCCTAAAGGACCTACTCACTACTCTAATACCACTCTAATGCAGAGGGTAAGGAACTTTGAAAGAAACACAAAGTTTCAAGGCTAACAATGATTCACTCTCAACCTTTCATCTAGGCACCAGTATGGAGATAAGGCCTCAATAGTGCACTTATGACTTATTTTCTTTCCTTATGGACCCCAACCCTTGGAGTGATCTCAAGGAACTCAACCCAACCTGACTTGAATGGTTTTAAATCCCTAACCCTCTGTCTTAGACAAAACTCACCTTTTGCACCTTAAGTAGCCTTCTAGCCCAATTAGGCCTCTAGCGAAGGATTTTTGACTTTTCTCTCAAACTTTCCAAAGGACTTATCAAAATAATGATTGAATAAGATGTGGTTTATGACCCTACACAACATACTAGATTCATGATGGCACTTGTTTCAGAAAAACCCTTCCAAAATCTGTTGTCTCCCTAAAATCAAGGCTTAATTAGCCCTCTTTTTCAAAGCAACCCCTCTCTAACCTTATCCCCTGAATATGAAACTTTCAACAGGGTCTCAAATTGTCTCAAAACCAAGTATTTTCAAGGTCTTAGTCTTCTATGACACCGTTAAGACCCTCAAACACAAAACCCTCAATAAATGGCTCTCAAACTAGAGCTTCTTGAATCTTCACCTCCCAAACACTTCCATAACTTTTTCATTGACTCTACACCATTAGGAAAACATATTTATTCTATCCCAACTCAAAAACACACCCCTCATTAAGGTAGATCTCTTGTTGCTATACCTTAGCCTCCATTTTCATGCACTTTGCACTATCAAATCATGGTGTGCACCTTAAAATCACTCTTCCCTACACATTAGCTTGTTATATTGGTATTATACATGTTATAATGGATCCATATCATAGGTTACAGCAACATTCCTCCATGAGATGGATCAAACATCCATAAAAACCACTAAAAAATAGTGAAAATCTACACTTTCTTGAGGACAGTCAATAATATAATTTAAGAAATAGATTTCTAACATCTATCAAGGCATTAAAAAGGTTAAATTCAAGTAAATACAAGTCTCTACTTCATCCAATGGAACTTATCTTCAATATAAATCAATAGATCATCAAATGAGCACAAAAAAATGCAAAAAGATTGAAGTTTTCTTGATTTTCCTGTAGTAGTCCGTACAGTACTTGCACCAATAGCCCAACCTCTGTACAAATGAATTATATAGATTTGTATAAAATTTTACCAACTTCTCAAACCATTTTGGATTTATTAGTTTACATTATTAGTGCTAAATCATCAAAAACACACTTACCCGCCCAAAGTTGGAATTCAAAAATTTGAATTTCCAACTTGCAATTTATTGAACTCTACTATCTAAAAACTATTGGATCCTTAATATCCAACCTTATTTGACACAATTAAAGCATTATAAACCTATCTAGACTCTTATGACACTATTTTTCGAATTACAATGCATTTTGGTCCTAGGGTCCTTATTAGGACCCTCAAGACTTTTGACTCTCTTATTACATTCATCCTTTCCAAATGCCATTATAGGCTTCAAATTGTCATAATTAATGTCCTGAGATGGTTGATAGGTCTTCCTAACCCCTGCAACCTCCTGACCTCTCAGGTGATCCTTCAGAAGCTTGGATGCCCCTGCACCAGAATGTCATCAACATAATCTTCGATCGTCTTATGGATCATGTCATGGAATATCAATGTCATGGCCCTTTGGTATGTTGCTCCTGCATTCTTTAAGCCGAATGGCATTTTTTTCCAGCAGTAAGTCCCCCATGGACAAGTGAAAGTTGTTTTATGTTGGTCCTCTTTAGCTATCATAATCTGATTATACCTTGAAAATCCATCCATTAGTGACAACATTTCATGTCCAGTTGTCATATCGACGATCATATCAATGTTTGGAAGTGGGAAGTCATCTTTTGGACATGCCTTATTCAAGTATCTAAAGCCCGTGCAGATTCTAGTGGTTCCATTAGGTTTTGAGACAGGTACAAAGTTTGACACCCATTCTAGATAATCTATCAGTTGGATAAATCTCGCATCTAATAGTTTTTTTAGCTCCATTTTCACTAATAAGGCGATCTGAGGGTGTATTTTTCAAAGCTTTTGTTTAACAAGCTTTGCTTTTGGATATACTGCTAAGTGGTGAACCACGATTTCTGGATCAAGTCCCGGCATGTCATCATAGCTCCATGCAAATTTTATCTGTCTTTCTCTTAGGAAGGCTGCAAGGAGCTCTTGTTCTTCTGATAGCAATGATTCTGCATAGAATGTGATATGCGAGGTTTCTTTTATTCATAGATTGACCAGATTGCACCTTTATGCCAGGATTGCTAATTTTCCTTGGTGAAGAGCTCTAAAAGGAAGATTGAATCCCCCATCCTTAGGCATCTCAGAGAGGTTTTCACAGTTAGATACGCCCTTTCTTTTTTACTTTTTTCTGGTCAAAGAGTTCCACAGTGTGGTTTTCACTCAAGGACTTAGATATTATTCTTAATTTTTCACTTTTGCGACTGAGGGATTCAATCATTTCCCCATAATAGGAATGTGTATCTAGCTCCATTATGAACCCTTCTTTGTGATCCCCACATGGAATGTTATCCCGTAGTCCCATGAATTCTAAGAGTGCCTCATCATTTTTTAATGTATCAAGAATTGGTGGTCCTCGTTGGTCATAGTCGATGAGTTGGGGATATACTAGGCGAATTTCATGATTTTGGTGGTCTGATTCAAAAGATAGGGTGTTAATCATGCAAAGAGTGGTATCCTCAAATAGCCTAGGTAAGTTGGTCATGGGATTCTTATCATCACTACTACTACAGATGTCAGTTATATCAAATGTGAAGTTATCCATGACGTGACCTGTAGATACTGGTAAGCGTAGTTCTAGTGCGGTTGGCTGAGGAGGATTATTAACCCTTCTAACTGGAGGACTTTGGGCATGTATGGTTATACTCAAAGGGGTACATCCAAGACCAATATTTTTTATCACTTGTGTCTCCAAAATGATAGATATTATAAGCCCATTATCATTTTTCCCAAGTCTTTGATTTCTATCATAGCCCATTGCAAGCATCATTTGCAAACCCTTGCTTCTGTCATCCATTGGTAAATCAACTACTGGTCTTTCATCTTGATATAGCATATGAGATGGATCTCCCTCAATGACTTCTTGGCCAAGATCTCCCCAACTTGTAAAGTTGGGATGGTCTTCTGGAGATGTTTGAGATGTGGAGGCTTCATTTATTTGCAGACATCCTCGTGATCTAGGAGATTGTGGTAACTTTGCTACCACAAAATCATTTTTAGGGATCGTGTAGTTTCCACAACCATTGTCTTGGATGATGACCTTAATGTCAGAAATGGTGGGGATGGTAGGAGTAGTGGGTGTCTTTGTCACAGAAGTGGATGCGAGAGTGGCAAGATCAATGTATGGTGTAGATGGGCCCTCATCATTTTTTGGTACTTGGAGGATTTTATAGTATGTTTCTTCAAGGATTTTGCAATAGGAGAAGGGTTTGGGATCTCTATGGATGGTAACTTCTTGTCCTTCATGCGTGAATTTAACACATTGATGGAAATTTGATGCTACTACTTTCATCGCATGAATCCATGGGCATCTTAGGAGGATGTTATACATCAAGTTGAGGTCCAAGACCTGACAAGTGGTTTTCATGATAGATGGCCCTACTTGAATAGGGATTTTGATTGTGCCATGAGACAATCTTTCTTGATCATCATATGCTCTTATTTTGATACCCTTTCCTTTTCCGATAGAATCCTCTGATTTTTTTAATTGTTTGATGAGCTTGAGAGAAAATATATTCAAGCCCGCACCTCCATCCACCAAGACCCTTTTGACTTTTCTTTTCTATACTATGACCTCTAAGTGGAGTGCACAGTTGTGAGATGGTTGAGAGGGGAAATCCTCGTCAGAGAATGTGAGGAGATTTGGTGTAATAATATTTCTGACCATAGCTTGGAATTGTTTTGCATCAAGATCTGCAGGGACAGTGGATGAAGCCAATGCTTTCTCAAGGATTTTCTTATGGGCCAATGAGATTTTTAGTAACTCCACGATGGAGATTTGGGTTGGCATTCTTTTGAGTTGATCAAGGAAGTTATATCCATTAGGGACAGATCTAGATGCAGGGACTCTATTTGGCTGTGATGCTCCTGCGATGGTAAGTTTTCTACCTCTTGTGGTGACTCCACAATCGACATGGGCACCTTTGATGGTGATGACTATGCAGTATTCATCTAGGGAGGTTGCGACAGTTTCATACACATGATTCAAATTTGTGTGGGTGCCTTTCCCCTTATCAGTGTTATTATTATTCCCTTTATTTCCATGGTTAGGCATCAGATTCGTGTATATCTTAAGGTCTTGGTTTCTTGTTGGTTATTCCACATTTTTAATTCTTTGATTGATGAGATCTTGAATTGTGTTTTTTAGCCTCATACAACTGTTCATGGTATGCCCTTTGATTTTATGGAAGTCACAAAGTTGATTCTAATTATACCAAGGAGTTTTTACATTTGGTTCTTGGTAATTCTCATAGGTGGGTGCTTTGATGAGTTTTTCGTTTATCAGCTTCTTCATGATGACTTCTAGTGGTTCCCCCAGAGTGGTGTACTTTCACTTGGGGTAATTCTTGTTCTATTGGGGTGGTCCCCTTTGATAATTGAGATTGTTAATTGTTGGATTGTTGTTTGGTTGTTGTATTGCTTGATGATTGTTTTGGTGTGGGATTTGGATTTGTGGTGAGGGTGTATTTTGGCGAGGGGAACTGATGACTACTTTGGTGTCGACAACACCATCATTAGTAACATTTTTTCTCCTTACCCACGTGCGATATTTATCATTGTAATTGGCAGGTGGGTGGTTTTTTTTTGTTTGGGGTATGAAGTTGATCTTGCGGGTTGTCTCATAAGGGCTCATTCGATGTTGAGTGCCTTAGAGATCAACTGGTCATATGTGATGATCCCTTGTACTTTGAGATGAAATTCCAAGAGGCCATCAAGGTTGAATATGATGGTACAAACTTTTTTTTCCTCGAGCATGGTCTGTTTTCTCTGATTGGCCTTAGATCACCATCATTGTAGGAATCAAGCGAATTATTCATTTTTTCCTTGTTTCAGAGCTGAGAGTTCTTCTAGACTGACATCCATTGCAATATTGCATGCATAGTTTTTAATGAATGCATCTATAATTTCTTGGAATGTTCTAATGCCTATAGGTAGGCGAGAGAACCATTACATAGCGTGGCCAGCCAAACTCCTAGGGAATAGCCACATAAAATAGGTATTGTCATATGCAACTTCCATGCAATGAACCTGAAATTCCCCGATTTGATCTTCAGGGTTTCCCATCCCTCAATATTTGTCAAACTTGGGGATATCAAATCCCTTGGGGAATGGTTTCATCACTAGGCTCCTATCAAATGGATAGGGACACAAGTTGCTTGGTGTTTTTGTGGTTTTCCCTAATTGAAGACCGAGCACTTGTTGCGAGAGAAACCTGATTTGTGTCGTTACATCATTTTGCAGATTAGGGGGTGGGATGAAGGTGTTCTGGGGTGTTTCTATTGTGGGTTGGATGGGTGGGTTGGTTGGTGTGTTATTTGATGGTATTTGCACATTTTGTCGAGCCAAATATGCTTGCACTTGCTACTGTATGAACAACATTTGTTGTTGATCTTGTTGTTGTTGTGCTAGGATTATTTGTTGTTGTGCTTGTTGTTGTTGGGCTAGGATTTCCCATTGTTGAGCTTGATATTGTTCCAAAAAAACTTGTTGTTGGGTTGCTAATTGGGTTGATTCTTGCTGCTCTTGATATTTTTTTATTGCTTGTTGATATGCTTGTAGTTGCGCTACTTGTTTTTGTGCAAGAAGTTGTGCTTGTGCTTGTTGTGCTTGATATTGGGTGTACACTTGAGCTTGGGCTTGGGCTTGTGCCACTTTTTGTTGCAATATAATTTGGGCTTGGGAAGCCTTTTGTGCTTGTAATGCAGTTTGGGCTACTTGAGCAACTAGCGCAGCTTGAGAAACTTGTTGTTGTTGTTGTTGCAATAAGGCTTGGGCTTGTGTGGCCTGTTGCGCTTGCTGTGCAATTTGGGAAGTTTGAGCATTTTGTACTGCTTGTGCGGCTTGTTGAGCAATTATTTGTGAACTTTTTTCTTTTGCATTTGTAGGAATTCCTTTTGATAAGCAGCTTGGTGAGTGGCTTGCAATGCCATGTTGTATTGGTTTGATAAATTGGAGTTTGGTGGTGGTGGGGGTGGTGGTGGTGAGCGGTTATGTCATGTTGATGGTTTGAGTGGTAAATGGTGTTGTTGATGTGATTGGCCCTTGAGAGACCATGCTTTGAGATGTTAGGGGGTGGTTGATAATGTCGTGATTGCTTGTTGTCATCTATTGTTGCGATATCAGTGAAACATTTTGAGAGTTTGGCGTGATGCTTTGATTGGTGTTTGGGATGTTGGTTTGATTGATATTTGGTAAAGGTGGAAGCCCCAAGCCAAGTAGAGGTGTGGATAATGGTGGTAATGGTGGAAGGGGTTAAAATGTGAGGGGTGAGAGTTCTTGAGAAAATTATGTGGTGTCGAAAATGCCCCCAGGTCCAAACATGTCACCTTCTTCTTGCGAATTTGTAAGGAGAGAAGTTTGAGGTGTTGCGTGGAAGGATGATGATGATGGATCATTATGGAACATCAGAGGGACATACTTATGTAATGGATTTTGGGGTATGTTTTGTTCCAAAATGGTGTTCGCATCCAAGTCTTGATTATTAACAAGGGGGTGTGTTTGAATAGCATTAAGAAATGCATTTCCCTTATTAACATTAGGTTGAGTTGGAGCAAAAGATGTTGTGATTTGTGGAATGTTTTGAGTGATGCTTTGGAATGGGGGTGTAGATGAGATGGGGAGTGTGGATGCAATTAGAGGAATAACCTCCAAAGATGGTTCCACTATAGAGCTCACGTCAAAATTAGAAGGTAATTTGGCCCCTTGTTTTTCTAGTTCAAACATGTATAGTGAAGGGTTAATCCTAATCATGATGTTGATGATCTTATGGTTTTTTGAATTTTGGAGCATTTCGGTTATTTCTTCATGTGATATCCCAAAGGTAAGATCTTCTCCTTGAATTTCCTCTTGCGGGTTTTGTGATGATGAGATAGTCAAAGGATTGCTAGATTCGACAAGATTCATTTCAACATTCATTTGGCTTAGATCACTTGAAACAGGTGTTTCTTTGTCAGCTTCCATGTTCTTCTTGTATTGAGATCTAGTTTGAACCATAAAACAAGGATCAGATTTCAAAAATATGGGAGATGAGTCTCTTAGTTCTTTTGGATTGATTTTTACTTTATGCACAAAAGAGAAAATTTTAGTTTATCTTGAGGATCAAAAGATGATATGATGATGATGCAAGAGATGGATGATGTGGATGTTTTGATCTTTTGATAAATCTTGAGGGGAATGCTAGACTTTTGGGACTTTCGGATATGTTTTGGATTTTGATTTTTTTTATTTTCCTTTGGGATTGTCCTTGATTTGATTGATTTTGGTTTTCTTTGATTGAACAAATAGACCCTAAGACGTTGGATGATTATCTAAGGGGTAGATTTTCTCAAAGGATGATAATTTGAATATGTGTAGGGAGAAGGATGCATCTACCCACACCTATTCAAACAAGATGATAATTTAGCCAAGCATATGAAGAAGGATGCATCTACATATACCTAGCTAAACAAGATGGTTTGATAATTTTGACTAAATATATGCAAAAGGATGCATCTACACATACCTATCCAAAGATGATTTGATAAATATTTCAAGGGTTTTGTCTCAAGCATTTGATGATTTTGATTTTTTCCAAAAAGCCTAGCATGAAGGATAATTTCAAGATTTCTCAAAAGATGATGATGAGATGATTTTTGGTTTGATGTTTGAAGGATGGGTGAAAATGATTTTTCTTTCCTTTGATCCTAAGATGAACCTAAAAAAGACACTTTGTTTACCTAAACCTCAGTATTGAAGAACATGCAATGCTTCTATAGACCTTTATAACCAAGAAGTGGTTCAATTTGAGCATACATTTCCAGATTTTGAATCAAGGACTTTCATTTTGGGATTTTAATTTCTTGGAAATTGTGAGGTTTCAACACATGTGAAAGTTCATTTTGTTATCTTTGCTTAGTGGCTTCATTTTACCACAAACACATCTTTGATTAGGTTTCCAAACTAGATGTCCAATGTCTTAATTTCTTTGAATCCCATAAAATATGTTATGTGGAAATTTGATGAATTCAAGGCAAGGGTTACCTATTGTTTAACTTTAGTAGACAAATTGAGATGTAATCCAAATGTTTAGAAACCTCTAAGGATAGAATCCTAAGGGAAAGAAATAACATATGGATTGGTTCAATTGTATTTGTCTCCTAAAGGGTTTGAAATTTTGATGATGTTCAAGTGTTTGTTTCCAAGATATTTTTGAACAAGCAAAGCATTTTGTAACCAAGAATAAGTACAACCCTATGGATATGGAAGACAATATTTGTTGAGTCCCCACTTGGACAAGTCAATCTATGCTTATCTTTAGTGAATGGTTAGATTCTTGACCCCACTGGCTCCCCTCCACGACTCATTAACGTCATTCGAGGAAGCCAAGCATCAACACCCATGAAAATCCCATGGCATGCTTTCCATTTCTACTAAAAGACCGTAAAAGTGGGGTGGATTTAGAACGACCATTCTTGCACCAACAAATAGATCAAGGATTTTGGCAATATCTAAAACATGGGTTTTAATTAGGACTTTCCATTCGTGGAGATTGACCCATACGGCGAGAGTCCTTTTCAGATCCATCTCATTAGAGCCAACCGTGTGATATTGGCATTTATTCCAATACCCACATTTATATCCCAGTTGGAAATACTCTTGGCTTTAGAGTGTTACCGGTTGAGTCATTCCCTTGGGTGAGTAATTTTTCCCCAAGGCAAGCCCTCTAAGATAAACAAAAGCGAGTAAAAAGAATATTTGTAACTCAATCAATTTTTGTTTGCAACACAAAGAGAGAGAATGTATGTAATAATGCTCTACTCACACTCGCACAATGTTTTGTTTAATTTTTAAACCCAAAATGAAGTGTGGAGGTGATTGCTTTATCTCAACCTAAAATCACAAAAAAAGACCTTTTGATTCTCAAGATCGCTATAAAGCGTGAGAGAAGCACATACGTCCTTTTTCAATGAAGTTAGTTTAAGTAAGCCATCACGAAGACAAAGTTTCACTTGTTCATTTTAGGGCCACAAAGCAATTGTGAGTCCTTTTTAAAGCACCAAAGGACAAATGAGAGTTGTTTTTTTCAATTGTTAACCAAAAAAAAAACTCTAGTAAGTTGTATTCCTAATGTTCATTTTAAGCCTTTGCAAAAATTGAAAAGGTTATTTTTTTTAAAAGCCCAAACAAGATTAGTATCCTAAGAAAGAATAGACAACAATTTCCTAAGAGTGTTAAACAAACACTAAAGTGTTTAAAAACACTTTGATTTTGTGAAATACCATCATCATGCTTCTCTTTCTTTTGTTTTTAATTGATCCAACCTACAAGAAAGAAAATCAATCAAATTTTGCAAAATACAGAGGTTAAAAAGTAGAAAATAGAAGATAAACTCATCATTTGACAAAAAGCACGTGCTAAAATGAAATTCCAACTTTTTACTCCCTATCAGTGGTGCAACCTGTGACTACATCATAGTTTGATTTCTCCAATGGTGCTATATAGCGCCACTTACCAGTTAGTGGTGCTTTGTACCTAGACCAGTGAGCTCAAATGTGTCGCCCTTTTGCTCAGCGTCGAAGTTTGATTTTTTTGGAAATTCTTGTGGGTCAGATTCATCAAGCGGCGCGGTTTGAAATTCAAAATCTTGGGTGGGAAGACTTCAGCGTCATAGTTTGAATTTCCAGTGGTGCTATATGGTGACGCTGGAGAACCAGCGGTGTTGAACAGCGACGCTGAACCTATAAACAAAAAAAAATGTGTGAATTTGATAACAAAATGTGATTGAAAGGTGAGATTTCCCTCCTTCTAGCACTAAAATGTGTGGACCCCAATCCTAATACCTGCAAAACAATAAGAACAAACACATTAGATGGTGAAATGCAAGCAATAAAAAGGATTCCCCATGAAATCCATTTAAAAATTTCAAATTAGGAAAATAAATGAAGAACACAATAAGAAAACAATAAAATAGAGATTGAATCCTAATTAAACCAACAAACTCATGATCCCATGAGGGAATTGGTGCCAATTTGATGTAAAAATTGGCCCTTTCCCAATTCCTATGATGCAATCTTGATGAATGTTGATGAATGATCCACTTTGATGAAGGATGGTGAGTGCTCCAAGCTAAAAACATGCATAACCTAGCTAAGAACTCAATGGTATTGGTGAAAATGGCTAGAAATTTGAGTATAGTAACTTTTCCTAAATTGTGGATGCTAAAATGAAGAATGAAGCCTCTTATTTATAGATGAGATTGATGGATGAATGTCCAAAATAGAGCAATGTGGGACTAACATTCAACCAATGGCAAGATTCCACTTGTCAACCTATGAGTGGATGGAGGATGTGCAAGTTTTGAGGATTGTGCCAATAAATGCCTATTTTTAAATTTTGAATTTGTTGAAGTGACATGCAAGAGGGAAGAAAGAATGCATTGAATGCCACTTGGCTCAAGGAAAAGGACATGTAAGATGGAGTAAATGCCTTGTTGGATGTACATGTCAACTTGGATTTTGAATTCAAACTTGGAGAATATTCCAAAAGGATGCCTTGTTGAGGAAAATAGAGATTTAATAAATCAATTAAATCTATTTTCATGATCAAGTGGTAAAAGCTGGAGGATGGGACATGAGAGGAGATTTAAATTAATCGTGCTAATTAATTTTAATGAAGGGGTTAAATGATGTGACCTATTTGACTTAAATTTGTGGATTTATTTAAATCAGATAATGAGAAGAATGTGACAAGGGATTAATTAAATAAAGATTTTGATTTATTTAATTAAAAGAGATGATGTTAGATTAAAATAAATAAGTTTTTAATTTATTTAATTTAATAGATAGACTTTAGAGATTTAGTCAAATAAAATAAATTATTTAATTAAATAGGATAATTAGATCAAGATGATTAATTTAATTATCGAGAAGAGGTGACTTAATTAGATAACTAGTTTATTTAAT
>VDFB02105785.1:56822986-56841010 GCA_007258455.2 Sequoia sempervirens
TAACTGATTTTTAGGTGCCACTATTGATTCTTCAATCCCTAAAGGACCTACTCACTGCTCTAATACCACTCTGATGCAGAGGGTAAGGAACTTTGAAAGAAACACAAAGTTTCAAGGCTAACAATGATTCACTCTCAACCTTTCATCTAGGCACCAGTATGGAGATAAGGCCTCAATAGTGCACTTATGACTTATTTTCTTTCCTTATGGACCCAAACCCTTGGAGTGATCTCAAGGAACTCAACCCAACCTGACTTGAATGGTTTTAAATCCCTAACCCTCTGTCTTAGACAAAACTCACCTTTTGCACCTTAAGTAGCCTTCTAGCCCAATTAGGCCTCTAGCGAAGAATTTTTGACTTTTCTCTCAAACTTTCCAAAGGACTTACCAAACTAATGATTGAATAAGATGTGGTTTATGACCCTACACAACATACTAGATTCATGATGGCACTTGTTTCAGACAAACCCTTCCAAAATCTGTTGTCTCCCCAAAATCAAGGCTTAATTAGCCCTCTTTTTCAAAGCAACCCCTCTCTAACCTTATCCCCTGAATATGAAACTTTCAACAGGATCTCAAATTGTCTCAAAACCAAGTATTTTCAAGGTCTTAGTCTTCTATGACACCGTTAAGACCCTCAAACACAAAACCCTCAATAAATGGCTCTCAAACTAGGGCTTCTTGAATCTTCACCTCCCAAACACTTCCAGAACTTGTTCATTGACTCTACACCATTAGGACAACATATTTATTCTATCCCAACTCAAAAAAACACCCCTCATTAAGGTAGATCTCTTGCTGCTATACCTTAGCCTCCATTTTCATGCACTTTGCACTATCAAATCATGGTGTGCACCTTAAAATCACTCTTCCCTACACATTAGCTTGTTATATTGGTATTATACATGTTATAAGGGATCCATATCATAGGTTACAACAACATTCCTCCATGAGATGGATCAAACATCCATAAAAACCACTAAAAAATAGTGAAAATCTGCACTTTCTTGAGGACAGTCAATAATATAATGCAAGAAACAGATTTCTAACATCTATCAAGGCATTCAAAAGGTTAAATTCAAGTAAATACAAGTCTCTACTTCATCCAATGGAACTTATCTTCAATATAAATCAATAGATCATCAAATGAGCACAAAAAAATGCAAAAAGATTGAAGTTTTCTTGATTTTCCTGTAGCAGTCCGTACAGTACTTGCACCAATAGCCCAACCTCTGTACAAATGAATTATATAGCTTTGTATAAACTTTCCCCAACTTCTCAAACTGTTTTGGATTTATTAGTTTACATTATTAGTGCTAAATCATCAAAAACACACTTACCCGCCCAAAGTTGGAATTCAAAAATTTGAATTTCCAACTTGCAATTTATTGAACTCTACTATCTAAAAACTATTGGATCCTTAATATACAACCTTATATAACACAATTAAAGCATTATAAACCTATCTAGACTCTTACAACACTATTTTTCCAATTACAATGCATTTTGGTCCTAGGGTCCTTATCAGGACCCTCAAGACTTTTGACTCTCTTATTACATTCATCCTTTCCAAATGCCATTATAGGCTTCAAATTGTCATAATTAATGTCCTGAGATGGTTGATAGGTCTTCCTAACCCCTGCAACCTCCTGACCTCTCAAGTGATCCTTCAGAAGCTTGGGTGCCCCTACACCAGAATGTCATCAACATAATCTTCGACCATCTTATGGATCATGTCATGGAATATCAATGTCATGGCCCTTTGGTATGTTGCTCCTACATTCTTTAAGTCGAATGGCATTTTTTTCCAGTAGTAAGTCCCCCATGGACAAGTGAAAGTTGTTTTATGTTGGTCCTCTTTAGCTATCATAATCTGATTATACCTTGAAAATCCATCCATTAGTGACAACATTTCATGTCGTTCCACGGTCACACACACAACAGCAGTCATCTATTCAGTATCCAGTTTCATCAGGGTTGACACCAAGCTCTGAATGTCTATCTCTAAGATACAATCTATCACTGGATGAATCTCACATCTAATAGCTTTTTAGCTCCATTTTGACCAATAAGGTGATCCTCGAGGGTGTATTTTCAAAGCTTTGTTTAACGTTTTGCTTCTTTGACATAATCACAAGTGGTGAACCCAGATTGGGATTTGAAGTCCCAGATAGAGCCCAGCAATTTGTCTTTCTACAAGAGCTCTGTCATATGATCGATAGAACGGATAGAGAGGCATTCAGATTGACCTGATTGCACCATGCCAGATCGCTACTCTTCCTGGGTGAAGAGCCTCTGGGGGTGCCGAAGATTGAATCCCCATCCCAGGCATCCTAGAGGTTTTCAATCACAGATACCTTCTTTTACTCTTTTTCTGGCTCCAGAGTCTACGCATAGTGGTTTCTACTCAAGGACTTATAGGATATTATTCTTAATTTTTGCTTTTGCCATCAGATTCAAATTTCAGTATATCAGAATGTATCTAGCTCCATTATGAACCCTACTTTGTGATCCCCACATGGAATGTTATCCCGTAGTCCCATGAATTCTAAGAGTGCCTCATCATTTTTGAATGTATCGAGAATTGGTGGTCCTCATTGGTCATAGTCGATGAGTTGGGGATATACTAGGCGGATTTCATGATTTTGGTGGTCTGATTCAAAAGATAGGGTGTTAATCATGCAAAGAGTGGTATCCTCAAATAGCCTAGGTAAGTTGGTCATGGGATTCTTATCATCACTACTACTACAGATGTCAGTTATATCAAATGTGAAGTTATCCATGACGTGACCTGTAGATACTGGTAAGCGTAGTTCTAGTGTGGTTGGCTGAGGAGGATTATTAACCCTTCTAACTGGAGGACTTTGGGCATGTATGGTTATACTTAGAGGGGTACATCCAAGACCAATATTTTTTATCGCTTGCGTCTCCAAAATGATAGATATTATAAGCCCATTGTCATTTTTCCCAAGTCTTTGATTTCTATCATAGCCCATTGCAAGCATCATTTGCAAACCCTTGCTTCTGTCATCTATTGGTAAATCAACTACTGGTCTTTCATCTTGATATAGCATATGAGATGGATCTGCCTCAATGACTTCTTGGCCAAGATCTCCCCAACTTGTAAAGTTGGGATGGTCTTCTAGAGATGTTTGAGATGTGGAGGCTTCATTTATTTGCAAACATCCTCGTGATCTAGGAGATTGTGGTAACTCTGCTACCACAAAATCATTTTTAGGGATCATGTAGTTTCCACAACCGTTGTCTTGGATGATGACCTTAATGTCAGAAATGGTGGGGATGGTAGGAGTGGTGGGTGTCTTTGTCGCAGAAGTGGATGCGAGAGTGGCAAGATCAATGTATGGTGTAGATGGGCCCTCATCATTTTTTGGTACTTGGGGGATTTTATAGTATGTTTCTTCAAGGATTTTGCAATAGGAGAAGGGTTTGGGATCTCTATGGATGGTAACTTCTTGTCCTTCATGTGTGAATTTAACACATTGATGGAAATTTGATGCTACTACTTTCATCGCATGAATCCATGGGCATCTTAGGAGGATGTTATACATCAAGTTGAGGTCCAAGACCTGACAAGTGGTTTTCACGATAGATGGCCCTACTTGAATAGGGATTTTGATTGTGCCATGAGACAATCTTTCTTGATCATCATATGCTCTTATTTTGATACCCTTTCCTTTTCCGATAGAATCCTCTGATTTTTTTAATTGTTTGATGAGCTTGAGAGAAAATATATTCAAGCCCGCACCTCCATCCACCAAGACCCTTTTGACTTTTCTTTTCTATACTATGACCTCTAAGTGGAGTGCACAGTTGTGAGATGGTTGAGAGGGGAAATCCTCGTCAGAGAATGTGAGGAGATTTGGTGTAATAATATTTCTGACCATAGCTTGGAATTGTTTTGCATCAAGATCTGCAGGGACAGTGGATGAAGCCAATGCTTTCTCAAGGATTTTCTTATGGGCCAATGAGATTTTTAGTAACTCCACGATGGAGATTTGGGTTGGCATTCTTTTGAGTTGATCAAGGAAGTTATATCCATTAGGGACAGATCTAGATGCAGGGACTCTATTTGGCTGTGATGCTCCTGCGATGGTAAGTTTTCTACCTCTTGTGGTGACTCCACAATCGACATGGGCACCTTTGATGGTGATGACTATGCAGTATTCATCTAGGGAGGTTGCGACAGTTTCATACACATGATTCAAATTTGTGTGGGTGCCTTTCCCCTTATCAGTGTTATTATTATTCCCTTTATTTCCATGGTTAGGCATCAGATTCGTGTATATCTTAAGGTCTTGGTTTCTTGTTGGTTATTCCACATTTTTAATTCTTTGATTGATGAGATCTTGAATTGTGTTTTTTAGCCTCATACAACTGTTCATGGTATGCCCTTTGATTTTATGGAAGTCACAAAGTTGATTCTAATTATACCAAGGAGTTTTTACATTTGGTTCTTGGTAATTCTCATAGGTGGGTGCTTTGATGAGTTTTTCGTTTATCAGCTTCTTCATGATGACTTCTAGTGGTTCCCCCAGAGTGGTGTACTTTCACTTGGGGTAATTCTTGTTCTATTGGGGTGGTCCCCTTTGATAATTGAGATTGTTAATTGTTGGATTGTTGTTTGGTTGTTGTATTGCTTGATGATTGTTTTGGTGTGGGATTTGGATTTGTGGTGAGGGTGTATTTTGGCGAGGGGAACTGATGACTACTTTGGTGTCGACAACACCATCATTAGTAACATTTTTTCTCCTTACCCACGTGCGATATTTATCATTGTAATTGGCAGGTGGGTGGTTTTTTTTTGTTTGGGGTATGAAGTTGATCTTGCGGGTTGTCTCATAAGGGCTCATTCGATGTTGAGTGCCTTAGAGATCAACTGGTCATATGTGATGATCCCTTGTACTTTGAGATGAAATTCCAAGAGGCCATCAAGGTTGAATATGATGGTACAAACTTTTTTTTCCTCGAGCATGGTCTGTTTTCTCTGATTGGCCTTAGATCACCATCATTGTAGGAATCAAGCGAATTATTCATTTTTTCCTTGTTTCAGAGCTGAGAGTTCTTCTAGACTGACATCCATTGCAATATTGCATGCATAGTTTTTAATGAATGCATCTATAATTTCTTGGAATGTTCTAATGCCTATAGGTAGGCGAGAGAACCATTACATAGCGTGGCCAGCCAAACTCCTAGGGAATAGCCACATAAAATAGGTATTGTCATATGCAACTTCCATGCAATGAACCTGAAATTCCCCGATTTGATCTTCAGGGTTTCCCATCCCTCAATATTTGTCAAACTTGGGGATATCAAATCCCTTGGGGAATGGTTTCATCACTAGGCTCCTATCAAATGGATAGGGACACAAGTTGCTTGGTGTTTTTGTGGTTTTCCCTAATTGAAGACCGAGCACTTGTTGCGAGAGAAACCTGATTTGTGTCGTTACATCATTTTGCAGATTAGGGGGTGGGATGAAGGTGTTCTGGGGTGTTTCTATTGTGGGTTGGATGGGTGGGTTGGTTGGTGTGTTATTTGATGGTATTTGCACATTTTGTCGAGCCAAATATGCTTGCACTTGCTACTGTATGAACAACATTTGTTGTTGATCTTGTTGTTGTTGTGCTAGGATTATTTGTTGTTGTGCTTGTTGTTGTTGGGCTAGGATTTCCCATTGTTGAGCTTGATATTGTTCCAAAAAAACTTGTTGTTGGGTTGCTAATTGGGTTGATTCTTGCTGCTCTTGATATTTTTTTATTGCTTGTTGATATGCTTGTAGTTGCGCTACTTGTTTTTGTGCAAGAAGTTGTGCTTGTGCTTGTTGTGCTTGATATTGGGTGTACACTTGAGCTTGGGCTTGGGCTTGTGCCACTTTTTGTTGCAATATAATTTGGGCTTGGGAAGCCTTTTGTGCTTGTAATGCAGTTTGGGCTACTTGAGCAACTAGCGCAGCTTGAGAAACTTGTTGTTGTTGTTGTTGCAATAAGGCTTGGGCTTGTGTGGCCTGTTGCGCTTGCTGTGCAATTTGGGAAGTTTGAGCATTTTGTACTGCTTGTGCGGCTTGTTGAGCAATTATTTGTGAACTTTTTTCTTTTGCATTTGTAGGAATTCCTTTTGATAAGCAGCTTGGTGAGTGGCTTGCAATGCCATGTTGTATTGGTTTGATAAATTGGAGTTTGGTGGTGGTGGGGGTGGTGGTGGTGAGCGGTTATGTCATGTTGATGGTTTGAGTGGTAAATGGTGTTGTTGATGTGATTGGCCCTTGAGAGACCATGCTTTGAGATGTTAGGGGGTGGTTGATAATGTCGTGATTGCTTGTTGTCATCTATTGTTGCGATATCAGTGAAACATTTTGAGAGTTTGGCGTGATGCTTTGATTGGTGTTTGGGATGTTGGTTTGATTGATATTTGGTAAAGGTGGAAGCCCCAAGCCAAGTAGAGGTGTGGATAATGGTGGTAATGGTGGAAGGGGTTAAAATGTGAGGGGTGAGAGTTCTTGAGAAAATTATGTGGTGTCGAAAATGCCCCCAGGTCCAAACATGTCACCTTCTTCTTGCGAATTTGTAAGGAGAGAAGTTTGAGGTGTTGCGTGGAAGGATGATGATGATGGATCATTATGGAACATCAGAGGGACATACTTATGTAATGGATTTTGGGGTATGTTTTGTTCCAAAATGGTGTTCGCATCCAAGTCTTGATTATTAACAAGGGGGTGTGTTTGAATAGCATTAAGAAATGCATTTCCCTTATTAACATTAGGTTGAGTTGGAGCAAAAGATGTTGTGATTTGTGGAATGTTTTGAGTGATGCTTTGGAATGGGGGTGTAGATGAGATGGGGAGTGTGGATGCAATTAGAGGAATAACCTCCAAAGATGGTTCCACTATAGAGCTCACGTCAAAATTAGAAGGTAATTTGGCCCCTTGTTTTTCTAGTTCAAACATGTATAGTGAAGGGTTAATCCTAATCATGATGTTGATGATCTTATGGTTTTTTGAATTTTGGAGCATTTCGGTTATTTCTTCATGTGATATCCCAAAGGTAAGATCTTCTCCTTGAATTTCCTCTTGCGGGTTTTGTGATGATGAGATAGTCAAAGGATTGCTAGATTCGACAAGATTCATTTCAACATTCATTTGGCTTAGATCACTTGAAACAGGTGTTTCTTTGTCAGCTTCCATGTTCTTCTTGTATTGAGATCTAGTTTGAACCATAAAACAAGGATCAGATTTCAAAAATATGGGAGATGAGTCTCTTAGTTCTTTTGGATTGATTTTTACTTTATGCACAAAAGAGAAAATTTTAGTTTATCTTGAGGATCAAAAGATGATATGATGATGATGCAAGAGATGGATGATGTGGATGTTTTGATCTTTTGATAAATCTTGAGGGGAATGCTAGACTTTTGGGACTTTCGGATATGTTTTGGATTTTGATTTTTTTTATTTTCCTTTGGGATTGTCCTTGATTTGATTGATTTTGGTTTTCTTTGATTGAACAAATAGACCCTAAGACGTTGGATGATTATCTAAGGGGTAGATTTTCTCAAAGGATGATAATTTGAATATGTGTAGGGAGAAGGATGCATCTACCCACACCTATTCAAACAAGATGATAATTTAGCCAAGCATATGAAGAAGGATGCATCTACATATACCTAGCTAAACAAGATGGTTTGATAATTTTGACTAAATATATGCAAAAGGATGCATCTACACATACCTATCCAAAGATGATTTGATAAATATTTCAAGGGTTTTGTCTCAAGCATTTGATGATTTTGATTTTTTCCAAAAAGCCTAGCATGAAGGATAATTTCAAGATTTCTCAAAAGATGATGATGAGATGATTTTTGGTTTGATGTTTGAAGGATGGGTGAAAATGATTTTTCTTTCCTTTGATCCTAAGATGAACCTAAAAAAGACACTTTGTTTACCTAAACCTCAGTATTGAAGAACATGCAATGCTTCTATAGACCTTTATAACCAAGAAGTGGTTCAATTTGAGCATACATTTCCAGATTTTGAATCAAGGACTTTCATTTTGGGATTTTAATTTCTTGGAAATTGTGAGGTTTCAACACATGTGAAAGTTCATTTTGTTATCTTTGCTTAGTGGCTTCATTTTACCACAAACACATCTTTGATTAGGTTTCCAAACTAGATGTCCAATGTCTTAATTTCTTTGAATCCCATAAAATATGTTATGTGGAAATTTGATGAATTCAAGGCAAGGGTTACCTATTGTTTAACTTTAGTAGACAAATTGAGATAATCCAAATGTTTAGAAACCTCTACGATAGAACTTAAGGAAAAGAAATAACATACGGATTGGTTCAATTGTATTTGTCTTCTAAAGGGTTTGAAATTTTGATGATGATGTTTAAGTGTTTGTTTCCAAGATATTTTTGAACAAGCAAAGCATTTTGTAACCAAGAATAAGTACAACCCTATGGATATGGAAGACAATATTTGTTGAGTCCCCACTTAGACAAGTCCATCTATGCTTATCTTTGGTGAATGGTTAGATTCTGATCCAATCGCCTCCACCCACTCAATAATCCACCGAGCAGCCAAGCATCAACAATCTACGAAAACCCAAATGGCACGCTTTCCATTCTACCAAAAGACCAGAAAAGTGGGGCGGGATGAATGGCCTGAAAATTAATAGTTAGGGGATTGATGGTATTTAAAATATGGAGCGGATGATTCTTCGTGGCCTTGAGATGACCGGTACGGCGAGTTCTATCCATTCATGAGCTAACCGGATATATTATGATGATCATTAATCTAAGATGATCCCAGCGAAATACTTTGGTTAATGGTTGAGCTATTCCTTGTGGAGATGTTCTATAAGCCTCGAGATAAAATAAGCGAGGTGAAGCATGAAATTACCAATGAGCTTGTACCACAAAGAGAGCTGGGTACGTTTTACTTCACACTCTCAGATAATACGGATGAACCTAGCTGAGATAGGATGTTTTATTCAATTTAAAATAAGCAAAGACTTTTATTTCTTTGTCATGAAAGTGGAGAAGTATTATACGTCTTTTTGGGCTGGTGGTTTGCGGCGCTTATTTGCTGGCGACAGCCATTAGAGTCCCAGCACCAAAGGATAAATGAGAGTTGTTTTTCTAATTTAAACAAAAAACTCTAGTAAGTTGTATTCCTAATGTTCATTTTAAGCCTTTGCAAAAATTGAAAAGGTTATTTTTTTTAAAAGCCCAAACAAGATTAGTATCCTAAGAAAGAATAGACAACAATTTCCTAAGAGTGTTAAACAAACACTAAAGTGTTTAAAAACACTTTGATTTTGTGAAATACCATCATCATGCTTCTCTTTCTTTTGTTTTTAATTGATCCAACCTACAAGAAAGAAAATCAATCAAATTTTGCAAAATACAGAGGTTAAAAAGTAGAAAATAGAAGATAAACTCATCATTTGACAAAAAGCACGTGCTAAAATGAAATTCCAACTTTTTACTCCCTATCAGTGGTGCAACCTGTGACTACATCATAGTTTGATTTCTCCAATGGTGCTATATAGCGCCACTTACCAGTTAGTGGTGCTTTGTACCTAGACCAGTGAGCTCAAATGTGTCGCCCTTTTGCTCAGCGTCGAAGTTTGATTTTTTTGGAAATTCTTGTGGGTCAGATTCATCAAGCGGCGCGGTTTGAAATTCAAAATCTTGGGTGGGAAGACTTCAGCGTCATAGTTTGAATTTCCAGTGGTGCTATATGGTGACGCTGGAGAACCAGCGGTGTTGAACAGCGACGCTGAACCTATAAACAAAAAAAAATGTGTGAATTTGATAACAAAATGTGATTGAAAGGTGAGATTTCCCTCCTTCTAGCACTAAAATGTGTGGACCCCAATCCTAATACCTGCAAAACAATAAGAACAAACACATTAGATGGTGAAATGCAAGCAATAAAAAGGATTCCCCATGAAATCCATTTAAAAATTTCAAATTAGGAAAATAAATGAAGAACACAATAAGAAAACAATAAAATAGAGATTGAATCCTAATTAAACCAACAAACTCATGATCCCATGAGGGAATTGGTGCCAATTTGATGTAAAAATTGGCCCTTTCCCAATTCCTATGATGCAATCTTGATGAATGTTGATGAATGATCCACTTTGATGAAGGATGGTGAGTGCTCCAAGCTAAAAACATGCATAACCTAGCTAAGAACTCAATGGTATTGGTGAAAATGGCTAGAAATTTGAGTATAGTAACTTTTCCTAAATTGTGGATGCTAAAATGAAGAATGAAGCCTCTTATTTATAGATGAGATTGATGGATGAATGTCCAAAATAGAGCAATGTGGGACTAACATTCAACCAATGGCAAGATTCCACTTGTCAACCTATGAGTGGATGGAGGATGTGCAAGTTTTGAGGATTGTGCCAATAAATGCCTATTTTTAAATTTTGAATTTGTTGAAGTGACATGCAAGAGGGAAGAAAGAATGCATTGAATGCCACTTGGCTCAAGGAAAAGGACATGTAAGATGGAGTAAATGCCTTGTTGGATGTACATGTCAACTTGGATTTTGAATTCAAACTTGGAGAATATTCCAAAAGGATGCCTTGTTGAGGAAAATAGAGATTTAATAAATCAATTAAATCTATTTTCATGATCAAGTAGTAAAAGCTGGAGGATGGGACATGAGAGGAGATTAAATTAATCAAAGTTAATTAATTTAATGAAGGGGGTTAAATGATGTGACCTATTTGACTTAAATTTGTGGATTTATTTAAATCAAATAATGAGAAGAATGTGACAAGGGATTAATTAAATAAAGATTTTGATTTATTTAATTAAAAGAGATGATGTTAGATTAAAATAAATAAGTTTTTAATTTATTTAATTTAATAGATAGACTTTAGAGATTTAGTCAAATAAAATAAATTATTTAATTAAATAGGATAATTTGATCAAGATGATTAATTTAATTATCGAGAAGAGGTGACTTAATTAGATAACTAGTTTATTTAATTAAGAGAGGAATATTGATAAATTTAATCAGATAGGGGGATTTGATTAAATGGTTAGACCGAGGGATGATTCAGGATGAAATGATGTTAGTAGTCGGGATCAGATGCACAATGTCAATCGGTAGATTTTATGTGTCTACACAAATAACTAGGCCACCTAAGGTGGATTAGAGAAAAGAAACTAGGCAACAACTCCTTTTTTTTCTTCTTGTACAATATATTTCATGATCTGGGTTGTAAATGGGTGGATTATTTCCATACATGTATTGCTACAAGTATTGAGAAATGGGAGGATTTTCAAGATGTTCTTCCATCACTATTGTAATATTTGTTATTGACTTAGTATATTTTTTGATATACAAAATTTATGAGAAATTAATACATGCAAATGTGTATATTCCTTAATATATGCCTCAATTGAATGTGTATATTACATTTAAAGCTAGTTGTAATGGTTTATGGTTTACATTTAAAGTTGTCTTGAAGGAAAAAGATATTGATTTATGACAAAATCTGAAACAATGTCTTATATTGTACAAAGGTATATTTTCTTGCTCTTCTATAAACCCTAGAACTCCTTCCATCATTATTATTTTACATTAAAACTTGATAAACCCTTCCTCATTTAGTATGCTTCAACTCGAGGCTAAAGTTTGCATCAAAAGGCTATGAACTCACCTCTCTAATTAATATGTCTAAGCCACTATATCACAATGATTCTCACGATGATTCTCAACCCTTTTTCTATTTCTCAAGTTATTACATCACTATGAGACCCCATTTCTATGAGGCATATGCTTCCCCTACCTTGTCAATCCTACCGAATTGGCAAGCTAGTGAGCTCACTCACTAGCTTGGCACTAGCTTGCCAATTCGGTAGGGTGGACAAGGTAGGGGAAGAGTATGCCTCATAGAAATGGGGTGTTACGGTGAACCATAACACCCCATTTCTATGAGGCATACTCTTCCCCTACCTTGTCCACCCTACCGAATTGGCAAGCTCGTGTCAATCTAGTGTCGTGACACCCCATTTCTATGAGGCATATGCTGCCCCTACCTTGTCAACCCTACCAAATTGGCAAGCTAGTGAGCTCACTCACTAGCTTTCCAATTTAGTAAGGTTGACAAGGTAGAGGCAGCATATGCCTCATAGAAATGGGGGGTCATGGTGATGTATGCCTCATAGAAATGGGGTGTCATGGTGATTTACATCACTGTGACACCCCATTTCTATGAGGAATAAATTTCCCCTACCTTGTCAACCCTACCGAATTAGCAAGCTAGTGAGACAAGGACTTCGATTCTATGAGGTATTTATCTTTGTCAATTCTATCGATTGGAAAGCCAGTGAGTGAGCTCACTAGCTTCCACCTAATAGGCTGACAAGGTAGGGGCAAAGCATGCCCTTACAGAAATGGGGTCTCATAGTGATTTACATCATCCTAAAACCCCATTTCTATGAGGCATACACTGCCCCTACCTTGTCAACACTATCGAATTGGAAATCTAGTGAGCTCACTAGATTTCCAATTCGATAGGGTTGACAAGGTAGGGGCAGTGTATGCCTCATAGAAATGGGGTCTCACAATGATGTATGGGCAACATTTTTAACCTACAAAATCATGTATTTCTTCCTATATTCTAATGCCCAAGTCTGTTTGGGGTTTTTGGGTATATATTTGTTAAATCTAATGTATTTTTGGTTGGTCTGGTAGCCATTTTTGGGTTGTTATTCCTCTGCAACTCCATTAAAAAACCTTATGAATGCAACTTGTTTTAGGAGGGAAAAGACATATTTTGATGCATGAGAAAGTTGATTTAGTGATAGATGCTTACACAAATGTCTCCATGTAGTTTGTAACTATCTTGCAAGGTGACTTGTTTTCATTTTCCCTATCACATATATTGATATGGATTTAATAAATGATTATGTTAGAAACCAAGATTAGATTTGCAAACTAGAATATCCTTCCACAGAAGAGAAAAATAGAAAAAGTAGAGATTTGCAAGAAGATGTGCAAATAATTATTATTCGAGAGTTCATAATTACAAGATAATGATTTGCTTTATAAAAGCAAGATATGCATAACCCTAATCTTATCTTGAGCAACAAGATAGCTCAACAAGATAAGGATGAGAATAAATAAACCTAGGAAATAAATAATACCTAAGTAAAGTTATGCAAGTGTAATTAAATATTAATTACACTAACACCCCCCCATAAGTGCAACTTAGGGAGACTAAGAAAGCATGCACCTAAAACTAAGATGAATGCAAGAAAGCATGAATAGGTCCTGACAACTAGGCCTGATCAGGTACCCAAGTACAAATGCAATAATGAAGTAGAGAAGGAAAACCCAGTGGGATAAAACCCCCCTACAATGAGATGACTGTTATAGAGAAGCACTAGAAGAACACTGTGGAGTAACACTAGAACTGCAATCTGACAAGCAAGGAAAGATACTTTTGTCTACAACTGAAACTAAAATCAGAATCATGATAATGTGATAGCAGACCCGATGCCACAGAACACTGGAAAACCCACAAACTGGAACAACCCTGGAATCTGTGAAGCAACAGTAGATGAGATGATGACATAATCTGGAAACCATGTATCTTGATGTTGATGCCAAACTATGACTAAAACTCTTCCATGGGAAGGAGTACCATGAAGACTCTGGAAAATTAACCATAAAAACATGGCCCTTAAACTAAGATGGATCAAATGCGGATCATTAACCATAGGCTCTCAATCTAAAGTGTGAACCGATGAATCGGATATGTGTCAAGCAATAGCAAGATGTGGCCAAAACAAAATAGGAAACCAAATAACCCATAAGAGTTGCCAACAAATCAAGATGAAAATGGAGATCAAAATGAAAACTACACTCTAATTAGATTTATTATGCAAGAAACCCCCTAATGGAAATTTATCTCAGTTCATTTATTACAATAACCCAACAATTTTAAAAGGAGAGCATACAAACATGCATAAATAGAAAAATAAAATATACCTCATATTTGTGTAGAGGACTGAATCAACTTTCCAATGCCGCAAGAATGACGAAAAATGGATCATCGAGTCAAAAGATATGCCCTCTGGAGTGAAAATAACATCTGATTTCAAAGACCTGCAAAATAAATATGGAGAAAGATATAGTAAAAACACCTACATCACTAGATCGGCGTTAGAATCAGCTTTCTGGTGATATCTCGTTTGCAAAAAATAGACATTGTATCCAAAAAATACACCCGATTTCGTGAACACTGCTCTAGAAGGCCCAATAAGGGCTGCAGGGGCCCCAAGGGCTAAAAAAATTTCAGCCCCTAGTCCTATGCATGACCAGGGGCTTGCAGTTTGGGGGCTGGGGCAAAGCCCCTGGTCCTCCATGGGACCAACAGTTTTGCAGAGGGGGCTGGGTGATCGGGTGGGGGCTGGGCGCATAGCACTCAGTCCCCCATGTGACCCCGGTCGGTCTTGCAAGAGCTCGCAAGGGCTGAGATGGCTGGTGGCATGTTGGCAGAGGAGCGGTGGCTGGTGGTAGGTTGGCGGCCGCCCGATGGCTACTGGGCAGTGCTTTACTTCTGCACTATGAGCATCAGCTCATTTATCGAAAAAACACATTTTTTATTTTTTATTTATTTTCGAGCATTGTAACGTGTGTTGGGGAGGCCGTAGACCCCCCAGGCAAAAAAAAAATTGCCTCCCAGATCAACTACACCAAAATTGATGAAATGAAGGGCATTTTTAGGGTTTTTGGCCTCTGGGAACGCAATGGTGACCTCCGTTTCTACTCAAACTGCTCTGAAAAATTGGCTACCCCCAGAACTTGCAAAAAATCTCCCAACCTAAAACCCTCACAAATCTAGCAAACGATGGCCAAAATCTACAAAATAAAAGTCAATCCTAACTTTTTCCAGTGCTCTGAATCCAATGGTGAAGTCCGATCTGATCCAAAATGCCACATAGATGAACTCAAGGCATGATATCCTCGAGGAATCCCAAACGAACCCTGCAATGATTTTCTCAAAAATCTGAGAAGGGGTTGCAAATCAAGGCTCTGATACCATGTTAGAAACCAAGATCAGATTTGCAAACTAGAATATCCTTCCACATAAGAGAAAAATAGAAAAAGCAGAGATTTGTAAGAAGATGTGCAAATAATTATTATTCGAGAGTTCATAATTACAAGATAATGATTTTCTTTATAAAAGCAAGATATGCATAACCCTAATCTTATCTTGAGTAATAAGATAGCTCAACAAGATAAGGATGAGAATAAATAAACCTAGGAAATAAATAATACCTAAGTAAAGTTATGCAAGTGTAATTAAATATTAATTACACTAACAGATTAGAGAGATATGTGACAGTGTCTAATTCATTCTGATGTTTTGTGATGCTCTTCTCATTCTTTTCATGTGGATGGTTGTAGTTCTATTAGGATTATTAAAGAATGTTTGTAGTGAGAGATGAGATAAATACATCATGATGAAGATGCTCATTTGAATCCTTTATGCATTCATTCCCTACACTTCTTTCTCCCTTATAAATCAATGACTCTATTGCCCAATGGAGAAGGCACTGGTCTGATTGGTAAAGGCTAACACACATTTAATATATTGAAAACTATTCTTCTTGTTATCTCCATGATCATGCATGTAACACCTTCCCTCTTACCCCTGTGTATTCCAAGTTAAGTAGATTCATTTGTTGGGGGATATATTGTTGTTATCATTTGTAGGTGTGGGGTAAGAGTAGGATAAAATCAGCTCTATTAGAGGTCCTTTTGTGGCTAATTCCTCTTCACTTAGTGACAAGATTTAGAGTCAAGGGAGTGAGTTGGGTTTAGACACCATTTTTAGTTTTTCATCTAGTTTACATACCTCTAGGATACCCCTCCTAAGTTTAGTTGAGCTCAAAGTGTAGGAGATAAGACCCACTCTCATTTAGTTGGCCTCAATCCATTCATTACTTGATGAAAAATCACTTCTCAACCTCCTTGTTGACACCCTGGCCTAGGTGGTTGATGTAATGTTTCAGAGTAGTGGATTGTAGTGAGTTTGTGCACAAAAAACTAGCTTCTTCTCCACCTTTCACTCCACCTTTTCAATGTAGGAGGAACATCTTCCTATTGTATCTCCCTCATCCCAACCAATCCAATCCTCACCATACATGTCACAAGATCAATTCTCCAACCATTGATCTTGTGCCACATGCATGTACAGTTCCTTAGCCTATAAAAGGAAGCTCATCACCTCCATTTTTAACATTCACAAGAGCTATCATACTTACATGTTGAAATCTCATATCAATTATCCAAAAGCATGCCTTTGTAAAACCATCATCATTATAATAGCAATAGAATTATCATTATCATTACATTCTCATTAGCATAGCATAACAATCTCCATAGCATTGTAGCTGTAACTACTTCATTGTAGAATCATATCCTCATCTCCTTCTTAGCATCATCAATAGCTTCATCAATCTCATATCCATAGCTTGCATTGTAGAAACAGTTCACATTACATATCAAAATTTACCACAAAATCCATTCTAATTATAGCAATCTTGGAAAAAAAAGAAGTGTTGTTATGAGAGAATCATTATCATCAAGAACAAGATCACAAGTGGTAGGAGATCCCATTTCTATGAGGCATATGGTGCCCCTACCTTGTCAAGTCTACTGAATTGGCAAGCTAGTGAGCTTGGAAAACTAGTGAGCTCACTAGCTTTCCAATTTGGTAGGGTTGACAAGGTAGAGGCATCATATGCCTCATATAAATGGGGTCTCTCAGTGATGTCCCCATTTCTATGAGGCATACACTGCCCCTACCTTGTCAACCCTACCCAATTGGCAAGCTAGTGAACTCACTAGCTTACCAATTCGGTAGGGTTGACAAGGTAAGGGACAATGTATGCGTCATAGAAATGAGGTCTTACGGTGATGTACATCACCATGAGACCCCATTTCTATGAGGCATACGCTGCCCCTACCTTGTCATCTACTCCAACAAGAAAATTTTTAGTGGGATAACACCTTTTCCCATCTCAAATAAATCTATAAATCTATCCTTCTAGTTGATTGAGATAACAAATAAGTGAGTAGGTAGAAGGAATAGAAGATTTGTAATGTACAAGACATCCAATAGAATGATGGGAATGTAATATTAGTTATATCAATATATGAAAGTTTAATAATGACCACATAATATATTACGAATGTGATCTATTTTTTGTTTAGAGTTATTCTTTTATCTTGTTTGATTTTGTAACATAGATTAATCTCTAATCCCTCTCCTACTAGTGAGTCTGGTGTATAGATACAACACCTAGAGAACACTTAAGGCACAAAACTCTTATTTGTGATTCCCCACTTTACTTTCTAACATAGAGGCTGGTACATTTTTCTTATTCAAAATATTTGAGATGTAAGTTCAAGCATAATTATTTTATTGACACCTAGCTCATAATTGATTGGTGTACCAAGCTTCTTTTTGGTAGCATCCACTTCGATAGTGTTTAAGGGTTCCAAATATCCCTTGTAGACATAATTTTCTCCTAATTAAAGGAATTAAATCTCTTGAAAAGGCATGAAATGAATAATATTCATTTTTTGAGTAAAGGGTATTCCTAATAATAGGTTGTACCTTATGTCCTTGTCAATTATATGAAACCATTTTGTGTCTAGGAGAATTTGGAAGCATTCAATTTTCTTGACAACTATAGCATTGAGGTTATCATAAAATTTTAGGGTGTCCCTTTAGGCTATGATAGTCATATTCTCATACCCCAGTATAACTCTTTGAGAGTGAGAAATGAACTATATTCATATTCTCATACCCCATTATAACTCTTTGAAAGTGTAATAACCATTGATGGTTACAAATCATTATTTTTCTTCTTTTATTCTCTGTATTATAACTAGCACCAATTGACTAACTTATTATAAAAAAATCATTTATTAAAATGAATCAACCTAATGATTATATATCAATA
>VDFB02105785.1:56841110-56859502 GCA_007258455.2 Sequoia sempervirens
TCTACAAGAACCTCTCTCATTTTTTGCTATCTCGGAGGCATTTTCCCAGGGTGGCAAATTTTCACTTAAAGAAAAAGTTGTCATATGGAAGTAGAAAAAAGTTACAAAGCGGTGCAACTTTCATTCTGCAACTTGTGTGACCAAATGAAATATTCTGACACGTCTAGGTGGGTACGTTTACACTAGGCATGGTTCTCTTTCACACTCAAACATGCAGAATCACTCTGAGCTATGTTCAACCAGCTGAATCCCTTAAGAGTTTGAACTGTAGTTGTTGTCATTGAATCGAGCAACCTTGTTGAGATGATGCAAAGCAGGGGGATGTCACTCATAAAAAAAATTAACACAACACAACTAGGTTTTCAATACAAATGGTGAAAATGGGCATTCTTGTTCGTTCTTGACAACTTTTTAAAGCCTTAATGTAGCAATTTGGGTTTTTTGGTCATAAGTTTCATTGTAGATCTGTTATTAAAAATATAAGACCTGTTTGGAATACCCTTTTGGACGTTCTTCAACATATTCTAAAACCAAGTGGGGCTACTTTGAAATGATAGGGTCAAAAATTGACTATCATGTTTGCAACTAGGCCTAAAACATGAAAAAGATTAGACCTAGGGCATCACCAAAACACGTGCCAACAAAAAACCTAGAACCTACAATTTGGAGGAAGAAAATATATAAAATTATTAGTCATTCCACCAATTTTTAGGAATTTCTACCATGGGAATGGCAAGAAATGCAATTTACAAGTCCACTAGGAACCTTGGGTAGGGTTTCTAACTGGTTTCACTAAAATGCTAATATATTTTCACAAACTCCATAAAAATTGATCACACAAAAACCAAAATGAAGTTAAGAGTAACTTTTACATGTTTCAAACAAAGTTAAAACCATACAGTGCACTATAAATCCATACAATTCCTTGTAGCAGCAAAGAACATTCAAAAAATTGTAGACAACAGGGTTTTCATTGCTCAAAACTTCAAATCTCAACAACCCAACCTTATGGTAGATTATACAATGCCTTTTAAGGAATTTCCAACCATATTCCAATTGATTACAAACAAATTTTTAAGTTACAACTATTCATATTCTATGTGATACCAAAAAATGCAAAAGTTGCTATGACAACATTTAGGCAACTTGACAATATTTTGCAACTACATACTAACTCACCCCCTAATGACTCAAACCAACTCAAAAACCTAAGAAATGGTCTTCTAAGACCTTATTACATGAAATGGACTCAAGTAAAATAAAATTTCAACATTTGACTCCTCTTGGGGCATGAAAGTCTAGGTGCCTCTGCACTAGATGCAAAACTCGGCCTACTAGTGAAACATTGGATCTGGATATTCAATATCCATGATGTATGGCTTTTCGTGCTCTAGAGTTATAAAATATTATTTGGAAGCAATTATAGGACCATGTTTCTAAATGATTTGTCATGTTATTTCATACATCAAAAATGGAAGGAGTTTTTTTAACTTATTTAAATGATGAATATGGGAGAAATGTGATAAATGCACATGGGTGATGCATCCAGAAATCAAGCTTATATTGTTGTTCATACACATATAATATATTCATAATATCATTAAAACTAACCTATGCATTGATTTTATTTAATGAGATGTCAAGTGTTGTGATATTAGTAGATGCAAATAAACTTTTTTGGTTGGATCAACAACTATCAAAAATATCTTGTGCTGCCTTTGAAATTTGACTGGATAGAGTCCATGTTAGTTCTCTTGTCTTTCAAACACACTCACTAGACCTCCTCTCTAGACTCCTCTAGAGTTGCACCTGATACAATAAAAAGTATAGATGTTAATATATAGAAATTGAATTATGGAATGACATAAAATAAAATATAGACACTTACCACATACAAATAGTCATCATGCACATTTACAATATTACCACATCCATGATCTGGAGTGACACCCATCTGTAGCAACCATCAAGATAGAAATTAAACTACATAAAAGTATTTTGAAAATTTTCTATAATAGACCATAAAAGATGAAATATAATGTCAAATTGACTAATTTGCTGAATGCCTCTCTCAATGGATCAAAACTAGCTATTGTTGCAACAACTCCATGGTCCATCGTGCCATCAACATCACCAAGGTTGTTTGATGTAAACAAATACAAATGAAACAACATATCTAATAGTAATATAAAGAAGTTCAGGTAGTCCCTTTATAACTGTCATAAAAGAAAGATTAAATGGTTGGCCTTAGTTGAGACTACAGTATAGTGCTTATATATCACATAATGGTGAAAGTACTAAGTCCATTGGGATAGTCCAAATGCTTGCAAATGCAAAAGTTCAGTGCTCATTGAGGTTCGTATTGCATATTCTGATGAACTAATGTTAATGAAGGCATGCTATCAACATAGTGATAATGCCACAATGAAGTTCACATGAATGAAGTGGTGATTTCTATGTTACTAGCAGATTTCAAAGAAATAATGGAAGATACGATGAATTAGGACATGTCTAGGGTTTTACTTTAGCACATCAAGTTGGTTGTTGAGGTGTGCAGTAGTAATGGAGAAGACAACTTTGGTAAATAATGAGTGGAAGGAAAGATTTCTTCTAATGGTGTATAGGATAAAATTTGGATGGAGGTTTTATAGCATAGAAGGGATAAAGAGTCAAGACCAACTGGGGATAATGGAACATATGGTGAAATAATAGAGGGTACAATAGGATGGGAGTAGAATACGATAATGGAACATGGGATGGACTAGAATAGATTAATGGAATGGAAGAAACGGAAGAATGGGATGGGGAACAAAGGAACATAGGGTGAATTAGGAAAGATAGTGGAAGACCAAGAGTGGATAATGGAACATAAGGTGAAATAAAGAGAGGGGAATATGGAATAGAAGGAAGAAAAGGATGGATGGATGGATGGATAAATGGAATGGAAAATAATGGACAAATATAGGGAATGGAAGGAAGGAATGGACTCAGTGAAGAAGAGGAATGAAATGGATAAAGATGGAATGGAATGGATAAAGGAAACAGGGAAACAGGGATCATGGAACCATTAAATGGAATGGATGGAAGGAATGGAATGGATTATAATGTTTATGTTTCTCATCAATTTTTGATTTACAAACTGTGAAAAACTAGCTAACATTGTTTTGTCAAACACTCCACATGAATAAAATACCTGTATGTAAGTTGTTTGAGGAAATGAATTGTGAGGTGTGGAGGTCGAAGGTCCACCAAGAAACTATTTGAAATCCAAAGCATGTTATGAGACAAACATTCAAATACAACATTTAACTATTCAAATGCAATAATAATATCTTTAATACTAGTTGCATACCTATGGACTCAATGCTCTAGGAACTAAAAAAGGTCTGTGGAAACGGAGTAATATCCATGAACACTTAATCCTTTGTAAATTCTACCATATCAAAATTCTACAAATTTAGTTATTCTTAAATTTCAAAATATAATTTAATAAACAAAATTAAATGAACTTGTTGAATGTTCCCTGAGTATTAATGCCATATGTATTATTCAGCAATTCATCTATCATAGCCATCACATCTACAACTGATGTAGTTTGTGTAGCTACATCCCGAGCACTCTGATAATCATACGTACAAACAACACTGCAAGTGCCACAATGGTGGGGTGGAGCTCGGGGCCTACATGTCTCCTCCACATTAGGATCTACTAGAGGCCTCACACACTATATAATGGTATGGATGAGTGAACTAATAGAATCCAACATGTCCACCTCTACACTATCCTTAGCAATGGAAGGAACGACGACATGCTCCACCATGGGTTTTTCCAAGGGTCTCGATGCCAACTATGGATTACATCGTGCAGTAGGTATATCATGTGTGGAGCCCCCACCTCTACCCTGAAAGTCTAAGATGTCAAAATAATTTGGCATCTTATTGAGGACAAAATCACAATAGAGTTTCCTCAAAAATTATTGTGGTACCTCATGGTTATTGCATGGAGGTTGGTCAAATATCATCCACCACCACTCCCAAAGTTTATTTTTAATTAATTCATGATGGAACCAATGGATGGGAAACCTTTCGCACGCATGAGATAAAGGTGTGTTGGTTCTCAGGTCTGTAAATAGGGCACACAAGTCTACTTTTCTATTTTTTTGTTTTTTCACATCTGCATATGACAAACCACTAGCATAAAATTGTCTCATCTCATGCCTCTTATTTGACCAAAAATTTATTTTCTCGCTCATTTCTCCTACATGAGATACAATTGACTTCAATGATTCGGCAATCCCTCTCCTATAAGGGTGGGTTTCGGCATGCTTGGTTAATCTTCCAACTAGTTGTTCAATGTCTCTTTCATTGTTTTCAATTTGATTTTGGATATTTTCTTGTGTTCCTTGAGGATTCCTATGAATTGATGGAGGGGTTTCAGGTTTTTCTTGTATAGGAGGCTCTTCGTGAGGGGGTGATTGTGAATTCTCAATGTTTGGAGGTGGAGATTCATTCCCTAAGAATTAAAACAAAGTTTTATTAAAAAAACCTATTTCAATCTAGATTCTAAATCAAATTCAAAATAAAAACAATAAAAATACATACCTCTTCATAATATTCAACCTCTTTGATGTGTTGGTGGTATCCTCGTGAAGAATTGCAAGCTAAGAGTGCAAAAAAAGGATGAGATTTGGTGAGTATGAGTTGTAGAGCTCAAATCCTCCACACTAAGTCACGGGTTGAAATGAAAATCAGGTTTGAAATGCGTTGTTGAGATTTTTATTTACTTTTACATTTGGCGAGTGCCAAATGACTTAAAGTCATTTGGCATCCAAACACTCAATTTGGATTTTTTTTGTGAATTTTTTCAATTTGGAATCAAAATTGTGTCACAGATTGGTGCACTTTCTTGGTAGTGGATTCCTAATAGGCCAACCTTTTGGGAATAATGGCTAGCTCAACTCCCAATAAACTAGGTATGCTCTGAATTAAATCTTAATGATTTAAATGTAGCTTATATACACAAAATATGAGATTTTGTTTAAATATTTTCCTTTAAAATACATCATTTTTACCATGATAAAAGTAATATAAACTGGGTGAATTCAAACCTATCTTAAAATAATTGGGTAAACACTAACTGCTACACAAATCTCATTTTCAAAACCATGTAGAATCTAGACACAATGAGTGTGTCGAAAAGGATAAACAAGGAGTTTGAATTTCCTCAATCCTAGGTTATCCTAACTTATAAGACAACAACAAATACCCATTTGGGTAATTTCCAAATAGAAGAATTCATGGAGAGGATACATCAACCTAACATGACTTAGCAATCATAAAATATCATCACAAATGGATTGCACATGGATACAACTTTCCCACAAGCCATAAATGCCCATGAAATAGTCTTAGAATACATGCAATTTTATGACCCTACTAGAAGGGAAGTGTTGAAATAGGGAAGAGTATACACCAACCTAACCCCATAGGGTATTGCATGGAAATTTTGGATTCCTATTTCCCCAATGATGAGTATGTTAGAAATGAAGGAATCTAAAAAATCACATGCAACTATGGAAGAACATGCCAAAAGGACAATGTTGACAACATGGTTTAAGGAATGTTTAGGAAAAACCAAAACCAATATCTAAAATGCCCAGGACTATTTTTAGGTTTGATTCCAATACATACATATATGGCACTATCATGCTATTAAACAAAATAGTTGAGAATATAGATGCCAACAATTTTGACTCATGGATGTATGAAATTATTAGGCATGTAAAGGATGGTACATCCAAAATCCATTGGTCTAAGGCCATCAGTGATTCTCTCTACGAAAAGATACAAGCATTTCAGACACTAGTGGAATTTTGCATGTCCTCTTATGGACCATATATATTCATGTGCAATAAAGGAAAATATCTAGGTTTTGAATAAAGTTGGAACCCTTGGTATTAATCCTAGGCAAAGATTGATTTATAATATTAGCCTCAAATAATAGCTAAAGAATACTTGAAAAGATATCAGAGGGTTAATGATACATTTGTAATGAGAGTGATTTGAACCATGGAAGGTGACGAGGCCAAAATATTATCTATTTATGCACAAGTCGTCATCGCAGTACATGGATGTTGGTATATTTAGTTTCCCAAGTTCACCTACATAAGGATTGAAGGGTTTTCAGGTTTCCCATATATGTTGCCAAAATACCCTACAAACAAGATACTACTACTAGAATTTGCAAGACAAGTGATAGAATCCCATGATACATTTTTACAAGCTCACAAGAAGGGGAAAATTAGATTTCCTATTCTTACAAGAAACTACAAGTGCAACACAACCCAAAATACCAAGTTAGTCGAGAATAAATTTTTAATGCATGGGTTGGAGGATTTCAGGTTATGCATACCAAATTATATGATCTAGCAAGAATGTTTTTCATGCAAATGGGAAGTAAGTTTTCTCATGTACCCCATATGGAAGATTACTAGAATGATTGTGTTGATGATCATGAAGAAAGAAAAAGAGCTTATCAAAGGCTAACATTGAATCAAATGTTAAAAATGGGAACACATGATGTTCCAACATAGTTGATAGAGGATGATGAAAATGTGCTCAACCCAAAATAAAATTCAAATAGGGTTTTTGACCAACCCTTTCAAGATCTTGACCAATGAGTTTCTGAGTTATCACGATGAAATAACTGGGAAGTCACTTCATGATGAACCCGCCTGCTACCAACGAGCGAGCACTACCAACCATACCGCCATGAAAGGAAAACGAAAAAAGGATTATATTGACATGATCTATCGCCGGGGCAAGCGTTGCACCAAGTGCCAGCCCCATGCCGTTGATTGGCTTGCGTCCGCGCATGGGATCAGTATGACGTCCAGTATCCCGGCAGGGCACGCCACGCTCACAAATTTGTTAAAAAAATCAATGGGAACTTCATCATCTGTTGTTCCACCACAAGCAAAGTATCTCACCTCATAGGAAATAGGTGAAAGGCAACAAGGGAATGCTCAACTAAGAGGGTCAACATCATAGCTAGTGGAAGCCATTTTTGCATCTCCATCAAGTGTAGTGTTTTTCATGAGGGCTTACTTAGACTAAAGTCATTAGAAAAGGACGTATGCACTTGTCTCGCGCTTTATAGCGATCTTGAGAATCAAAAGGTCTTTTCTATGACATTGGGTTAAGATAAAACAATCACTTCCACACTTTGATTTGGGCTTAAAATTGAACAAATTATTGTGTGAGTGTGAGTGGGGACTTTGTTGCGTACATTATCTCTCCTTGTTGCCAACAAGGATTGATCGAGTTACGAATATTGTTCTTCATTTGATTTTGTTTATCATAGAGGGTCTGCCTTGGGGAAAAAGTACTCACCCAAGGGAATGACTTAACCGGTAACACTCTAAAGCCAAGAGTATTTCCAGCTGAGATATAAATGTGGATATTGGAAGAAATGCCAATATCATGCGGTTGACTCCGACAAGATGGATCCAAAAGGGGACTCTTGCCACGTTGGGTCAACTCCTATGAATGGAAAGTCCTTACTAAAACCCATGTGCTAGAATTTACCAAAATCCGTAATCTATTTGTTGGTGCAAGAACGGTCATTCTGAAGCCACCCCACACTTTTACGGTCTACTAGTAGAGATGGAAAGCATGCCATGGGAGTTTCATGGGTGTTGATGCTTGGCTACCCCGATAGATGTTAATGAGCCATGGAGGGGAGCCAATGGGGTCAAGCATCTAACCATCCGCTAGAGATAAGCATAGCTGGACTTGTCCAAGTGGGAATCCAACAAATATTGTCTTACACATCCATAGGATTGTACTTATTCTTGGGTTACAAAATGCATTGCTTGATCGAAAACATCATGAAAATAAACACTTAACATCATCCAAATTTCAAACCCTTTTGAAGACAAATACCATTGACTCAATCCATATGCTATTGCTTTCCCTTGGGATTCACATCCTTAGAGGTTTTTAAGCATTGGATTATATCTCAATTTGTCTTCTTAAGTAAACAATATGAAAACCCTTGCCTTACATCTGATGCATCTTAGGATGGAAGAATGGAAGGGACATTCTGAATGGAATGGAATGAAGGGGAATGGGGATGGAGTGGATGGATGGAATGGGTCCAGAATGTATCTTAGGGTTCATCTTAGGATCAAAACATATCAAAACCTTTTTCATCCATCCATCAAAAACATCAAAACAAATCCCATCTCATCACCATCATTTGGAAAATCTTGAAATCATCCTTGATACTAGGCTTTATGGAAAAATCAAAACCATCATCAAAATCATTGAGACAAAATCCTTGAGAACATTATCAAAAGCACCTTTGGCTAGGTATGTGTAGATGCATCCTTTTGCATATACTTAGTCAAAGTTACCAAAATCATCTTGTCTAGCTTAGTATATGTAGATGAATCCTTCTACATATGCTTAGTGAAACAAATCATCTTGTTTGAATAGTTGTGGGTAGATGCATCCTTCTCCTCACACATATTCAAATCATCATCTTTTGAACAAAACTATTCCTTAGATCATCATCCAACATCTTAGGGTCTTTTTGTTCAAAATATCCAAATCAAAATCAAAATCAAAATTAAGGACCAAATCCCAAAAATCAAAACCAAAATCTGCAAGTCTGAAAAGCCTAGTGTCTCATTCAAGATTGATCAAAAGCCAAGAACATCCATATCATCCATCATTAACATCATCATCATATATCACCTTTGATCCTCAAGACATCCTAAAACTTTACACTTTGGGGCATAAAATAATGATCGATCCAAAGAATCAAGAGATTCATCTCCCATATTCCCAAAGGTTGATCCTTGTTTTATGGTTCTCACTAGATCTCAATACAAGAAGAGTATGGAAGCCAACAAATAAACACTCGCTTCAAGCGATCTTAGCCAAAAAAACACAGAAAGGAATCCAACTGAATCAAGCAATCCATTGACCCTCTCCTCATCACAAAATCCGCAAGAAGAAAACCAAGGAGAGGACCTTACTTTTGGAATGTCTCACGAGGAAATGACAGAAATGCTCCAAAATCCGGATAACCATTGAATCATCAACGTCATGATGAGACTCAACCCTTCGTTATACATTCTTGAATTAGCAAAAAAAGGGGCCAAGTTGCCTTCAGATTTTGATGTGAGCACCATAGTGGAAACATCATTTCCACCAATCTCATCCACCATCCCCATCTCATCTACACCTCCATCCCAAAACATCATGCAAAACATTCCACAAATCACGACATCGTTTGCTCCAACCCAACCAAATGTCAACAAGGGAAACACATTTCTCAATGCTCTTCAATCACATCCCCTTGTTAATAATCAAAGTTTGGACACAAGCACCACATTGGAACAAAATATACCCGAAAACCGATTACACAACAATGTTCCTTTCACATTCCATCACGATCCATCATCAACATTCTGTCACGCAACACCACAAACACCTCTTCTCAAAAACTCACAAGAAGAGGTAGATATGTTCAGACTAGGGGGCATATTTGACACCGCAACATTCTCACAACAACTCACATTTCCACCTCTTCCACCATTGCCATTATTATCCACACCACTCCTTGGTCTAGGGCTTCCTCCCCTACCAAGTATCAATCAAAGCATTGCACCAAACACTCAAAATTTATCATTGATATTGCAACAAGAAATGATAAACGCACAAGCAATGGCAACATCATTAAACACATCCCTAACATCACAAAGCATGGTCTCTCAAGGACCAATCACATCAATACCATTATCCAACATGCAAAACATCAACACAACATCATCATCTACCACCATTCCAAATCCACCACCACCTCCACCACCACCAACGTTCACCACATCAAATCAATATGATGTAGCATTGCAAGATGATTTCCAAAGAGGATACCAACAAGTGCAAAAAAAAAAGTCATGCAACAAGCCGCTCAAGTTGCACAAGCTGCCAAAGCTACACAAGCCACAATACAAGTGCAACAAGCACAACAAGCCCAAGCATTATTGCAACAGCAACAACTACAAGCTACCCAAGCTGCATAAGCATTGCAAGCACAAAGGGTCACTCAAGAACAACTATTATTGCAGCAACAAGCCACACAAGTGCAAGCACAAGCTCAAGCGCAAACCCAATATCAAGCACAACAAGCACAAGCTCAAGCACAATTTCTTGCACAAGCAGCGCAAGTGCAAGCATATCAACAAGCACTAAAGCAATACCAAGAGTAGCAAGAAGCAGCAAAATTGGCAGCCTAACAACAAGCATTGTGGGAACAATAGCAAGCACAACAACAAGCATTGTTGGAGAAATAGCAAGCGCAACAACAAGAAAAAATCCTAGCGCAACAACAACAAGATCAACAACAGGCATCGTTCATACAAAAGCAAGTAGAGGCCTACTTCACTCGACAGAACATGCAGATACCATCAAACAACGCACCGACCAATCCATCCATCCAGACCACGATTCAAACACCTCAGAACACTTTCATCCCACCTCCTGATCCCCAGAATGATGTGATGACACAACTCAGGTTTCTCTCGCAACAAGTGCTTGACCTTCAATCAAGGTGAACAACCAAAACACAAAGCAACTTGTGTCCCTATCCATTTGATAGGATCCTAGACATGAAACCATTCGTGAAGGGATTTGAAATCCCCAAATTTGACAAGTATCAAGGGATGGGAAACCCTAAAGATCACATCAGGGAATTCCAGGTTCATTGTATGGAGGTCGCATATGACGATACTTATCTGATGCAGCTATTCCTTAGGAGCTTGGCAGGTCCCGCTATAGAATGGTTCTCTCACTTACCTTTAGGCATTTGAACATTTGAAGAAATTAGAGATGCATTCATTAGGAATTATGCATGTAACATTGCAATGGATGTTAGTCTTGAAGAACTCTCCACTCTAAAACAAGGAAAGAATGAATCTTTCACTTCATTCCTTCAACGATGGCGATCCAAGGCCAATTGGAGCAAGTGGACCATGCCAGAAGAACAACAAATCTGCACAATCATAGCAAACCTTGAAAGTTGCCTAGCATTTCATCTCAAGGTTCAGGGTATCACTACGTATGAGCAATTGATCTCCAAGGCGCTTAGCATCGAAAGAGCCCTTGTGACTCAACCTGCTGAATCAACGTCATATCATGAACAGAAAAACAATCACCCACCATCAAATTACAATGATAAACCTCGAACATGGGCAAGAAACAAGAACGTTACTAATGATGGTGTCGTTGATGCCAAGGTGGTCATTAGTGGTCCATGCCAAAATACACCCGCACCGCAAATCCAACCACAATGCCAAAACACTCATCACACAACATACCAACCCAATAATCCCACCATCAATAATCTAAATGATCAAAGGGGACCACCCCAACGCAAAAGTTATCCAAAATGCAAATACGCCATTTTGGGGGAACCTTTGGAGGACATAATGAAAAATTTGATTGCTGAAAAACTCATCCAGCCTCCTACATTCAAAAATTACCAAGAACCCGATGTCAAACTCCCTTGGTACAATGAGAATCAACTTTGTGAATTTCACAAAATAAAAGGTCACACCACAAACAATTGCATGAGACTTAAAAAAATCATCCAAGATCTCATTGACAAGAAAATTGTAAATGTGGAACAACCTACGGGAAATCAGGACCTTAAAATCTACACGAATCCTATGTCAAATCATGGCAATAAAGGGAATAGAGGTGATAAAGGGAAAGGAAATGTAAATCATGTCTATGAACCCACTTCATTGCCCTCGCTTAAATGAAGACTACATGGTTATCACTTATCAAGGGCTCTAGACAGCCTAAGATTGTGGGAGTCACCACAAGAGGCTGCAAAGTCAAATGGCCAGTGTGATCATAACGCTTCTAATCTCCTTACATTCTCTAAATCCGTGATTTGCACCCAACCTATCTCACAACTGCAAGGCTCTTCACTTGTAGCCATCGTGAAATCAAGAGCAAAATCAAAAGGGTCTTGTGATGAGGGGCGTGCTTGAACATCTCTGCTCTCTTAGCCTCACATCAAGCAGCTTTGAAAATAGTAAGATTCTGTATCAACAGGCGTAAGGGGCATCGCAATCAGCATAAGGATGACCAAGAAAGAGTCCAAGGCACATTAAGCTCCCATCCAAGTAGGGCCAACACTCATGGAAAACCACACCTATTGTGGGTCTTGGACCTCAATTGCCATGTACACATCTCCTAGGGATGCCCATGGATCCATGCCATGAAAGTTGTAGCATCAACCTTCCACCAATGTGTTAGTGTTCCACACATAATGGGCAAGAGGTTATCATTCATGGAGATCTTGGAGCGTTTCATATTGCAAGAATCTGAAGCCAAGTATTACAAAATCCCCCAAATGCCAAATAATGATGAAGGCCCATCCACACCATACATCGACCCCACCACCCTTGTGTCCACTTCTGTGACATAGACACCCGCCACTCCCACCATTCCCACCATCTTCGACATCAAGCTCATCATCCAGAATGACGGTTGTGGAAGCTACAAACTCCCTAACAATGCTTTCGTGATAGGATAATTACCACAATCTCCTAGATCACGGGAACACCCATAAGAAAATCAATCTTCCACATCACAAACCCTATCCTAAAAATTATCCTGAATTCACAAGATGGGGAGACCTTGGCCATGAGGTTATTGAAGCAGATCCATCTCACATGTTGTATCAAGATGAAAGACCAGCAGCTAATTTACCAATGGATGAAAGAAGCAAGGGCCTACACATGATGCTTGCAATGGGTTACGACCGAAATCAAAGACTGGGACAAAATGACAATGGACTCATAATACCTAGCATGCCAGAGACGCGACCCATAACAAATCTTGGTCTTGGATGTGCCACTCCAAGAATAACCATACATGGCCAAAGTCCTCTAGTTAGAATGGTTAATATTTCTCCTCAGCCAGTGCTAGTACAACTACACGCACCAATGGTCACCAGCGAGGACACACATAACTTCATAACTGAGCCCTACATTAGTAGTGATGACGAAGATACCTTATCCAATCTACCTAGGTTATTCGAAGATACCACCCTGTGTATGATTAGTACCATATCCTTTGAACCAGATAGTCAAAATCATGAGATCCACTTAGTCTACCCCCAACTAATTGACTATGACCAACGAGGACCACCAGTTCTTGATACATTCAAAAATGATGAAGCACTCTCATAATTCATGGGATTGAGGGATAACATTCTAGATGGAGATCATAAAGCAGGCTTTATAATAGAGTTGGACACACACACCTATTATGGGGAAATGATTGAATCCTTCAGTCACAAAAGGGAGAAACTAAGAATCATATCCAAGTCCTTGAGTGAAAACCACACTATGGAACTCTCTGACAAGAAAATAGTAAAAAGAAAGGACATATCTAACGGTGAAAACCTCTCTGAGGTTCTTGAGGATGAAGGATTCAATCTTCCCTTAAGAGATATTCATCAGGAGAAGTCAACAGTCTTGGCCAAAAAGTGCAACTAACCAAGAACAGAGGGAGGTCCCGTGATAATCATTTACCTCTATGTAGAATCATTATTATTAGAAGAACAAGAACCCTAGTAGCATTTACAGTGCATGGAAAGTAAAAATAAACTGCGATGGAGCGCTACACCTACATGCCAGGCTGGGGATCCGCAGGATTGTGGGTTCATCATTTAGCAAGATATCCGTAAGCAAAACCAGCCGCCAAACAAAAGCTAAAAAATGCATCCTCAAATCACTTTGTTAGTCAAAATGGAGCTCAAAAAGTTGTTAGATGCAGGATTTATTCGACCAATTGATTATCCAGAATGGGTATCAAACTTGGTACCTGTATCAAAACCTGACGGAGCCATCAGAATCTGTATGGACTTCAGAGATTTGAACAAAGCATGTCCCAAGGATGATTTCCCACTTCCCAATATCAACATGATAGTAGACATGACAGCAGGACATGAGATGCTATCACTAATGGATGGATTTTCAGGATATAACCAGATCATGATAGCAAAAGAAGATCAACATAAGATGACTTTCACTTGTCCATGGGGGACCTACTACTGGAACATGAAGCCATTTGGTCTAAAGAATGTAGGAGCAACCTATCAAAGGACCATGACACTAATATTCCATGACATGATTCACAAAACAGTCAAAGACTATGTCAATGACATTCTAGCTAAGTCAAGAAAAAGACAAGATCATATAGCAACCCTAGGCACTATCTTTGATAGACTAGAGGAATACAAAGTCAGACTAAATCCCAAGAAGTGTGTCTTCAGTGTACAATCAGGTAAACTACTAGGATACATAGTTTCCATGAGGTGTATCGAGGTGGATCTGGCGAAAGTGAAAGCAATCCTTGAGATAGAAGCACCAAAGACATTAAAACAACTAAGAGGCCTCCAAGGCTGACTTCAATCCATCTGATGGTTCATAGCACAACTAGCAGACAAGCAGAATCCATATTCTCACCTACTCCACAAGGGGGTAGTGTATAAATGGGACACAAAATGCGAAGAGGCATTTAACAAAATCAAGGAATACCTACTGACACCACCAGTGTTAATGCCACCTATCCTGAGAAATCCATTGATCTTATATGTATCAGCAACAGCAGCAGCCCTAGGAGCTCTCTTAGCTTAGCATGATGAAAATGGAATAGAGAGGGCTATCTACTATATCAGCAGGACAATGGTCGGTCATGAGCTAAATTAATCATTCATCAAGAAAGCTTTCCTCACTGTAGTGTTTGCATCCCAAAACTTCAGACATTACATGTTGGCACACAAGATAAAGCTCATTGCAAAAATTGATCCCCTCAAGTATCTCCTATCAAAGGCATTGCTCACTGGCAGAATGGAAAAATGGGTAATGATATTATCAGAGTACGACATCGAGTATGTGGAGTAGAAAGCCATTAAGGGATAGGTTATTGCAGATCAATTAGTAGAAGCACCCATTTATTCTGACAATCCTCTTGTCTCAGAGTTTCCAGACAAGTCCATCTTTAACCTCAATGTAGTTGATCACTAGAAATTATACTTCGACGACTCATATACACAGCACGAATCAGGAGCTGGTGTCTTCTTCATCACCTCACAGGGAGACTGCATACCAAGGTCATACAAACTAGCATTTCCTTGTACTAACAACATCACAAAATACGAGGCTTTGACTATAGGTCTCAGGATAGCAGTGCAATGGAACATCATAACACTCAAGGTCTACGGAGACTCTTAGTTTATCATAAATCAAGTCAATAATGAATATCAAACTAAGGATGAAAAGCTAACTCCATACAAGAAATTGGTGGAGACTCTCAAGGAATCCTTCATTGACATAACATTTGAGCAGATTCCAAGAACCAACAACAGAGCAGAAGATGCGATGGCAACAATTAGATCCTTGTTGAATATCCCTAACAATGTTCCCAAATACAAATTTTTGATTGAGCAGCTTCTCCTTCCTGCATTCGAGGTACTAGAATCAGAATTCGTGTGTGAAATCGTTGGTCCCAATGATCCTTGGTACCATGACATCTACACATATCTTCACATAGGAGTCATACCCGCTGACCTACCATTGAGCCTAAAATGAACCTTCATCAAAAAGCATCTAGATTTGCCATCCTAAGTGATACCTTATACTGTAGAAGCATAGAAGGTACCTTGCTATGCTATCTAAATGTTGAGGATGCATTAACCGCTCTAACCGAGGTTCATAACGGAACATGTGGTTCACACTCGAGTGGAATGACCATCGCTAAGAAACTATTGAGGATGGGGTATTACTGGCCCACAATGGAAAGAGAAGCACATGATCATGCTAAAAGGTGTTTACAATGTCAGCAGCATGGGGACCTCATCCATGCTCCAGCTCAAGAGCTTCACCCAATCGTCACACCATGGCCCTTCTCACAATGGGGACTCGGCCTCATTGGAAAAATCACACCCACCTCATCCAACGGCCATAAGTTCATCATAACTGCAACTGAGTACTTCACAAAGTGGGTGGAAGCCATACCCATGACGTATATCACTAGGAAGCAAATCTCAAAATTCATCCTGAACTATCTCATATGTCATTACGGTAATGCCATTGCTTCCTAAGATAGTCGACACTGGCCCAAGAACCAAGAGGTTCACAACTTGGTAAGAAATTAAAATCCAGTATTGTTTCTCCTCCACCTCTACTATTCCCAAGGTACGCCGCCAAAAGCTAATGTCAAAACAACCCCAAACCTCAAGCAGTACCACTAATGACGCTAGGTCGCGGACTAGCATCGCAGCTTAATCCCCACCCCCGAAGCTTATCAAACGAAGTATCCACACCCATCCGGTGTTCCCATTTGGTCTAGTTTAATCAAAAGTCATACTCTTATCGAGATCGAAAGGCCCCATCCCTCATAATATCACTGCAAAACCTCATCACAGATGAGGACTACCGGGTGTCAAGATTAAACAAGTTGGTGCTACTGGATGAGAGATGCATAGATGCTTTGAATCATTTGCAAGTCTATCAAAATAGACTCAAACGGAGCTACAACAAGAAAATTAGAAGCAGAACTTTCCAAGTCAAAGAACTGGTCTTAAAAGAAAATCAGAAGAATGTCCCAAACCCCAGCAGCAAAGGCAAGTTCGAACCTAATTGGTTAGGACCTTTCATCATAACAGCAAGTTACAAATCAAGGGCATATCAGTTATTAACACCTGAAGGGGAACTTCTGCAGGAGCCCATGAATAGCTCCCATCTCAAAAAAATTTATGCCTAAATCTTCCAAGGTATAGAACCAAAAAATCCAAAAAATCAGAAAGTCCTAAAAATGGTTATTTTGGTAAAACTCCGCAAACAGTATCTTGGTAACAACAAAAACTAAAACCAAAAAATTAGAAAAAGGAATCAAAAACGTCCCCTGTTAAAGTCCTACCTTGGTGGTAATTCTAAAGCGTTCTTTGGTGAAAGTCCCGGCAAACGTGCACCTTGTGTAAATAAGCACCGCTTCATCCACCAGATCTTTATGGCTTGATCTCGCATCATCCATCCATTTCACTTCCATCATCCATCACATTCATCTCCATCCATCACACATCCACTCGATCCACAATTCAGAAGCTTGGTCTTTGTGTTTGTATCATGATCCCTCCTAGTACTACTCATCCCATCCTCAACGTCAGTTTGTCAAACCTTTATTGGGGTAGTCTATTGCATCACACTAGGGGCACGTTCTCATCGGATCAGATTCATGTATGATCTTAAAATCCTCAAAATCAAAAAAATCAAAAAACATCAAAAAATCAAAAAAACCCAAAAACATCAGAAAATCAGAAAATCCAAAAACATTCAAAACATATCAAAACCCAAAAACATCAAAACATATCAAAAATTTGAAATAGGTCATCTTGTCAAACTACGTCATCTCTGAGCTTGAACGTAGGCAAGGTTGATCTTTGATCATCCCCCGAGACATTTAGGTGAGTCCTATAGGAGTCTGTCATAATAAACTGGCATCTCATCATGTATATTGTCATATGTAAATCGGTCAAGTCGTCAGTCGAACTACGTTGTCTCTAAGCTTGAACGTAGGCAAGGTTGATCTTTGATCATCCCCTAAGACATTTAGGTCAGTCCTATTGGAGTCCGTCATAATAAATTGGCATCTCATCATGAATATTGTCATCTATAAATCGGTCAAGTCGTTAGTCGAACTACGTGGTCTCTGCGTGTATAACGTAGGCAAGGCTCATTTGTTGATCAGCCCTCGAGACCCCTAGGATAGGTCTTTAGGTTAATATTTTGGTCAAAATCTCAGAAAATCCCAAAAACATTTAAAAATCAAAAAATCAAAACATTTGAAAAATCTCAAAAACACCAAAAATAGCCTCAAAACATTCCAAAAATGTCAAAAACATCCAAATATTTGAGAAAAATCCATCTGTCTCATCTCACCTGCACCAGCAATAAGCATCATCCATAATAAACTAATCATCATCATCAACCTTTGGTGAAACAATCGGAAACAAGTCTAGCAGGTTTAAAGTGAAAAAACCCCAAAACATCAAGTCTTAAGTCTAAGTCAGTGCATAAGCAAGTTGGTCATCTCTTTGTATTGGTAACACATCATCTAAATAGTCCCATATCAATCATCTGATAACATCATGTCCTAGTATGAATCCTTCCTACAAAGGGGCATTATTTATCAGAAAGAACACTTTGGATAAACAAAATGGCGTGCCGCCATCCACTAACATGTCCTAGGATGAATCCTTCCTACAATGGGCATTATCTTTTGGCAATAAGTTTTGGTTATCAT
>VDFB02105785.1:56859602-56912353 GCA_007258455.2 Sequoia sempervirens
CTTCAGATTTTGATGTGAGCACCATAGTGGAAACATCATTTCCACCAATCTCATCCACCATCCCCATCTCATCTACACCTCCATCCCAAAACATCATGCAAAACATTCCACAAATCACGACATCGTTTGCTCCAACCCAACCAAATGTCAACAAGGGAAACACATTTCTCAATGCTCTTCAATCACATCCCCTTGTTAATAATCAAAGTTTGGACACAAGCACCACATTGGAACAAAATATACCCGAAAACCGATTACACAACAATGTTCCTTTCACATTCCATCACGATCCATCATCAACATTCTGTCACGCAACACCACAAACACCTCTTCTCAAAAACTCACAAGAAGAGGTAGATATGTTCAGACTAGGGGGCATATTTGACACCGCAACATTCTCACAACAACTCACATTTCCACCTCTTCCACCATTGCCATTATTATCCACACCACTCCTTGGTCTAGGGCTTCCTCCCCTACCAAGTATCAATCAAAGCATTGCACCAAACACTCAAAATTTATCATTGATATTGCAACAAGAAATGATAAACGCACAAGCAATGGCAACATCATTAAACACATCCCTAACATCACAAAGCATGGTCTCTCAAGGACCAATCACATCAATACCATTATCCAACATGCAAAACATCAACACAACATCATCATCTACCACCATTCCAAATCCACCACCACCTCCACCACCACCAACGTTCACCACATCAAATCAATATGATGTAGCATTGCAGATGATTTCCAAAGAGGATACCAACAAGTGCAAAAACAAAAAGTCGTGCAACAAGCCGCTCAAGCTGCACAAGCTGCCAAAGCTACACAAGCCACAATACAAGTGCAACAAGCACAACAAGCCCAAGCATTATTGCAACAGCAACAACTACAAGCTGCCCAAGCTGCATAAGCATTGCAAGCACAAAGGGTCACTCAAGAACAACTATTATTGCAGCAATAAGCCACACAAGTGCAAGCACAAGCTCAAGCGCAAACCCAATATCAAGCACAACAAGCACAAGCTCAAGCACAATTTCTTGCACAAGCAGCGCAAGTGCAAGAATATCAACAAGCACTAAAGCAATACCAAGAGTAGCAAGAAGCAGCAAAATTGGTAGCCCAACAACAAGCATTGTGGGAACAATAGCAAGCACAACAACAAGCATTGTTGGAGAAATAGCAAGCGCAACAACAAGCAAAAATCCTAGCACAACAACAACAAGATCAACAACAGGCATCGTTCATACAAAAGCAAGTAGAGGCCTACTTCACTCGACAGAACATGTAGATACCATCAAACAATGCACCGACCAATCCATCCATCCAGACCATGATTCAAACACCTCAGAACACTTTCATCCCACCTCCTGATCCCTAGAATGATGTGATGACACAACTCAGGTTTCTCTCACAACAAGTGCTTGACCTTCAATCAGGGTGAACAACCAAAACACAAAGCAACTTGTGTCCCTATCCATTTGATAGGAGCCTAGACATGAAACCATTCCTGAAGGGATTTGAAATCCCCAAATTTGACAAGTATCGAGGGATGGGAAACCCTAAAGATCACATCAGGGAATTCCAGGTTCATTGTATGGAGGTCGCATATGACGATACTTATCTAATGTGGCTATTCCCTAGGAGCTTGGCAGGTCCCGCTATAGAATGGTTCTCTCGCTTACCTTCGGGCATTAGAACATTCGAAGAAATTAGAGATGCATTCATTAGGAATTACGCATGTAACATTGCAATGGATGTTAGTCTTGAAGAACTCTCCACTCTAAAACAAGGAAAGAATGAATCTTTCACTTCATTCCTTCAAGGATGGCGATCCAAGGCCAATCGAAGCAAGTGGACCATGCCAGAAGAACAACAAATCTGCACAATCATAGCAAACCTTGAAAGTTGCCTAGCATTTCATCTCAAGGTTCAGGGTATCACTACGTATGAGCAATTGATCTCCAAGGCGCTTAGCATCGAAAGAGCCCTTGTGACTCAACCTGCTGAATCAATGTCATATCATGAATAGCAAAACAATCACCCACCATCAAATTACAATGATAAACCTCGAACATGGGCAAGAAACAAGAATGTTACTAATGATGGTGTCGTTGATGCCAAGGTGGTCATTAGTGGTCCATGCCAAAATACACCCGCACTGCAAATCCAACCACAATTCCAAAACACTCATCACACAACATACCAACAAAATAATCCCACCATCAATAATCTAAATGATCAAAGGGGACCACCCCAACGCAAAAGTTATCCAAAATGCAAATACGCCATTTTGGGGGAACCTTTGGAGGACATAATGAAAAATTTGATTGCTAAAAAGCTCATCTAGCCTCCTACATTCAAAAATTACCAAGAACCCGATGTCAAACTCCCTTGGTACAATGAGAATCAACTTTGTGAATTTCACAAAATAAAAGGTCACACCACAAACAATTGCATGAGACTTAAAAAAATCATCCAAGATCTCATTGACAAGAAAATTGTAAATGTGGAACAACCTACGGGAAATTAGGACCTTAAAATCTACACGAATCCTATGTCAAATCATGGCAATAAAGGGAATAGAGGTGATAAAGGGAAAGGAAATGTAAATCATGTCTATGAATCTGTCATTGCCTCGCTAAATGAAGACTGCATGGTTATCACTATCAAGGGTGCCCATGTCGAAGATTGTGGAGTCACCACAAGAGGCGGCAAAGTCACCATTGCAGGATCATAACGCCTAATCTCCTTACATTCTTTGACCAAGATTTCCCCACCCAACCATCTCACAACTGTGCCCTTCACTTAGAAGCCATCGTAAACAAGAGCAAAATCAAAAGGGTCTTGGTGGATGGAGGGGCAGGTTTGAACATCTATTCTCTTAGCCTCATCAAGCAGTTGAAAATAGTGGACAATTCCATCGACAAAGGTAAGGGCATCACAATCAGAGCATATGATGACCAAGAAATAGTATGCCAAGGCACGATTAAGCTCCCCATCCAAGTAGGGCCAACACTCATGGAAACCACCTATCAGGTCTTGGACCTTGAATTGCCATACAATATCCTCCTGGGACACCCATGGATCCATGCGATGAAAGTTGTAGCATCAACCTTCCGCCAATGTGTGAAATTTACACATAATGGACAAGAGGTTACTGTCCACGAAGACCCTGAGTTGTTTTCATATTGCAAGAATCTTGAAGCCAAGTATTACAAAATCCCCCAAATGCCAAAGAATGATGAAGGCCCATCCACACCATACATCAACCCCACCACCCTCGTGTCCACTTCTACGACATAGACACCCGCCATTCTCACCATTCCCACCATCTTCGACATCAAGCTCATCATCCAGAATGATAGTTGTGGAAGCTACAAACTCCCTAACAATGCTTTCATGATAGGATAATTACCACAATCTCCTAGATCACGAGAACACCCATAAGAAAATCAAGCTTCCACATCACAAACCCTATCCTAAAAATTATCCTGAATTCACAAGATGGGGAGACCTTGGCCATGAGGTTATTGAAGCAGATCCATCTCACATGTTGTATCAAGATGAAAGACCGGCAGCTAATTTACCAATGGATGAAAGAAGCAAAGGCCTACACATGATGCTTGCAATGGGTTACGACTGAAATCAAAGACTGGGACAAAATGACAATGGAATCATTATACCTAGCATGCCAGTGATGCGACCCATAACAAATATTGGTCTTGGATGTGCCACTCCAAGAATAACCATACATGGCCGAAGTCCTCTAGTTAGAACGGTTAATATTTCTCCTCAACCAGTGCTAGTACAACTACACACACCAATGGTCACCAGCGAGGACACGCATAACTTCATAACTGAGCCCTACATTAGTAGTGATGACGAAGATACCTTATCCAATCTACCTAGGTTATTCGAAGATACCACCCTGTGTATGATTAGTACCATATCCTTTGAACCAGATAGTCAAAATCATGAGATCCACTTAGTCTACCCCCAACTAATTGACTATGACCAACGAGGACCACCAGTTCTCGATACATTTGAAAATGATGAAGCACTCTCATAATTCATGGGATTGAGGGATAACATTCTAGATGGAGATCATAAAGCAGGCTTTATAATAGAGTTGGACACACACACCTATTATGGGGAAACGATTGAATCCTTCAATCACAAAAGGGAGAAACTAAGAATCATATCCAAGTCCTTGAGTGAAAACCACACTGTGGAACTCTCTAACAAGAAAATAGTAAAAAGAAAGGACATATCTAACGGTGAAAACCTCTCTGAGGTTCCTGAGGATGAAGGATTCAATCTTCCCTTAAGAGATATTCATCAAGAGAAGTCAGCAGTCTTGGCCAAAAAGTGCAATCCTGTCAGCCTAAGAATAGAGGAGGCCCCACATATCACATTCTATGCATAATCATTATTATCAGAAGAACAAGAACTCCTAGTAGCATTTCTAAAGGAAAGGAAAATAAACTTCGCATGGAGTTACATTGACATGCCAGGGCTAGATCCAGAGACTGTGGTTCATCATTTAGCAGTATATCCAGAAGCAAAACCAGTCAAACAAAAGCTTCATAAAATGCATCCTCAAATCACTTTGTTAGTCAAAATGGAGCTCAAAAAGTTGTTAGATGCAGGATTTATTCGACCAATTGATTATCCAGAATGGGTATCAAACTTGGTACCTGTATCAAAACCTGACAGACCCATCAGAATCTGTATGGACTTTAGAGATTTGAACAAAGCATGTCCCAAGGATGATTTTCCACTTCCCAATATCAACATGATAGTAGACATGATAGCAGGACATGAGATGCTATCACTAATGGATGGATTTTCAGGATATAACCAGATCATGATAGCAAAAGAAGATCAACATAAGATGACTTTCACTTGTCCATGGGGGACCTACTGCTGGAACATGAAGCCATTTGGTCTAAAGAATAAAGGAGAAACCTATCAAAGGACCATGACACTAATATTCCATGACATGATTCACAAAAGAGTCAAAGACTATGTCGATGACATTCTAGCTAAGTCAAGAAAAAGACAAGATCATATAGCAACCCTAGGCACTATCTTTGATAGACTAGAGGAATACAAAGTCAGACTAAATCCCAAGAAGTGTGTCTTTGGTGTACAATCAGGTAAACTGCTAGGATACATAGTTTCCTTGAGGTGTATCGAGGTGGATCTGGTGAAAGTGAAAGCAATCCTTGAGATAGAAGCACCAAAGACATTAAAACAACTAAGAGGCCTCCAAGGCTAACTTCAATCCATCTGACGGTTCATAGCACAACTAGTAGACAAGTAGAATCCATATTCTCACCTACTCCAAAAGGGGGTAGTGTATAAATGGGACACAAAATGCGAAGAGGCATTTAACAAAATCAAGGAATACCTACTGACACCACCAGTGTTAATGCCACCTATCCTAAGAAAGCCATTGATCTTATATGTATCAACAACAGCAGCAGCCCTAGGAGCTCTCTTAGCTTAACATGATGAAAACAGAACAGAGAGAGCTATCTACTATATCAGCAGGACAATGGTCAGTCACAAGCTAAATTAATCATTCATCGAGAAAGCTTTCCTCACTGTAGTTTTTGCATCCCAAAACTTCAGACATTACATGTTGGCACACAAGATAAAGCTCATTGCAAAAATTGATCCCCTCAAGTATCTCCTATCAAAGGCAATGCTCACTGGAAAAATGGAAAAATGGGTAATGATATTATCAGAGTACGACATCGAGTATGTGGAGCAGAAAGCCATTAAGGGACAGGTTATTGCAGATCAATTAGTAGAAGTACCCATTTATTCTGACAATCCTCTTGTCTCAGAGTTTCCAGACAAGTCCATCTTTAACCTTAATGTAGTTGGTCACTAGAAATTATACTTTGACGGCTCATATACACAGCATGAATCAGGAGCTGGTGTCTTCTTCATCACCTCACAGGGAGAGTGCATACCAAGGTCATACAAACTAGCATTTCATTGTACTAACAACATCACAGAATACGAGGCTTTGACTATAGGTCTTAGGATAGCAGTGCAATGGAACATCATAACACTCAAGGTCTACGAAGACTCTCAGTTTATCATAAATCAGGTCAATAATGAATATCAGACTAAGGATGAAAAGCTAACTCCATACAAGAAATTGGTGGAGACTCTCAAGGAATCCTTCATTGACATAACATTTGAGCAGATTCCAAGAACCAACAACAGAGCAGAAGATGTGATGGCAACAATTAGATCCTTGTTGAATATCCCTAACAATGTTCCCAAATACGAATTTTTGATTGAGCAGCTTCTCGTTCCCGCATTCAAGGTACTAGAATCAGAATTCTTGTGTGAAACGTTGGTCCCGATGATCCTTGGTACCATGACATCTACACATATCTTCACATAGAAGTCATACCCGCTGACCTACCATTGAGCCTAAAATGAACCTTCATCAAAAAGCATCTAGATTTGTCATCCTAAGTGATACCTTATACTGTAGAAGCATAGAAGGTACCTTGCTATGCTATCTAAATGTTGAAGATGCATTAACCGCTCTAACCGAGGTTCATAATGGAACATGTGGTTCACACTCGAGTGGAATGACCATCACTAAGAAACTGTTGAGGATGGGGTATTACTGGCCCACAATGGAAAGAGAAGCACATGATCATGCTAAAAGGCATTTACAATGTCAGCAGCATGGGGACCTCATCCATGCTCCAACTCAAGAGCTTCACCCAATCATCACACCATGGCCCTTCTCACAATGGGGACTCGGCCTCATTGGAAAAATCACACCCACCTCATCCAACGGCCATAAGTTCATCATAACTGCAACTGAGTACTTCACAAAGTGGGTGGAAGCCATACCCATGACGTATATCACTAGGAAGCAAATCTCAAAATTCATCCTGAACTATCTCATATGTCATTACGGTGTTCCACAAGCCATTATCTCAGATAATGGGACACCATTCAAGAACCAAGAGGTTCACAACTTGTGCGAGAAATTCAAAATCCAGCATTGCTTCTCCACCCCATACTATCCCCAAGGCAATGGCCAAGCAAAAGCTACGAACAAAACCATCCTCAAAATCCTCAAGAAAATAGTCAATGACACAGGTCGTGACTAGCACTTGCAGCTTAATCTCACCTTCTGGGCTTATCAAACTAGCATCCACACACCCACTGGTGCCACCCCATTCTCCTTGGTCTACGAATCAAAAGTCGTACTCCCTATCGAGATCGAGCTCCCATCCCTCATAATATCACTGCAAAACCTCATCACGGATGAGGACTACCGGGTGTCAAGATTAAACGAGTTGGAGCTACTGGATGAGAGATGCATAGATGCTTTGAATCATTTGCAAGTCTATCAAAATAGACTCAAACGGAGCTACAACAAGAAAATTAGAAGCAGAACTTTCCAAGTCAGAGAACTGGTCTTAAAAGAAAATCAGAAGAATTTCCCAAACCCCAACAACAAAGGCAAGTTCGAACCTAATTGGTTAGGACCTTTCATCATAATAGCAAGTTACAAATCAAGGGCATATCAGTTATTAACACTTGAAGGGGAACTTCTGCAGGAGCCCATGAATAGCTCCCATCTCAAAAAAAATTATGCCTAAATCTTCCAAGGTATAGAACCCAAAAATCCAAAAAATTAGAAAAAGTCCTAAAAATGGTTACTTTGGCAAAAACCTAGCAAACAGGCATCTTGGTAACAACAACAAAAAATCAAAAAAGCAAAAAATCCAAAAAAAATTAGAAAAAGGATCAAAAAAATTGTCCTCTAGTGAAAACCACTTTGGTGGCACTTTGGGCAAGTGCCTTGGTGAAAACCTGGCAAACAGGCACCTTGTGTAAATAAGCACTGTCCATCCACCAGGATCTTTATGGCTTGATCTGCATCATCCATCCATTTCACTTCCATCATCCATCACATTCAGGTCTCCATCCATCACACATCCACTCGGATCCACACCATAGCTTGGTCCTGTTTTGTATCATGATCCCTCCTAGTACTACTTGGCCCATCCTCAACGCCAGTTTGTCCAACCTTTATTGGGGTAGTCTATTGCATCACACTAGGGGCACGTTCTCATAGGATCAGATTCGTGTATGATCTTAAAATCCTCAAAATCAAAAAAATCCAAAAACATCAAAAAATCAAAAAAACCCAAAAACATCAGAAAATCAGAAAATCCAAAAATATTCAAAACATATCAAAACCCAAAAACATCAAAACATATCAAAAATTTGAAATAGGTCATCTTGTCAAACTACATCATCTCTGAGCTTGAACATAGGCAAGGTTGATCTTTGATCATCCCCCGAGACATTTAGGTCAGTCCTATAGGAGTCTGTCATAATAAACTGGCATCTCATCATGTATATTGTCATATGTAAATCGGTCAAGTCATCAGTCGAACTATGTTGTCTCTGAGCTTGAACGTAGGCAAGGTTGATCTTTGATCATCCCCCAAGACATTTAGTTCAATCCTATAGGAGTCCATCATAATAAATTGGCATCTCATCATGTATATTGTCATCTATAAATCGGTCAAGTCGTCAGTCGAACTACATGGTCTCTGCGTGTATAACGTAGGCAAGGATCATTTGTCGATCAGCCCTCGAGACCCCTAGGATAGGTCTTTAGGTTAATATTTTGGTCAAAATCTCAAAAAATCCCAAAAACATTTGAAAAATCAAAAAATCAAAAACATTTGAAAAATCTCAAAAACACCAAAAATAGCCTCAAAACATTCCAAAAATGTCAAAAACATCCAAATATTTGAGAAAATCCATCTGTCTCATCTCACCTGCACCAGCAATAAGCGTCATCCATAATAAACTAATCGTCATCATCAACCTTTGGTGAAACAATCGGAAACAAGTCTAGCAGGTTTAAAGTGAAAAAACCCCAAAACATCAAGTCTTAAGTCTAAGTCAGTGCATAAGCAAGTTGGTCATCTCTTTGTATTGGTAACACATCATCTAAATAGTCCCATATCAATCATCTGATAACATCATGTCCTAGTATGAATCCTTCCTACAAAGGGGCATTATTTATCAGAAAGAACACTTTGGATAAACGAAATGACGTGCCGCCATCCACTAACATGTCCTAGGATGAATCCTTCCTACAATGGGCATTATCTTTTGGCAATAAGTTTTGGTTATCATCCTTAGAAAACATATCCTTTTTCTGTTAGTAGTATTGAAGAGCATTAGTTTGTTTGTTTACCTGGTCTTTATCTTTTGACTTATCTTATTTGCGCTCATTCCAAGGACTTCTCAATGATATCCCAAAGTAGAGGATTTAGAGAAATAGGAATGGGGCAACGATCATTATCTTTTGTCTGTTGTGCTTGTTGGATGTTCTTGTAATATAACCTCAGCGAATACTTGCTTTGTTAGGTACGTGCAGAAGAGGTCTAGGGCAACTTGTTGACTATTGCATAGAAAGGTTTACTTTTCTGTGTTTTGGTCTGAGGTGTTTGAAATTTTTGAAGGGCATCCTAGCAAGGTTTTTGTATATTAGGTGTGAACAAGAATACTCCTATATGTTTGTCAAGTCAAAGTCCATCACACTAAGTACCACACCATCTTGGTTTGCTATACCTTGATGCATCGTACCACGTGTGTTATCAAACATAAGAAAATTTGGCCCTTTGAAACTCCCAATTCCTTGACAAGTAATCATTATCATCATCTGCATTTGTGTCATCTTGTGTCTTGTTGAAATGACTTCCTCTTTTCTTACTAATCACGCTAACAAGGTACTATGACAGTTAACCATCATCACCATCATCATCATCGATCCTACATCCACAAATCATTAGCATATTGCATAAAGCATATCATATAGGAAACATACATATTGCATTTTAAATAGGTGCATTCATAACATTGCATTCCACTCATTACATGGCATCTCATGGCATTACATTGATCATTGCATAAGCATTCATTTGCATTTCATAAAAAATCACTTAGCATGAACGAAAACATTCCATAATCATTATAATCATAAACAATAGGAACATAAACAGTTAATTCATTAGGCATACATATCATTGCATTAACACACCATCGCATCGCATACATCATCATTTAGGATAATAACATTTATTATTCTAAGCATCTCATACCATCATTCCATCTTATCACGACCATCACATCATATTACATCCATTCATAAATCATCTCATAATTAAGTACTATTACACACATTATTATACATAATTGCATCGCACACATCATTAGAAATAAATGCATCCATAAAACATCACTGCAAAGCATATAAAAATAAACCATCCATGCATAAATAAAAGTACATGGTACATCTCATCAAAATAACCTCATGTATCATATCATCACTGTCATAGTACAAAGAATAATAATTGGATCACTGTACATATGTGTCAATCAGTACAAAATACCCATCAGGCTATCAAAAATGAGCCCATAAAGCACAAAAGTACATCATAATATCTGGATCAAGCCCAATCCCTGTGGATGCTACCCTCGCCCTTGTCACTGTGACCCTCTGGTGGTCTTTGACTGACCCACTCTGAGTACTCTGGGACCCAGTCTGCCCTAGGTACATGGTCATGGTAGGCTCGGCAGTAGTACTCTATCTCTCGGATAGCCTCTCTGTAAGATCGGACTAGCACTATACCATGAGATGAGGAGGCTGTCATGCTCTCAATCTGCTACCTACGGCCTAGCTCTGTCGCTGTCTGTAGCTCTGCCGCCTATCTCTGCTGCATGGCCTAGTCCCTCTCTGCTCTCAGCTACTCCCTCTCAGCCCATGCCTGGTCCCTCTCAGCCATCACTGCCTGTACCTATGCCTATAACTACAAAATCAAGGCATCCCGTGTGTCTGCCTACCCTGCTGGCTGTACCCGTGGCTGTGCATGAACGTAACCCTCACCCTCAGCTCGTGGTGGTGGGACTGGTGGATCCTACATGGGGACATCCTCATGACCTGGCGGAACTGGGGGCACCTCTGGTGGATCTCGACGGATCTCCATCCTTAGTCCTTGCCCTCATGCTCATCGTCTACCCCTACCTCTAATCCTATATGCCTCTGGATCCTCACCTGGAATAGTCAACTGGAGAGGAGGTTTGAACCAGTCTCTGTAAGCCTATGTAGTCCCTGGGTCTGCCAAGCCCTAATCATAAGCCCAAGGTTGGACCACTAACTGTTGAAAGCTGTCAACCACCTCTGTGGTAGGAATACCAAGCCCCCATGACACCTGTGTCATGCTGCGTGCAAACACGGCTACATAGTTGTCATCCAACCGATCTTGTGGCTCCCCAAACTGACATTGTACATGCCTGGGTAGGTATCTCTCTATTATCATGTTCTCTTTGCCCTGCATGTATCGATCTTGACGGCAGTAAAAAAGCTGGTATGCATCATCAGCCCACTCAGGCTGACCGAGGTATGGTCTCCAAGTGAACACAAGCATCTCATCTATGACCCGCCTCCAGTAGGGGATCCCATGCTCTCTAGTGTGTGTGAAGGACACACCACCTCTATATCATGTCACCAGGGCATCCTCTGCCCCCATCAGAACTGGAACAACCTGTGGATATAGCACAAAAATGTGCTCCCATGCCCAAACATGCAGAAGTGTCACTCCGGCTCCCAGTGCTTTATCATCCATTTAAACATACTCGTGGAAGTCCCTATAGAGTGAAGCCAAGAGGACGGGTCCCCACGTGAACCAAACTAGTCTATCTCAGACCATCCTCTCCCAACAGTATCCTCATCCAGGACTAAAATATTGACCTCGTCGATCAGGGGCAATGAAACCTGAAATGATCACCGCAATCACCCAACAGAAGGGAGGTGCTATAACTTGGTACCACTCCAGCTCAATCTAACCCTTGCAGTAGATAATATCTCGAGTGGCAAGGACTTGGGTACAATAGTTGCGACCCTTCTCCATATCCTAGATCACCCGACGACCATGAATGGGCAAACGTAATATGCGCCAGACATCCTCCAATGTGACGGTTGCCTCACTAGTGGGAAGATGAAACGACAACGTCTTGTTGTGCCACCTCTCAGCCAGCGCTGATAACATACCGAGGTGTGTGCGCACGGGCGCTACATATGCAATGTGCCATAAGCCGGCGGCTCCCAAACGATCCTAGTCTTTGTCGCTCAAGTCCCGTAGGACTATCGCCAAATCCCGCGACTGCTGCTCCCAAGAATAAAGCTCCCTAGGCCCATCCTGCATCATGCAAAGTCAGCATGTTAATTTTTTTTGGAAAATTCCTAACCTAACACTTCAAACTAGTTTCCAGCGGCACAGTTTGTGAAGGCGTCACAGTTTGAGTTTCCTCAAACTTCGACGCTGGACCTAGAATTCAGCGAAAAAGCACCGCCACGATGCATTTTAACCCCAGCATCGCAGTTTTCATTAAAAAGGGTGTCACCGCAGCGTACTTTTCCAAACTATCCCACCGAGTCTGAACCGAGCCCGAGCCCAGTGGTGGAGATTTTAAACTCCAAACTGCACCGCTACGGCACTAAACAACACCACTATGGCACAAAGAGGCTAAAAGCGATGCACTTTAAACACCGAGCGGTGCTATAGTAGCGTAGCTGGAGGCGAACTCATCATTAAACAGGTAATAAATGCACGAAAATGAAAAAATGAAGCTTCAGTTAGGGTCACATACCAGGGCACCGATGCCAGGTGGCCACTGGTAGGTCCGAACTCGAGCCAAAATGTGCAGGGGAAGCTGTCGTTGCGCCATATCATCAGGAGGTTAGAGCTCAAATCTCGAGGTTTGCTAGCGGAGGTGTGTGAAAATGACTTGAAAGTGACCCCTTGGGCCCCTTTTAAACCTAAAAATTAGGGTTTTTTGACCCTCTAGGGCTATCCTGCTAGGGTTTTGGACCCTTGAACCTATTTTTGTCCGTTTGAGGCTTTTTGTTCATCGTTTTATTGCGTTTATACATGTTTTTAGCCTCCCGGACCCCTTTCGGACCTGTCGGGCACTTTGTCACTTTTTTCGCGAGATCACCCAAAAAATTAAAATTTTCGTTTGATCTCTCGAGGGGGCATCATAATGGCATATTTTCTCTCGCCATGTAGTAGTGGTGCAATTTTTTGAATATCAAAAATTTTGGTTTTGATCGAGATCATGTATTCTTTGAACCAATGCAACAAGTGCATTGCTTCAAAGAGGGGAAAAATGTAGACATCAAAAATATACTGATTAACATCGTGCATTCGATCCTGACTTACTAACATCATTTCTTCCTAAATCATTCCTCGGTCTAACCATTTAATCAAATTTCCTTATCTAACTAAATTCATCAATATTCGTCTCTTAATTAAATAAATCATTTTGTCTAATTGAGTCACTTTCTCCTGTTAATTAAATCAATCTATCTGATCTAATTATCCCTATTTAATTAAATAATCAATTTATTTGATTAAATCCCTAAAGTCTATCCATTAAATTAAATAAATTAAAACCTTATTTGATTTAATCTAACACCAGCCCTTTTAATTAAATAAATCAAAATCTTTATTTAATTAGCCTCTTATCATATTCCTCTCTTATCTGACTTAAATAAATCCATAAATCTAAATCAAATAAGTCACATCATCTAATCTCCTGTTAAATTAATTAACCCTTGATTAATTTAATCTAATCTCATGTCACATCCTCTAGATAATGCAAGTTGCACATGAAAATAGATTTAATTCATTTATTAAATCTCTATTTTCCTCACAAGGCATCTTTTGGAATATTCTCTCAATTTGAATTCAAAAATTCCAAGTCAACATGTACATCCAACAAGGCATTTAAAACCTCTTACATGTCCTTTGCCTTGAGCCAAGTGGCATTTATTGCATTTTCCCTTCCCTCTTACATGTCATTTCAACAAATTTGAATTTCAAATATTGGCATTTATTGGCACAAACCCCAAATCTTGCACAACCATCATCCATTCATAACTTGACAAGTGGCACCATATCATTGGATGAATGTTAGTCCCACATTGCTCAAATTTGGGCATTCATCCATCTTGAAATCCTATAAATGAAGAGCTCCTCTCCTCATTTTATCATCCACAATCCAAGCAAAGTTACCATGCACAAATACCTCTTGAGTTTTCATCCATTATCATTGAGTCATAGTTAGGTTTTGCAGATTTTGGCTTGGAGTCTTCACATTTCATCAACAAAGTGGATCAATCTCTTCAACATTTAAATCTTGCATCATAGGAATTGGGAAAGGGCCAATTTTCACATCAAATTGGCACCAATTCCCCCATGGGATCAAGTGTTTGCTATTTAAATTAGGATTTAATCTAGTTTTTATCATTTCATTATGTTCTTGCTTATTTTCTTTCCTATTTTGAGTTTGCAAATGGATTTCATGGGGAATCCTTCTTTTAGCTTGCAATTTCTTGTCTAACTCGCTTATTCATGTTGTTTTGCAGGTACTAGGAAAAGGGTTCGCACAATCTTTAGTAAGACAAGCTATGGGGGGTAATCCCATAATAGTGGGTTACACTTTTTGGCCAAACTTGACATTGAAATCAACATTTTTCACCAGATCTTCATTTTCTCATACCTATAGTAGCTAAACCATTAAGAATTTGAAGAAGAAGCAAACTAGTGATTTGTGAGATTTTGCGTGTAGATTCTAATTATATTTTTTGAAAAAAAATTAAAAATAAATTGTGAATCTTTTTATGTAATTTTTAATAACTTATTTTTTCTACTAAACAACATTTTTAAAAAGTGATGTTTACTGTGTAACACATAAATTTTTTTTTAGAAAGGATACAATTCCAATTTTTTAAATATATATTTTTCACACCAATACATAGGACATGGATATTTTTCATAATTTTTTGTAGCTTTTTTTTTTAATTAATTTTCTAAGTTAGAGTAATTATAATTTTGACAAAGGTGTATTGTTTACAACATAATTTTTCTGTATGCATTTGAATTAACTTATTCTTTTTTTTTAAATAAGGACATCAATATCTACGGGACATGTATTTTTTAAAAAAAATTCTCTATTTTCCTATTTTTCATATGCATGAAACAAAAACCTTGATGTTCATTGAAAAACCTACATTCACAAGAAATAAAAAATAAATATAATAATCAAATTAAATATATTTAAAATTATACTTTTCGGGAAGGTTATAATTAGATAACATAAATTTTAAATGAATTCCTTTGATCCCCCAAAAGGTAAATCAAAAGTGGTTTTTTATTAGCATTTTGATAGGTGTAGAGGAGACTCCATTATAGGTATGGTTTAAAACTAGCAAGGTTCTATCCAAGGGGGTTTGATCTAAGGGGATTTGATCAAACCCTCTTTAATTAAAATCTTTTAAATGGAACCTTTCGAGGCTTAAACCATTATATTTTCTAAAAATATGTGATTTTAGGAAAAAATCAAGATGTCCCAAAAAGTGTAACCCATTATTGTGGTAGCACCTAGGGGAACATACTCACCTACCAATGAAGAGAATGTCATGACAATGGATCAAATCATAAAAGAATGGGAATGAATGGACCAAATTATAAATAAATTGTCAAGACAACAACAACCAAAGATAGTGGTGTGACTAGCATCGACCATTAACTAAGAGCATGAGAGAGATGTTTTAAGCAGTGTTATTGAAGAATTGGAGGAATCCATAAAACCATCTCAAATGGAAGATAATCCTAGAGAGAAAGTTTAGTAATAGAAGAAACACCACCAATGCAACAAGAGGTAGCAGATGAAGAAGTACAAGATCCTACTACCCCTGAGAAAGAAGATGAGGAAGTGTGGATTGAAGACCATCTATAGGTCAAAATTATTAGGGAGAGATATAAACATACAGAGACTAGAGATAACATGCAAGAACAAATACTAGAGTCTCAAGAAAAGGAGAGCTCAAGAGGAAGTCAACTAGAAGGATCGACTAAGGATGATAGCAAGAAGCTTGAAGAGCTAGAAGGAATTAGTGTCCTAGAACCACCTCAAGAATTTATAGAAGAATATAGAACCAAAAAGGAGGGTGAAGCGGGGGGTGAATCAGTGTTCAACAATATTTAAATTACAATCTAGATCTTAAACCATTTACAACATTTAAACATAAGTAAAGATGCAAGAACATGAAGGAAACAATCAAAACACCAAGATTTTTATGTGGAAACCCTATTAGGGGAAAAACCACAGTGGAGGTTAATCCACAATTTATACTTTGTTAAAAGTATGAAGAAAAAGGTGAATGCACATGCATTCATGCACACTGCCTAGATCTCACTGCTCAAAATCAGGAAGGATCACTACCTTACAACATATTTGGATTACAACAAAGAGTTGAACTGAGAAAGTAGCATCTACAAATGCCTGGTTTCAGTTTCAGTGAGGCTCATAAATCATATTTTAGACCTTTTGTCTGGTTTTGCACTTTTCTCTTCTCTACCTTAATTCGCTTCACAACAATCCTCTTTTACGCAAGTGAAACTGTGCATAATTCCTCAGCAACCCTTCTTCTATTCGTACACTTCGAACATACACCCACTCACTCTTCAAAATGAATTAACCGATCTCTTATATATATCTTCTATCAAAGATTTAGTCGCTTCATGTTGGCTTCAGCAAAATAAAAATATTTTCCAATAGTCAGCTCAATCCACATTTAATATTCAATGCATACCCATCAAAGTTGGCCAAGGAATAGCTAGGACCCAAAAAAAATCTTCAAGCATAGGATACCTTAATCAATTATACCTCGAATATCCATGACATTCCATATTCATTAAGTCGGCCATCGTGAGCTAATAAACAAAAATTCATCCTATTAGATCTCTTAACTTATACATTGATTAATGTGACATCAAAAAACTTAAAAATAATATAATATAGATACTTAACAACCTTCCCCAAGATCGACAACTCAAAATGATAATCCTGTGAAGCATACAAATCAACATACTAACTGGATACCATGTTCTTCATTATCTCTTTCGGTAATACTTTATTCTTTACTCTGCCTGCTGGTATGAGAAAATCCTTATTTGTTTACCGGAATAATGACTTAGGTTACCATCAATGACAACACTAGAAGCCATATTCCAACAATCCCCCCTTTGGAATTGATGGCAACACTTAGTGAAAAATGACTAAATGTCAGAACCAATATGATTACGCTGCCAGAGTTCAAAATTTCAAAACACAACTCCCCCTTAGAATGATAAGGCATTTTTCATTGCTCTCTCTCCCCCTTTGACATCAATGACAAACATATTTTGGATCTCCCCCTTGCTAATTCAAAAATTGGATCAAAATTTGAAGAAATACAACTACTACTCAAGTCAGAAAATTATCTTCTACTTATCTTTCATTTCTGGAAGAAATTTCCTCCAAGCTTCTATGAAAATCCCAATTATTAAGATCAAGTTGTTATTCTCAAATTTCTTGTTGATAATCTAGATGAGAGATTCTATAATTGTGATTGCCTCTTCTAATTTCTCTCCTTTCCTTAGAACCTCAATTAATTGCTCCAGTCTGCATTCGGTTAAATCCTTCACTTTCCAAAAGGTGTCCACAAGGTTGTTTTTGGTGAATCAAAATTTTGTATGCTTAGACTACAACACTTAAATCCTTTAATTGAATACACCATTCTAATCCTAAAACATGTTATAATCCTGACCAATCTTGTTCAACATAGTTTCAATATGCTCCAGCTTATCTTTGTATCTCCCAACTGCATGAGGCCAACAAAGACAATAGTTGTAGATGTTATTTGTTGTATTTATGCATTGCCTCAACACATTCATTTTACTTTTTAGTTTGGTAAGAGATAGCCTAAACTGCTCCTTCAGATGTAGAATTATTTCTCCCTCTTTCCTGTCTTGGGACTCAGAGATCATGACTTCCTCAATGCATTCAATCATCTCTTCAAGAAACACATTTTGCAAACTCTCCAATCTTATTTTATTATGCACAAAATAAGTACTTAGTGTGCTCTCAATCAAGTCCTGCTCATATGAGGGTCTATCAAACCATATGTCAACAATTTTCCACATCCCATCTTTCTCTTAAACAAGCTATAGTATCTTTACTGTGGATAAAACACCTTCTTATTTGCTTCCTTTTTCCATTACTAAATCTGGTTCAGCTAATTTTGGTTCTTCCCTTGGAGTGTACTCATCAAATTCCTCATCTGGTATATCCACAATCACTTTTTCTTTACCTTTTCCTTCAATTTTTGGAGTCTTGTGTGCTAGAGAAGTGTAACCATCAATCTCTTGTGTTCTTTTCTTCTTCCTCTCCATCTCATTAGAAGAGGATCCAAATTTAAGTGCTCTTACCAAAGTGGAAATGCTAATTGCTCCAAACTTCCCTAGCAATTCTTTAAAGAAATTTGCATACTCTTGCTTACAATTTTCCAAAGTATTAGAATGTTCAAAAATATGTTTACAAACCAGTTCGTTCTCTTTCCATACAACATTATTGATCTATGGCAAGCAATTCAGAAAATACATCACAAGACATATGACCAAGGTACCAAACCTGAAGGGGTAATTTTCCTCCTTGTTAGTTGCACATTTTCCATCAATTGATCTTTTAGCAATCCGCATAGGTCAAAATCTTGATCCTCCATTATCATTTTATGAGAGATGTAAATTGCACCTGTCAAAGTTGCACCTTCCCTATTTCTAAAAAATATTTTGTATGAAATTTCATGTGCAATGTACCTTGTTATCGAATCTTTGATCATCAAAATTATCAATTCCCTTTGATCTGCAGTTACTCTGGTTAGGGTTTCGACTTCTTTGTTCTAAATTGACTTCTTTTTGTTATATCCCAAACATTGCATAATCCAGTTAGATTCCTAATCACTTCTTTCAAAATGAGATAGGGTTTATCCAGAGTTAGAATGTCACCATTCAATCTATTCAGGATAAACCTAATGACTTCCGTGTTATCAAAATAGGGAAATTCACTCCAAATGTCCAAAATTTTGTGTTTCACACCTTCAAGCCATTTCAATTCATCAGCTGACAACATATTTCTCACATCCCTAATCTTCTCACTGCTATATTCATCTAAATTCACCATTCCTTTGATTTGCTTCATTTTCCTTTCTGTACCTAATAAGTTTCTACCGAGCACCAAATTAAGTGAGTATTCTACAAGCAACTGAAATACCTGATGAATTCACCATTGAATTGACTTTACTCCTTCAAAATTCTACTACAGAGGTTCTCCTTCTATTCTTCTTCAATGCAAGGTAACAAATGAGGGTTCCAAATACCCTTTTATAACTCGCACACCTAACCTTTTTATCACATTAAATGTTTTTCCATAGGTGTTTTGGATACTTTGTTTTCTCAAACAACAAAAGAAGGATTCATCTGCAAACCTTCTACTTAAATTTCTGCACAAGTGATCACCAATACATTTGTAAACTATTACAACAACTATTGACAATTTTTCATATTCTGGTGCCAACTACTGACAGAGGGACAAAGGATTTTCTTAAAAAACTCCCCCTAGACCAATGGGCTAAGATCAATTTCCAAGGGAATTACCAGAAATAGATTCTGGTGTAGGCTTATTTCCTTCATCAGACTCACTCTTCCTTACCCATGTTTTCTTCATCTAATCTCTTATTTCTTCTACAGTCACTTTCCCTTTTCCTTTATCATCTTTCTGTGAATTTTTTCCTTTGTATACCAGACCTCTTCTATCCATGTTTTTGCTCCTGCATAATCTTGCAATGCAACCAAATCTGTTGCAATTATAATGCATAGGATTTCCTTGTCTAGACCATTCATTCCATTGATTTCCTCTTAATCTGCATTGATTAGCAATATGCCCAAATCTTCCACAAGTGTAGCATTTAACATTCCTTACACTGACAGACATACTTTTGCATTCAATTGACTTATGACCAAACTTATTGCAACTGAAACATAGACTAGAGAATGATGGACTACTTGAATTCATTTTACTTCCGCACTGAGAAGTCATATGACCAAATTTATTACAAGCAAGGTAGTGACAATTAAACTTTTGAGCATTGGGTTGTCTTACTAGATACAAGTTCTTCCTTTGTTCACCTAATTTCTTTGTCTAGAATCCTTATGTTCAGATCCGGAGCTTTCTCCCTTCTCATATCCAAGACCTCACTTTTAATTCGCATCCTTTTGTCCTTTAGTCAACTCATCAAGTCTAGAAAAACTGATCCTAAACTTCTCCTTATATTCATTTGTAGTAGTGAGTTCATCTCTAAGAATAAATATTTGTCTTTCAAGCTCTTGTTCAATATTTTTGGATTGTTGCAATTCAATCTCCAGCTGAATGAATCCATTATTAACTCTGTTGCATTCTTCAAATGTTTCTTTTAAGGACTGGGCCAGATTCTCCTCATTCTTCTTCCTTTCTTCAATCTCCTTAGTTAGCTTCATCACCATAGATTCCATCTCAAGCTTTAGAGTAGCATTTTCTCTAGCAAGCTTTTCACATTCTTCAATTATTTCTTTTACTTTCTTTCTACTTCAACTAATCAAATAGTTCCTTCCTCTTTTCTCGACTCATTGATTTTATCCTTTAATGATTGAATGAATTTTTCAGCATCCTCAATATTTTCTTTTAATTCTAGGACTTCTACTTTAGACTGATCAAGATCATCAAGTTCCACCAAAATCTATTGTTAAAAACCACCAGAGTCCATTGCATTCCAAGATCCACCTCAAGCTATTAAACTTTTGTAGAGGAACCTTGCTCTGATACCAATTGTTGGACTCAAGGAACACTGAGAGGGGGGGTGAATCAGTGTCCAACAATATTTAAATTACAATCTAGATCTTAAACCATTTACAACATTTAAACAAAAGTAAAGATTCAAACACATGAAGGAAACAATCAAAACACCAAGATTTTTACGTGGAAACCCTGTTAGGGGAAAAACCATGGTAGAGGTAATCGACAATCTATACTTTGTTAAAAGTATGAAGAAAAAGGGGAATGCACATGCATTTAAGCACACTACCTAGAGCTCACTGCTCAAAATTAGGAAGGCTCACTTCCTTACAACATATTTGGATTACAACAAAGAGTTGAACTGAGAAAGTAGCATCTACAAATGCTTGGTTTCAGTTCTAGTGAGGCTCATAGATCAAATTCTGGACCTTCTGTCTGATTCTGCACTTCGCCCTGCTCTACCTTAATTTCCTTCACAACAATCCTCTTTTGTACAAGTGAAACTGTGCATAATCCCTCAACAACCCTTCTACTATCTACACACTTTGAACATACACCTACTCACTCTTCAAAATGAATTAACTGATCTCTTATATATATCCCCTATCAAAGATTTAGTCGCTTCATGTCGGCTTCAGCAAAATAAAAATATTCTTGAATAGTCGGTTGAATCCACATTTAATATTCAATGGGTACCCATCAAAGTCGGCCACAACTTAGCTAGGACCTAAAACAAAATATTCAAGCATAGGATACCTTAATTAATTATAACTCAAATATATGTGACATGCCATATTCACTAAGTCAGCCACCGTGAGCTAATAAATAGAAAATAATATTGTCGGATCTCCTAACTTATACACCAATTAATGCGACATCACAAAACTTAACAATAAGATAATATAGATACTTAAAAACCTTCCCCATGATCCACAACTCCAAATGATAATCTAGTGAAGCATACAGATCGACATACTAACCAGATACCATGTTCTTCATTCTCTCTTATGGTAATACTCTGTTCTTTACTCTGCCTTCTAGTATGAACAAATCTTGATCTGCAGACTGGAATAATGACTTAGGTTGCCATCAATGAAAACACTAGAAGCCATATTCCAATAGCTTAGTTAGGAAAATTTAATGAAGAATCACTCCAACTAGGAGTAAGTGATAAAAGTTCCTTTGGTCAAAAAATAGAAAAAATACTTTCTAAACATAGAGACCAAGCATCCGAGGAAATTCGTAAGGAAGTATCCCAAGGTGAGGATATTCTTGATTGTTTGGCTAGGAAATTATAGCCACCATGTAACACCCTACCACGAAACCCTAGAGGACAACACTCCAACACCTAGAACATAACTTTTTTTTTAAGTTCTTAAAACACACTATTGTAAATGAAACACTTAACATTAATCTAATTTAATCTATGTCCTCTAGGATCCATGACTACATTACATAGTTCCCATAATCTAAATTAGAGAGAAATATAAAACATTAAGTAAATTCTAACATAACAATGGAAATACATCTCATCACTTCATCTAACCATGTTATCAGTAAGATACATCCATAAAATTTACTTAAAAGAGATCATTGAATCAATTCATTTAATTGCATATACAATAATATGTCATACAATCCTTTGCATAATAGAATTCAACTTCAATTTACAACATTAAATTTTCACATTTGAGTATCAATATATCCTCATTTACCTGTGAGGAGTGTACATCAAATATGATACATGAACACCAAATTATAATATAATCCAAGAGTGATGATCCACATAAGTCGGTACAATGCAGAGGTCTTCAATCACAACCACGAACATGAAGAGGGAACCCAATGGAGAACAATGCACTTTCCACCCAACCATGTGGAACCCAAAGGTCCACCCCCCATGCTAGGAGATAGCAAAGGGGTCCACCATCATAATCAAGCAAAAGATAGCACAAGGCTAACATGACAACAATGAACAAGTACTGAACAACATTAAATGAAGAACACCACTTCTAGAGGCACACCACATCAAAGAAATAAAAAAGTCAAGAGGATACAAAGTTGTCATAGGAGGAGTTTCATCGCATAATTTGTTATGGGTTACCCTGGTGTAACCTTCCTAGGCTACTAGACTCCCATCCTAGGTTACCCTGGCTACCTCTACTAGCTGTTGGACCCCCATACAAACTATATGAGATCATCATACCTTCCAGTTGGACCAAATAGTTGATCTTGCCATTCCAGGCCTTCTCAACTCATCTCAAGCCTATATGAGCACTTGATCCATGAGTGAGGCATTAACTTATCTTGATTAGTGTTATTACTACCCAACCCCCTAGTTTATTTTAGGTTATCACTTAATTGCAAAACTCCCACATGGGTTACCCAGGCGCCTCTTTGGGTGTCGGCCCCCATTGAGAGCCACTCCCCTATTGACAACAAGGAAACCCAGTAAATCAAATAGAAAATCCACTTGCATAAAGTCAAATCTCATTTACATTACAACATGGAAAAAAACATGGCAAGGCATTACCCTTCCCACCCCTAAGTTACAACCACATTAGCGAACACACTAAGCAAGGCTGGCGACTAACATGTACACATTCCATAGAAAACCAACCATTAATAACATTTATCAAAACTCTATCAAGAAGAGAATTTCCCTCTCCTAGCCTCTGGAAGACTAACAACACAATTGCACAAATAGTCCCACAAGAACAATAAACACAAGTACCCCCATTCAAATAATCAACACAAACTTGACCAATAACAAATCCACATTTAGAGTTTATGGCTAAAGTAACACATAATTTTTCCAAAAAAATGCAATACTTAAGATTGTTATAAGAGGAGTATAATTTCGCATTAAACAAACTGATTATTATTTAAATGTAAGTAAGTTAATCATTTAATTTGATTGTAGAGGTAAAACACGTTTAATTCTCTCCTTTTATTTCGTACTATGCTAGATATACGAGGACACCTATTCAATATGTATGTATATATACATTTAACTAAGAATAGCATAATGTTGTTTTCAATGATATAACAAATGCTATAGAGATAAATATAATTATTTAAATTAGTGTATATATATTATAAACCTGAATAAACTTACATCAATGTAATTTACATACTGTTGAACAAATCAAATCTTTTGAAAGTAACTATACAAATTAGAATAGGAGTCTATAGTAAGAAAACTCTATTCAAATAAAAAAGTGCAAATTTATAAGCATATCTCTGCCTTTAACACACACACACACACATATATATATGCATAGAAATAGGATCGAACTTCATTTAAATATGAAATCAACAAAGTTGGATAGCATTCATAAAGGAAGTGGACAAGATTCAAATGACATAAGAATACATGCATTGAACAGATAGAATAAGTAAAGATTAAGAGATAAGAAGACATACACATCAACTAAGAATTAACTCACACTATTGTTTCATTTCAGATCTATGAGTTTAGGGATGATATAATTGGAATATGACTGTAGATGATGAATAACCATCAACACTTATCTAATGTTCATTAGTGAACTTTGTCCATAAATGATTATATATGTTTGGGCCAAAAAATGCAACTAAGGTTAGCTCCAGAGTATACACTGATGTTCCATACTCATTTAATGATGATGATAAAGACGAGGAAGTGAAACAAAAACCTGAGGTTGAGGTAAGTAAAGGAGAATTAGGCATCTCCCATGCATCCCTACAAGCTAATAATCATGGAATGACTAAAGAAGAGAAGCAGTGGCAACACCAAGAAGAACTTGCATGGAAAAATAATGAAGAGACTACAAGTAGATTGGCTGCAAGGACATTGGATCTAGAGATGGATATCCTAATTCCTAGAGAGGTCATAATACAAGTTGTTAAAAAAATGATGTTGTTCGGTACCCATATATGGCAGTGTGGTTCCATTTCATGTTGCCACATCAAGAATAATAAAAGCCAATGAGATGGAGAGGATTTTTATACATGGAAAATTTTCATTGTTCTAGGTTTCGACTTTAATGTTGACTCCAAGCCAGCCCTACAAACTTCTAAACAATATCTATGTTAAGGGAATTTCCATTTGTTCCAAGGATTCAGAGCACAACAACCAAGCAATATAAATGATTAATTTCCACGAACAATCTAAAGAAAATAAAGAATCTGAAGATTCAGGGAGAACTACGCTAACAACTCGGTATAAACTTCAACTGGCAGTGACCATGGATGAGAGGATGCCTTAAATAAAAATGCATAAATATGTATATATTTTCATCTTCACTATATTCCAAAGGGTTGATTATTGAGTAAGAATGGTGCAGCGACTGAATCTCCTCCCCAAACATTTATATTTAGCATTCATTTAGAAAGACATCGAACTAGCTATATCAACTAGAGAGAGCTAGATTAGAATTCGGCTTAGCCCACTCCACTACAATTCACATTCTACAGAGGGTTAAATAAAAAGAAAGCATGGCCAATAAAAAAGGTCATACTGAAGAATGGTGAAGTGGTAAATCTCCACGAGGATAAGCACAGGCCAATTCAAGGCCATTTCAAGGAATGGTAAAAAGGACTCCACAAAGAAAGTTTACATGGGATGATACTAGGTCTTAGATTTAAATGATGTAATGTTAGATTGGGCGCAACCAATGGGATGAGAAGTACATGTCACAACATAATGAAAAATTGTAGGCTAGACTATAAAATCTCTTGTCTGAAGATCACTTCAGTTAACAGTGGCATCAAATGCTGGATTAGCTTGCCTAAGACAAAGATTTTGAATTCTCTACAAGAGTAAAAATATCAATTGAACTTATAGAGGAAATTTTAGCATGCATAATCTAAATACAGACTCTACAGGCATCGAATCCATTTAAAGTCAAATGCTATAAAATTAGGTTCAAAATTCTTGTACATAATAATATTTGTCGAGCCTAAAAGAAGGGGGAACAAAAATTAAATTTACAGAGCCAAGATTATAAATGACCAAAGTCCTCAAGCATAAAATATGGCACATACTAGAAGTATGGTGAAACAGAGCTTCAAAAATAATGGTGTACCCAGCATGCAAGTTTATAGCAAGTAATATTGTACGACAATAAATCTTTACAATTTAAGATAGCCAATAAAGAACAAATGGCATAGAAAATAGAGGTTTGGATTCAAATAAAATTGCAAAGCAAGAATAAATGGTTTAATTGGTAAATTTGCAAAGGGTACTATTTACAATTGTTTAAATTTAGAGACCATAATAGACTAAGAAATGCTTTCTTTCAGAATAATAAAAGTATTCAAGCTCTTGTTTTAGAAACAGAGAAAGAGTTTTTAAAGGAATACAACCTAGTTAAAAACCAGTTGATGGAGCTAAAGAATGATGCCAAACTTCTTATTCCTAGCTTGCAACTCTCACACACTTCCAAACCCCAGCAATCTCTGTAAAAATCCACTTCCAAATCCCCAAAAACTCCCAAAATACTAGAAGAAGAGTTTTTTTTTAATAAACAAAGAAAACAACTTCAAGAACCAGAAACTCCCACACAACCGAACATAATTAGTTTCCCCCAAAATAATCCAATTTCCCCTCTATTAGTTAACTTCCACTACCTTATTCATTTATTCCATCTGTAACTGCTTCCACACCCTTAAATTCATTAATTTAATTCTTTTATATTTTCCACAATTCACCACTTATCAACTTGTTTTAATTTTATAACTTTAATTCTAACTTGTTTTCACATTATCGTAATTAAATATATTTATATATAAATATTTTGTTTCTTTTTCTAACCATTAATTCCAATTTATTTAAATCAAACAAATACTTTATTAATACTTTATTTAATTAGTACTTCAACCATATACAAACTTTTATTTAATTACTCCAAGGTCTTTAAATTTCAATGTTTTCAATCATAACAAAATAATCAAATCAAGCACAATCTTGAACATAACTCCAAGAAACATACTCTCAAACATTACAAGACTACAAGATGAAATGGAAGGTAAAACAATGACTACATCACAAAATGGTGCAAAATGACCTTATAGATGGGATGTGACATCAAACACTCATCCTCAATGAGGATGCTAGCTCAATGTGGGGGACCTAATGCTACCTCCAAATCAACAACCTCCATCGAGATTTAGGCAGGCTCAAACCTAGAAATCCAAGTGGAGTCGATGTTGGGTACTTGTAACTTACAAAAATTCACATAGTTGAACATGTGCATAGGAAAATGGTTAATCACAGCATCGCATGGCACTCATAAGTGAATGATGTGACACTATTCCCCTTCACCAATACATCAACACACAATAATAATAGATATCAAACCATCCAATAAACACATAATCTTCATATGCTCACATAAATAATTAAACTAATCTGCTAACCATGATATAAACATAAAACATTAGATATAACAGTGTCACCAAATATCATAATACTAAACATCAAAGTGTCACAATATCCAAGTGTCATCAAACAAGTATCATCCAGACCAAATACATCTATGTATCTATCCAAAAAAAAAAAAAGCAAACTAAGGGGCACTAGATCCTCCCCCTAGGACTAGGCTTACTCCTAGAAGACTTCAAACAAAAATGGGTGGCACACACACATTTGGGATACATCCTCCAAGAAACAAAAGACTTGACACTAGGATCCCACTGGACCCACACTTCGACCATGACTCACCCCCCGAGGGTCAACTCTTGACGCTGCAGACATGCATAGTTTCCAAAGACCAGAAGTTTATCCAAATGAACCCTGGTGCTTAGCCCGACAGTTATCCACTACTGCAAACACCCTGTGTGATCTATCTGCTTCCCCAATAGTTAGCACTGAAGTGGCCAACCTCTGACTAAATCTAGATGTGCCCTTCTAAGGACACTATCTAGCATTGTGACCCTACTAACCACAAGTGAAACATCATGTATTTCTGTTGAATCCTCTATCACCTGGAGGTGCACTAGATCATGAAAATCTACCTCCACTAACCACAAACTGAGAACTCTGTGTTGGCTAGTCAAAACGATCATGTTTGCTTCACTTCCAACTCCAATCCCTCTTTTATTGAATCTAACTGCCACCATGTTGAGACTGAGAATTCTTATGTTTTTATTGATAGTTTTGTTACTACTCACCCTTAGTGAGTGTTTGATGTCCCTTGGAGGATCCCACAACCTAATATGTACCACCCTAAGATTCGGTACCAACTAGGGGTGCACTATCAATATGTACACCTGTCTACCCACCTAAAGCCATAGCTGAATTCTCTTCAACTATCTGCACCTTCTCCACAGCTACCTCCATGGTTTTCGAATCAAACACCCAAACACCACCATTAATATAGGAATTCAAGCCCCTGATAAAGTGTTGTACTAACATACCCTCATCATCTCCAATACTAGCATACTGCTTACTCTCATAGAATCTCCACTCATACTATTCTACCGACATCACCATTTATCTTAGCTCATGGAACTCATCTGCACGATGTTGTTGCCAATGGTCGGACAAGAACTGAGCTCTGATTCTCTCTAAGAACATCTCCCATGAGACTAAATCTATATCCAAATAGAGCTTCTACTCCTCCAAATGCCACCACATGGAAGCAAAACCTTAGAGATGCATAATAGCACACATAGCCTTGGTATTGCTACCATATGGATGCATAGCAAAACACTTGTTTAGATCAATTAACTAGGTCTCTTCCTCTAAACCATTGTTGGTCCCATCAAATTTCAGAGGTTGTGCTTGAAGAAGGTCCCTCATATGACCAGCTAATATGGCATCCTGCTCAACTACTAACTCTCTCCTCCTAGGAGAACTCTCTCTCTCTCTCTAATCACTAACTGTTCACCCTCCTGCCTCAGACCAAGATGGGCAAGAACCTCCTCAATAAGGTGATGCAACTGTACCCTCCAACCCAACTTGATTCATATTCTGTCCACCACCTCCCTAATTGTTCTATGAACCATGTTGTCCCTCATGATCTGACTCATGGGAACTCTGGGGAGGGTAGTCCTAGCAATTAGCCCCATGACCACAACCTTAAATTCTGCCACGCCCTCAACCTTGACCCTGACGTCTAGGAATTACCCTATGCAGGCACCACAAAAGAAAAGTTCAAGGTGTTAGATGAGGTCAACAAGGGAAAAAGTAAACTTCAAATCTATACATCTAAGATAACTTAATGGGCTCTTTTATATACCGATTCCAAGCCAACCCTAGAAACTTCTTAACAATATCTATTTTAAGGGAATTTCCATTTGTTCCAAGGATTCAAAGCACAACAACCAAGCAATATAAATGATTAATTTCCAAAAACAATTTGAAGCAAAGAAAGAATCTGAAGAGATAGGTAGAACTACATTGTCAACTCAGTATAAACTTCAGCTGGCAACAACCATGGATGAGAGGATTCCTTAAATAAAAATGCATAAATTATATATATATATATATATATATATATATATTCATCTTCATTATATGAAAAATGGTTGATTATTGAGTAAGCATGGCGCAGTGACTGAATCTCCTCCCCAAACATTTATAATTAACATTTATTTAGAAAGACATCGAACTAGTTATATCGACCAAAGAGCGCTAGATTAGAATTTGGCTTAGCCCACTCCACTACAATTCACATTCTACATAGGGTTAAATAAAAAACAAGCATGGCCAATAAAAAGGTCATACCAAAGAATGGTGAAGTGATAAATCTCCATGAGGGTAAGCACAGGCTGATTCAAGGCCATTTCAAGGAATGGTAAAAAGGACTCCACAGAGAAAGTTTACACAAGTTGATACTAGGTCTTAGATTTAAATGATGTACTGTTAGATTGGGCACAACCAACAAGATGAGAAGGACATGTCACAACATAATTAAAAATTGCAGGCCAGATTATAAAATCTCTTGTCTGAAGATTACTTCAGTTAAAAATGACATCAAATGTTGGATTAGCTTGCCTAAGATAGAGATTTTGAATTCTCTACAAGAGTAAAAATATCAATTGAACTTACAGAGGAAATTTTAGCATGTATAATCTAAATACAAACTCTACAGGCATTGAATCCCTTTAAATTCAAATGTTGGAAAATTAGGTTCAAAATTCCTTTACATAATAATATTTGTCAAGCCTTAGAGAAGGGGATGCAAAAATTAAATTTACAGAGCCAAGATTATAAATGACCAAAGTTATTAAGCATAAAATATGGTACATACTAGAATTATGGTGAAATAAAGCTTCAAAAATAATGGTGTACCCAACATGCAAGTTTATAGAAATTACTACTGTACGATGATAAATCTTTACCATTTAAGATAGCCAATAAAGAACAAATGGCATAGGAAATAGAGGTTTGGAGTCAAATAAAATTGCAAAGAAAGCATAAACGGTTTAATTGGTAAATTTGTAGAGGGTACTATTTACAATTATTTAAATTTATAGACCATAATAGACTAAGAAATGCTTTCTTTCATAATAATAAAAGTATGCAAGCTCTTGTTTTAGAAATGGAGAAAGAGTTTTTAAAGGAATGGAACCTAGTTAAAAACTAGTTGATAGAGCTAAAGAATGATGCCAAACTTCTTATTCCCAGCTTGCAGCTCTCACACACTTCCAAAGCCCGGCAATCTTTGCAAAAATCCATTTCCAAATCCCCAAAAACTCCCAAAATACCAGAAGAAGAGTTTTTTTAACAAATAGAGAAAGCAACTTCAAGAACCAGAAACTCCCACACAACCGAACGCAATTAGTTTCCCCCAAAATAATCTAATTTCCCCTTTTTAAGTTAACTTCCACTACCTTATTCATTTATTCCATCTATAATTGCTTCCACACCCTTAAATTCATTAATTTATTTCTTTTTTATTTTCCACAATTCACCACTTATCAACTTGTTTTAACTTTCTAACTTGTTTGCACATTATCGTAATTAAATATATTTATATATAAATATTTCATTTCTTTTGTTGGATTTTATTTGTTTATGATTTGTGGTTTGTTCTTGATGACAAAACTAGTTCTCTAATTTGGAATTCTCAACTTGTTTGATGTATGATATGGATATGGATATTCACATATGGTTGGTGATATGATATGTAGTTATAGGATTTTTATTCAGGATTTTGATATATGATGATGCTGACAGTGTTTATCATTTTGACAGGATGATTTTCAGTTTGATCCTTCAAGGTTACAAGTCACAGGTATATTCAGTTGATTATTATCTATTTGTCTTTGAATTATATATTAATACATTTTTAATCTCATATTATTGCACTACTATATTGTTTTAAGGCATTCATGATATTTATACTTTATTTGTATAATGGTGTTTACATCTGGCTTCTTGAGATGAATTTTCGCTCAATTTGATTGCATTGGCATCATTGACATCACTGTGGTCTTTGCACTTGAAGTATTTCATATTGATCAAATAAGGTGATTCAAGTATATTCATTTTTTTTTGCTAAGGATTCTTAAGCTTCCTTGTTACATTCAAATGTAATGATATTGTTTAAAGTAAGTTGACACTCACATTTCTTTGTGGAAGTTTCAATACATACTTCCATGGTTTTGCTAAGGTAATCGACATCTTATATGGTTATGATATCTTTGATTTACTATATGGTTTATATTTTATAAGTTATGGAATTGCTAGCAATCACCTTGTAAAGTGATAAAGGTATCGAGTGTTGATGTTCTATGGCAGCAAAAATCATATATTCCATCCCAAATCATGCATTTAAGAACAATTAAATAATAGCCTTTCGTCTATTTAATTGTTGAGTTTGTATCTTATGATGGATCACGTCCCTTGATAAACATTAGTTTATATTTTTTATTGGCTCGATCCTTGAAGAGACGCGATTTATGAGGAGGCTGACTTGCTTACCATTAGATGCGATCTATTGAAAGGGTGCTATCTCCTCTGAAGGGCCAAATTTCTTGAAGGGTGACAACCTATCACTTGTGTATATATTCGCACCACCTCTCATTTTTTGATCATCAAGTTTTTACATTTTCATTCTTTGTCAAGTGTGCATTATTCCTCAAGGTAGATCAACATAGTTAGAAGTTGAGTCTTATCATCTGAAGATAGCATTATATTTTTGTGTGCACATTGCTTGTGATGCTTGTGATTGGCCTTCATATTGGCTCATTGTAAAAGTGACATTATTGTGTTGATTCAATATATAAGTGATATATTGTTGCCAGTTTTTTCTTCCTCAAGAGGAGGGTTTTCCCAAGGTATCTACTATGTTATTGCATCTGATTTGAATTAATTTTATGTGCATTAATCTAATCATTAAATATAACATGGTATCAGAGTGGGTTTGAGGAGATTGTGATCATATTTGTCCTTACAGCGATACTCTACTCTCTTATTTATATTTCTTTGTCTATCTATACTTTATTCAAGATGGTGAATGGGCTTAAGATTAAGGACAGACTCGAGCGAGCATCAAAATTCACATCATGGAGATTCAGGATCATGCTTACCTTGCAAGAGAATGACTTGGGTGATTTTGTGGAGTCCAGTGTTCCTGAACCTGAGGAGGAAGAAGAGAAGTTGTAGTGGAAGAAGAAAGATATCAAGGCAATGAAAATGTTGGTTGATTTTATTAAGGATTATATCATTCCTATTGTCTCTAAGTTGAAGACGACAAGAGACATGTTTAAAACATTGGAATAAATGTATGAAATCAACAATACCAGTGGGGCACTTGCATTAAAGCAACAACTACACCATGTGAAGATGGAAAAAGGAGAATGAGTGATTGCATACTTCATGAGGATTTCATATTTGAGAGATCAGCTCTCGACAATTGGCCATATGGTTAACGAAAAAGACTTAACCATGATTGCTCTCAATGGTCTTCCTTTGTCTTGGGAATCCTACATTCAAGGAATCAGTGCAAGATCAAAAATTCCTAAGTTTGATTGTCTAAGGGAAAACTACATTCAAGAAGAATCAAGGTTGGTGGCTAGAGATGTTGGTCAAAGTTTAAAGAATAAAGATATTCATGTTCTCGCCTCCCATGCTTCGAAGAAGAAAGGAAAAGATGGAAAGAAATGTTTCTTCAAGATAAATTGAGATAAGGGAAATAATGTTTCCCCCGTCTTCAAGAAGAAGAGAGACATGTCCAAGATTCAATGCTTTAGGTGTGATAAGTTTGGCCACTTTGCTAATTATTGTCCATCTAGACCTAAGCAACAAGCCACCATTGCAGATGTTGATGATGCTTCTCCGCAGAAGGATTCATGTGAATACTTGTTCTATTCAGCATTTTCAAGCAATGTGCCTATAGATACCAAAACTTGGTTGATCGACAGTGGTGCTTCTCAACACATCACTGGATTTAAGGAGCACTTATCAAGCTTGGTGGAGAAAGATTCTTTTGAACAAGTCATTATCAGAGATGATGTTGGCTACTCTATGAAAGGGATTGGGACCTCTAATCTTCATTTGGATTCTGGAATTTCACTTAAGTTGATGGATGTTCTTTATGTTCCAAGAATCAAGCGCAATCTTGTCTCAATTTCAGCTCTAGAAGATAAAGGATATCAAGTTGCCTTCTCCAAAGGCAAAGTACTTGTGTGGATGGAAAATTTTAGTTTCAAGGATGCTCAAGTAATTGGTGTTATACATGAAACCCTCTATAGGCTATGTACGCATCCTCTACAGGCATTAGTTCATGATTCTTCAAGCTTATGTGATCTTTGGCATCGAATATTGGCTCACCTACATTTTTGAGCCTTACCTATCATAGAGAAGATGGTCACAAGACTTCCTAAGTTCAATCAGGAGCATGAAGGAACTTGCAAAGGATGTGCTATGGGTAAGAATTCAAAAGATCCTTTCTATAGTAGAGAGAGTAGATCTAAGTGTATTTTAGACCTTATTCATTTAGATTTATGTGGACCTATGTTTGTTCCTTCTTCAAGTGGTTTCTTGTATTATGTTCCTTTTTATTGATGACCACTCTAGAAAGACTTGGATATATTTTCTGAAATCTAAATAGTCTGAGGAAGTGTTAGAAAGGTTCAAGGAGTTTAAATCTCTAGTAGAGAATCTTTCCGGTAAAAGAATCAAGATCCTCATATCTGATAATGGAGGAGAATACACCTCTGGTAGCTTTCAAAATTTCTATGTTGATGCTTGGATTAAGAGGGTGTTTTATGTTCATTATAATCCTCAACAGAATGGTGTTGCAGAGAGAAAGAACAGGATGATCATGGAAGCAGCGAAAGCCATGATTCATGACTAGGATCTACAAACCTTCTTATGGGCAGAAGCTTCTAAGACTGCAGTATATGTTCAGAATAGAAGTCCTCACAAGGTCTTGGAGAATATGACTCCAAAAGAATCCTAAGGTTAGTCATTTGAGGATCTTTTGATGTCATGTCTATGTTCAAGTTCCAAAAGAAAAGAGAACTAAGTTGGAGCCTTCTGGAAAGAAGGGAATATTTGTAGGCTATAGTGAGACATCAAAAGCCTACAGGATATATGTTCCAGGTCAAAAATTCATTGAAATCAGTAAAGATGTCACATTCAAGGAGGATGTTGCATTTAGAAGATCCAAGGGAACACATGTGGAGATTGACTATGATGAGTCTCCTCATGATATGGAAGTTGACCATACTCCTAAGATTCAAAGGGAGACTTTAGAAATAAAGGAAGATGTTGATCCAGTTGAGCCCTTGAACCTACTGATGGGCCTACTGATATAGTGATTAGAAGAAAGAGACCTCTTTGGGCTAGGAAAACTATTCAAGAGGCTAAAATATTGGCAGCTCCCAGAGATACATTCAGAGAAAGTAAAAGGCCACATAAGTTCTCCAGTTATGTTTCCTTGATGAGTCAGATTATTGAATCTAAGCCTTCTAGTGTGGAGGAAGCTTCCAGTCAACAGGTTTGGAAAGATGCTATGTCAGAGGAGTACCAATCAATTCTCAAGAATGATGTTTGGGACATTGTTCCTAGACCCAAAGGAAAATTTGTGGTATCTTCAAAATGGCTCTTCAAGATCAAGCATGCAGCTGATGGGAGCATTGAGAAGTACAAGGCAAGATTTGTGGCTCATAGGTTTTCATGGAAAGAGGGAGTTCATTATGAAGAAACATTTGCTCCTATTGCTCGCTATACTTCTGTCAGGACTATCATTGCCATTGTTGCATCTAGAGGATGGAAGATTCATCAAATGGACGTGAAGACAACTTTTCTAAATCATGTGATCAAGGAAGAAGTTTATATCAAGAAACCTAATGGGTTTGAGTTACATGGGAAGGAGTCTCATGTTTGCAAGTTGAAGAAGGCCTTATATGTTCTTAAGTAGGCTCCTCATGCATGGTACGAAAGAATTGATCGTTACCTATCAAGTTTGGGCTTCTTGAAGAGTGATGCTGACTCTAATCTATAATTTAAGGTAATTGATGGTGAAGCATTGATTTTGGTTTTATGTGTTGATGATTTGATTCTTACTAGAGAAGAGAACTTAATCATCAAATGTAAGAAAGGGTTGGCCTCTGAATTTGAGATGAAAGACCTTGGACTTATGCACTACTTCCTTGGCTTAGAAGTCTGGCAGAAACCAAATGAGATGATTCTAAGTCAAGGGAAGTACACCATTGATATACTTAAGAGATTTGATATGATGGATTGCAAACCCATGTCTACACCTATGGAGACAAACCTACATAAATTGAAGGAGGCTAGAGCTAGTTCAAACTTGGTGGATCCTACAATGTACAGACAACTAATTGGGTCCTTGATGTATCTAGTTAACACTAGACCATATATCTGTTATGTTGTGAGTGCTCTTAGTCAGTTCATGTGTGAACCGAGATAGATACATTTTATTGCAGCTAAACATATCCTGAGATACTTGTGTGGCACATTTGGATATGGGTTGAGATATTCTTTATATGCGGACTTGGAGCTATATGGTTATACTGATTCTGATTGGGTAGGGAGTGTCACATATCAGAAGAGCACCTCTAGATGTTGCTTCAATTTGGGATCGGCTATGATTTTCTAGTGTAGTAGGAGGCAGTCATCTGTAGCATTGAGTACAGCAGAGGAAAAATATATTGTGGCTTGTATGGTAGCTCAGGAAGTAGCGTGGCTTCATAAGCTCTTTGCAGGATTCTTTGGAAAATCAATGGAGCCTACTATCATTCATTGTGATAACCAAATTTGTGTGAAGCTTTCTATCAATCCTGTGTTCCATGGTAGAACCAATCATGTTGAGATAAAATACCACTATATCAAAGATATGGTATTGAGGAAGGCTATACAGTTGAGGTATATCAACACTGATGAGCAGATGGTAGACATTCTCACCAAGCCTATCTCCAGAACAAAGTTTGTGTACTTTCGAGATAAGCTTGGTATGGTGGAGAACCTAGCCTTAACTGAGAAAGAGTCACAGTATCAGTGATCCTCTGTAATGAGTTATTCTCAGTGAGAGAAGTTCGAGGTTAAATCCCTTGATTAACAAGTTCTTCTATGTGAGAGAATTTTGAGGTGAAATCCCTTAACTAACGAGTTCTTCTCTATGAGAGAAGTTTGAGGTGAAATCCCTTGATTAATGAGTTCTTCTCAGTAAGAGAATTTCGAGGTGAAATCCCTTGATTCCACCCTCTGAGAGAGTCATGGTGGACGTCATGTGTGTGAATCCATGATAGCATCACGTGAGAGAGTCCATGATGATTTTCTTGTACTTGTGTTTTCACCCTCTAGAAGAGCCATGGTGAAAGTCATGTTGAGGTGACATCACATAAGTGATGAACACTTGTACATACCATACATGGTTGTAGCCATTATGGTTGATATCATGTGGAGGTGATATCTGATATCACGATGAGCTGATATTCTTCTTTTCCAATTATGGTTGTAGCTATGATGGTAGACATCACAATGAGGTGACATGTCTTGTATAGCTGGAAGTATACTCCTTAGCTAAGAGGGAGTGTTGATGTTCTATGGCAGTGATAGTCATATATTCCAGCCCAGATCACGCATTTAAGAACAATTAAATAATAGCCTTTCGTCTATTTAATTGTTGAGTTTGTATCTTATGATGGGTCACATCCCTTGATAAATATTAGTTTATATTTGTTATTGGCTCGATCCATAAAGAGACGTGATTTATGAGGAGGCCAACTTGCTTACCATTGGATGCGATTTATTGAAAGGGTGCTATCTCCTATTAAGGGCTGACTTTATTGAAGGGTGATGACCTATCACTTGTGTATATATTCGCATCACCTCTAATTGTTTGATCATCAAGTTTTTACATATTCATTCTTTGTCAAGTGTGCATTATTCCTCAAGGCAGATCAACATAGTTAGAAGTTGTGGCTTATCATCTAAAGATAGCATTATATTTCTATGTGCACATCAGCTTGTGATGCTTGTGATTGGCCTTCATATTGGCTCATTGTAAAGGTGACATTATTGTGTTGATTCAATATATAAGTGATATATTGTTGTTGGGTTTTTCTCTCTCAAGAGGAGGGTTTTCCAAGGGTATCTGATGTGTTATTACATATGATTTGAATTAATTTTTTGTGCATTAATCTAGTCATTAAATATAACATCGAGCAACATTGATATTGACTTATGTGATTGGAATTTTGTTTCTATGGTAAGTTTAATCACATTAAACATGTGATATTGGGATCTTTATCATTTTAATGGTTGATATGTTAAAGAAGTCAGTAGCTATCTTTGACTTTGGTGTTGTTATGATTCATGGTATTATAGTTGTCGGCACTTTTGGCAGTATTGGTTGAAAAGCATTTGGATCTCAAATGATTATTATTTTTTGTAAAGTCTTCAAAAATACTAGAAGTATGTTCAAGGAAAAAGATATTTTGTTGATTCATTCATCTTGTTTAAGAGTGAAACCCTAGCAACCATGGACATTTGGTTTGTTTGCAGTTTTGAGTCCTCTCTCAGTCGACATACTAAGAATATGTGATATTGATTATTGTGTGAGCTAGTTGGCAGTGAGAATGGTCCAACATATTAGCATTTTGGTTAAGAGTTTGAGTGTTGACTGTGAGCTAATGAAAGCTCAACTGTGGAAGTTGGACAGAGAAGAATTGTTGTCATCTTTCAGCTGGGTAGTTATGGAACTCCTTGATAGATCTTTATGGTATTCGTTCAGCTTTCTTCCACCGTAATCAAGTAATGCAAAAACCCTCTTGATGCTTATGGGCCTTGAGACAATTTGTTAAGGAAGTTGTTAAGAATGATAAAATGATTATCTTTCTTTTGAAAGGCATGAAAATGTTTTTATGCTAAAAAAGATAATATCATTCCTGGATATTTGACAGTTATAGAAAATGACTATAACAGGTTCTGGTTAATATCAAATCTATATGGGTTTTGTGAGTAAAATATTTGGTTTTGAAATATTATTGTTAAGGATATTTAAGGGCTTAACTTTTGTTGATTATGATTAAAACCCTTTAGGGTTTCTAGATGATCCTTCTCGGGTTGTAACAAAATATACTCTCATTTGCTATGAAGTTAATGTACCTACTTAAACTTGTTAAATATTTTGTTAAAAGGCTCTTTAGGTTCTCACCTGTAACTGTAACCCGAGTTGGTTTACAGTTATTGAAACTGCATATAGAGGTTATTTCACACAATGACTTTAAAAGATAACCTTTGGAAAATTTTCTTGGTTACCTGGAAGAAGAATATGAGACTTCAGACTTATCCTTAATAAACATTGTATAGAAGTTGTATGGAATTGAAAATATTTATAACAATGATTCTCATATTATTGTATTTAAGGAAGATGTTGTCATTCCCATACAACATTCTTCAATGTGCTTATGGAAAATATTCATAGTCTTCTATTGAGACACTAGGACTGCAAATTGCACTTCTAGGGTATTGATAGTATACTATAACTATTATGCATTGTAAAGGAGTTGGTGCTCCTGAACTTTGTGGAGTTGGTGTTCCTAAAATTTGAAGAGTTGGTGCTCTAAGTGAATAAAGAGAACTATTTTTTGAGTTGTTTTTATTCCCCAAGAGGGTTTTCCACTCAGGACATATATTGTGTTATGTGATGATTTTATGTGTGTGATTTTTCTTATTTGTCTAATCTCAATGTGTCATCAAATGTATTGAATGGTTGTTAATTATCAGTCTTTCATCTTTTCCAATGTTTATGTCCAAATATCATGCATAAAAGGTTTTGTTATTAATGTGGGCTCTAATACATATGAAAGTGTAAAACATCTTAAGTTAAGCCTATGTTAATGTTATGTCTATATGTTTAATTCATGGCTAATGCAAACACAATATTGTTCATGCACAAGTCAAATCTATTCTATTAACTACCATTTTATCTTTTCATTCAAAAGTCAATTATATCCTTAGATTTGTAAAAAAATTGTGACTTACATGAATCACTAATTCACCCCCCCACTTAGTGATTCTAGTCTTCCAACAAGTGCTATCAAAGCATAGTTTCCTCATATAGGTCTAATCCACCTAGGATAGATTCTAGTTTTTGAATTTTGTCAAACATGTCACAAGCTCAAGAAGGTACTTATGTGTCTAGAGCTCCACTATTTGATGGTACAGACTATGTGTTTTGGAAAATTAGAATGGAAACATATATGATTTCAATTGATGTTTATGTATGGAGAATAGTTCAAGATGGATATTCTATTCCATCCAAAATTCCCCTTGATTTTGCTAAGAAGAAGAAGTATGAAACTAATGCTAGAGCTAAACATGCTCTCTTGTGTGGGTTAACCAAAGATGTATTTTTTAAATTCGTACATTACAAATCAACTAAAGAAATTTGGGAAAAACTTGAAAATATTTATCAAGGAAATGATTAAGTCAAAAAGTCAAAAATCTTTACTCTTAAAACTCAGTTTGAGGAAATGAGAATGAATGATGATGAAAAAGTAGTTGAATACTTTTTGAGAATAGATGAAGTTGTTAATGCAATGAGAGGGTTAGAAGAAGAAGTAGAAGAGTTTGATGTGGTCAAAAAGGTCATTAGAACCTTACATCCTAACTATGAAACTAAGGTCTCAACCCTTGAAGAAAAGAAACATTTTGACAAGCTTACCTTAGATGATCCACAAGGAAACCTTACTACTTTTGAAATGAGAACAAGCAAAAGCAATCCAACAGGAAAAGAAACTACTTTTAAAATTGAAAAAAAGGAAGATGTAGTAGAAAGTGAGTTAGAAGACTCTGATACAAAAGAGTCTCACTTTGTTAGAAAACTCAAAAAGGGATCAGGTAAATAAAAAGGAAAACTTCCCTTTAAATGTTTCAACTGTGGAAAAATTGGACATTTTGCAACTAAATTCCCCTATGTTGAACAAAACAGTGATGATGAAAAATCTAACAAGCAATTTAAGAAGGTCTATAAACCTAAAAGGAAATTCAATTTCAAAAAGAAAAAGAGTCTTTTCATCAAAGATGAACCAAACAGTGAGACAGAAGACTCTTCAGATGAAGAAGAAGAGACTCTATTTATGGTTGAAGTCAAACAACAAGAGGATATAAACATCAAGACTGATTTAGAAGATGGTGAAAAAGATCTAGAAGGTGAGTTAAAATGTTCTTTAAAGGAAATTAAAAAACTTAAAAAGAAATTCCTTGCTCAAGAACAAAAACCAGATCAAGCAATAGTCTCTTTGAAGACTCAACTTGAAGAATCTAAGAGAATTGAGGACTGTCTTAAAATAACTGTGAGTTTCAAAGACAAAGAAATTCAAAGATTGGAGCAAGAAGTTGTTAATCTTAGAAAGAAAATTGAAGGGTATGAAAGAACAATAAAGCTCAATGATGTGCTTTGCAACCAAAAATTGAATAAGGATAAAACTAGAGTAAGATTTGAAAAGGGTGAGTGTTCAATTGATACTTCAAAGCAAAAACCTAATCCTACAAACAAGAGTTTCAAACCAAATCATTCTAAATATGGTAAGAATTATGTACATTCTTTTGAAAACAAAAGAATGCTATTCAGATTCAATCCTTATTTTTATGGTTACTGCTTCTATTACAACAAGTTTGGCCATAAAGTGAGTACTTGTAGATTCATGACTTCTAGAATGCCAAGGTTTGGACATAAGCAATACTTTGGTTTTGTAAACCATGTCAGATGTTTTAAATGCAACACTTTGGGACATACAGTCCAACAATGCAAAGCTGATCTGCATGATAAATAGCAAAAAACAAAAATAGTTTGGAAACCTAAGTTTGTCAAAGGCACAGAGCAATCAATGCTAATCCAAACTTATTTTCATACTAAAAGGAAGGACTTATGGATCCTAGATAGTGGTTGTTCTAACCACATGACAGGGGACAAGGACAATTTTATCAAACTAGAAGATTATACTAGTGGATATGTGAAATTTGGTGATAACACTGGTATACAGATTAAAGGTAAAGGTTCACTTTTGCTAAATGAGGATACACCCATTTATGATGTGTATTATGTGGAAGGTCTAAAGCATAATCTACTTAGTGTTAGCCAAATCTATGATAGTGGCTATCATGTCATGTTTACTTCACAGGGATGTGAGATCAAGAACAAGTCTGGAAAGACTGTTGCAGCTGGGAAAAGGACTAAAGGTATTGTTTATAACCTTCTAGACACCTCTAGTAATGATAGTAATGAAGGTATGTGTCTAATGGGTCAAGTTGAAGAAATTTGGTTATGGCACAAAATATTAGGACACATAAACTTTGATAATTTGGTTAGAATTAGTAAAAAATAGAATGTTATAGGTTTACCAATTCTTAATAAACCAGAAAATTTTGTGTGCAAAGAATGTTTAAATGGTAAACAAACTAGAGTCAGCTTTAAGTCAAAAGAACATTCTTCAACTAAGCCTTTATAGTTGGTGCATACAAATTTTTGTGGCCCAACTAGAACAAGGTCAATTAATGGTGAAAGGTATTTCATGTTGTTTGTGGATGAATATACAAGAATGGTATGGGTTACTTTTCTTAAACATAAATCAAAAGCATTTGAAAGATTCAAGATCTTTCATAAAATAGTTGAAAAAGAATTTGATCTAAAGCTCAAATGCTTGAGATCTGATAAAGGACGAGAGTTCACCTCTCAAGAATTCATTGATTATTGTGAGCAACATGGTATTAAAAGACAATATGCAGCTTCTAGAACACCTCAAAAAAATGGGGTTGTTGAACGTAAGAATAGAACTGTGAAGGAGATGGCAAGAACCATGTTAGATGAGGCTAAATTGCTAGACATGTATTGGAAAGAAGCTATTCATATAGTTGTATACATTTTAAACAGAGTGCAACTTAGGGTGAAATCAAAATTCACTCCTTATGAATTGTGGCATGGGAAAACTGCCTCTATAACACATTTTAAAATCTTTGGTAGTAAATGCTTTAATAGGAAAGATGATGAGCATCTAGGAAGCTTTCAATCAAAGTGTGATGAGGGTATCTTTTTGTGATACTCAACTCAAAGTAAATCCTACAAATTCTATAATAAAAGGATCAATAATATTGTTGAGACAATAAATGTGAAAGTTGATGAAAGATTACATTTAGAAACTGATCATGTGTATACTGATGAGGAAGAATTAGAAACATAACTTGAGATAATACCTAAAGATGTTGGGACAGCAAGTTCTATAAATATTGTGCCCAAAACTCCTTCAAAATCAGATCATTGGGGATAGAAATGTTGGAGTTCAAACACAAAGAAAAACTGCTCAACTTGAAGAACAAGCTCAAATAGCAAAGCATGCATCCTTCTGTTTAGTCACTAAATTTAAACCTAAGAAATATGATGAAGCTCTCTTGGATGAATGTTGGCTTAAGGCTATGTAGGAATCAATAAATCAAATTTTGAAAAACCAAACTTGGGAGTTAGTCCCAAGACCTGATGACAAGAATGTCATAGGTGGCAAGTGGGTTTATAGGAATAAGCTTGATGAAAATGGAAAATGTGTTCGCAACAAGGCAAGGTATGTCTGCAAAGGCTATTCTCAAAAGGAAGGTATTGATTTTGGTGAAACCTTTGCACTTGTTGCTAGGCTATAATCCATTAGAATATTTTTGGCTTATTCTGTTTATAAGAATTTCACTGCTTATCAAATGAATGTCAAGACTACATTTTTAAATGGCTATTTAGATGAAGAGGTCTATATGGAACAACTTGATGGGTTGTTTGCAAAGAAAATCCTAATCATGTTTACATGTTGAAAAAGGACTTATATGGCTTAAAACAAGCACCTAGGGCATGGTACTCTAGGCTAGACAATCATTTGACATCAAATGGCTTCGTTAGAGGTGGTGTTGATAGAAATCTCTATGTCAAGATTGAAGGTACTAATATTTTGGTTGTTGAAGTCTATGTAGATGATATCATTTTTGGTTGCAATAATGATTCTTTAAGTAAAAAATTATCTCATATTATAGAATCTGAATTTGAAATGTCAATGTTGGGAGAATTGACTCTTTCTTGGTCTTCAAGTTTCTCAACTTGAAAGTGGTATATTTCTCTCCCAAACCAAGTATGCTAGAGAGATGCTTAATAAGTTTCAAATGGATGGATGCAAGCTTGTTAGTACTCCAATGGCTATAGGTTGCAAACTCATTAAGGTTGATGATTCACCTGATGCAAATTAGTCTGAATATAGATTAATGATTGGTATTTTGTTATATTTAACTACTTCTAGACCTGATATAATGCAGGCAGTTTGCATGGTTGCAAGATTTTAGGAATCACCTAAGGAATCTCATGTTACTGTTGTTAAAACAATCTTTAAGTATATTCAAGGTACTCTTGATTATGGTCTTTGGTATCCTAGAAGCAATGATTTATCTCTAATTGCATATACAGATGTTGACTGGGTTGGTTGTTTGGATTATAGGAAAATAACTTGTGGTGTTGCATTCTTTCTTGGTGATCGGTTAGTTGCTTGGCACAGTAAGAAACAGGAATATGTTTCTCTTTCTACTACTGAGGTAGAGTACATAGCTGCCATTTCTTGTTGTACTCAATTACTCTAGATGGATCAAACATTATCTGATATGGGTATCGCAGTTTCTAAGAATGTTTCTATTTTGTGTGATAATACAAGTGCAATCAATATCTCTAAGAACCCTATTATGCACTATTTCACTAAACACATTGCAATAAAATTTCACTTTCTTCAAGAAAAAGTGTTGGCTAATGAAGTGTGTCTACAATTTGTTGCTTCACAAGAATAGGTGGCTACTATATTCACTAAACCTCTATCCAAAGAAGTCTTTGAAAGGCTAAGGCTCAAATTGGGAGTTATCTTTCAATACTTATTTCATTGATTCTCCTATATTTGGTTCAAGGGGAGCTTTTTTCTATATATTTTCATTCACAGCTCTCTTGCATATTTAGTTTGCTGCTATATTGCTCTACTTGCAGCTGGTTATTGTGTTGGATAGTTGGTTGGCTTCTTAGTTGTTTATCTTCATGGCATCTCACATTTTCTTCTTTCATTCTTTATCATTGAGGCAAAAAGGGGGAGAGATGATATGTGTTTTTCCATCAAGGACAAAGGGGGAGTTTGTTGGATTTTAGTTGTTTATGATTTGTGGTTTGTCCTTGATGACAAAACTAGTTCTCTGATTTGGAATTCTCAACTTGTTTGATGTATGATATGGATATGGATATTCACATATGGTTGGTGATATGATATGCAGTTATAGGATTTTGATTCAGAATTTTGATGTATGATGATGCTAATAGTGTTTATCATTTTGACAGGATGATTTTTAGTTTGATCCTTCAAGGTTACAAGTCACCTGTATATTTAGTTGATTATTATCAGTTTTCCTTTGAATGATATATTAGTGCATTTTTAATCTCATATTATTGCACTACTATATTGTTTTAAGGCATTCATGATATTTATACTTGATTTGTATAATGGTGTTTACATTTGGCTTCTTGAGATGACTTTGGGCTCAGTTTGGTTGCATTGGCATCATTGACATCATTGTGGTCTTTGCACTTGAAGTATTTCAGATTGATCAAATAAGGTGATTCAAGTATATTCATTTTTTTTGCTAAGGATTCTTAAGCTTCCTTGTTACATTCAAATGTAATGATATTGTTTTAAGGAAGTTGATAATCACATTTCTTTGCGGTATTGTCAATACATACTTCCATGGTTTTACTAAGGTAATCGACATCTTATATGGTTATGAGATCTTTGATTTACTATATGGTTTATATTTTATAAGTTATGGCATTGCTAGCAATCACCTTGTAAAGTGATAAAGGTATCAGGCAACATTGTTATTGACTTATGTGATTGGAATTTTGTTTTCATGTTAAGTTTAATCACATTAAACATGTGATATTGGGCTCTTTATCATTGCAATGGTCGATATTTTTAAGATGTCAGTAGCTATCTTTGACTTTGGTGTTGTTATGATTCTTGGTATTATAGTTGTCAGTACTTTTGGCACAATTATTATTGGTTATTTTGGAAGTATTGGTTGAAAAGAATTCGGATATCAAATGATTATTATTTTTTGTAAAGTCTTCAAAAATACTAGAAGAATGTTCAAGGAAAAAGATATTTTTTTGATTCATTCATCTTGTTTAAGAGTGGAACCCTAGCCACCATAGACATTTTGTTTGTCTGTAGTTTTGAGTCCTGTCTCAATCAACATACTAAGAATATGTGATATTGATTATTGTGTGAGCTATTTGGCAGTGAGAATGGTCCAATATATTGACATTTTGGTTAAGAGTTTGAGTGTTGACTGTGAGCTAATGAAAGCTCGACTATGGAAGTTGGATGTAGAAGAATTGTTGTCATCTTTTAGCTGGGTAGTTATGGAACTCCTTGATAGATCTTTATGGTATTTGTTCAGTTTTCTTCCACCGTAATTAGGTAATGAAAAAACCCTCTTGATGCTTATGGGGCTTGAGATAATTTGTTAAGAAAGTTTTTAAGAATGATAAAAGGATTATCTTTTTTTTGAAAGGTGTGAAATTTTTTTTATGCTAAAAAAGATAATATCATTCCTAGATATTTGATAGTTATAGCAGTTGACTGTAACAGGTTTTGGTTAAGATCAAATCTGTATGTGTTTTGTGAGTAAAATATTTGGTTTTGAAATATTATTGTTAAGGATATTTAAGGGCTTATTTTTTGTTGATTATGATTAAAACCCTTTAGGTTTTTTGGATGATCCTTCTCGGGTTGTAACAAAATATACTCTCATTTTCTATGAAGTTAATGTACCTTCTTAAACTTGTTAAAGAGTTTTCTAAAAGACTCTTTAGAGTTTATCACCTATAACCCTAACCAGAGTTGGTTTACAATTATTGAAACTACATACAAAGGTTATTTCACACAATGACTGTAAAAGATAACCTTTGGATTTTTTTCTCGGTTACCTAGAAGAAGAATATGAGACTTCAAAATTATCCTTAACAGACATTGTACAAAAGTTGTATTGCATTGAAAATCTTTATAACAATGATTCTCATATTATTGTATTTAAGGAAGATGTTGCCATTCTCATACAACATTCTTCAATGTGATTATGGAAAATATTCATATTCTTCTATTGAGACACTAGGACTGCAAATTGCACTTCTAGGGTATTGATAGTCTACTATACCTATTATGCATTGTAAAGGAGTTGGTGCTCTTGTATCTTGTGAATTTGGTGCTTCTAAACTTTGTGGAGTTGGTGCTCCTGAACTTTGTGGAGTTGGTGCTCCTGAAATTTGAAGAGTTGGTGCTCTAAGTGAATAAAGAGAAATATTTTTCAAGTGGTTTTTATTCCCCAAGAGGGTTTTCCACTTAGGATATATATTGTGTTATGTGATGATTTTATGTGTGTGATTTTTCTTATCTGTCTGATCTCAATGTGTCATCAAATACATTGAATGGTTGCTAATTATTAGTCTTTCATCTCTACCAATGTTTATGTCAAAATATCATGCATAAAAGGTTCTATTATTTATGTGGGCTCTGATACATATGAAAGTGTAAAACATCTTAAGTTCAACCTATGTTAATGTTATGTCTATATATTTAATTCATGGTTAATGATAACACAATATTGTTCATGCACAAGTCAAATCTGTTTTATAAACTATCATTTGATCTTTTGGTTCAAAAGTCAATTAAATCCTTGGATTTGTAAAAAAATTGTGACTTACATGAATCATTAATTCACCCCCCCTCTTAGTGATTCTAGTCTTCCAAAATCTTTTTCTAACCATTAATTACAATTTATTTAAATCAAATAAATAATTTATTAATAATTTATTTAATTAGTACTTCAACCATATACAAACTTTTATTTAATTACTCCAAGGTCTTTAAATTTTAATGTTTTCAATCATAACGAAATAATCAAATCAAGAACAATCATGAACATAACTCCAGGAAACATACTCTCAAACATTACCAGATTGCAAGATGAAACAAAAGGTAAAATGATCACTACATCACAAAATGACTCAAACTGACCTTACAAATGGGATGTGACACCAAAAACTCATCCTCAACAAGGACACTAGCTCAATGTGGGGGACTCAATGCTACCTCTAAATCAACAAACTCCATTGGGCTTTAGGCATGCTCAAACCTGGAAATCTAGGTGGAGTCGATGCCGAGTACTTGCAACCTACAACAAATCACACGGTCAAACATGTGCATAGGAAAATTGTCAATCACACCGTGAAGGAAAAATTACAGTGTCATAGGTCGCTCGCAAGCGAGTGATGTGACATTGTTCCCCTTCATGAATACATCAACAAACAATAATAATAGATATCAAATCATCCAATAAACACATAGTCTTCATATGCTCACATAAACAATTAAACTAATCTTCTAACCATGATATAAGCATAAAATATCAGATATAACAGTGTCACCAAATATCATCATACTAAACATTAAAGTTTCACAATATCCAAGTGTCATCAAACAAGTATCATCTAGACCAAATACATCTATGTATCTGTCTAAAACAAAAAAATCAAACTGAGGGGTACTACACACCAATTGCAAGTTCAGTTATTACCACTTGACTTCACAAGTATGATGCAAGAAGTGGAAACACAAAATCTTAAAACTAGGGCTAGGGTTAGACATGCTATCAAAAGAAGTGAAAATGGTGGTAAAGTTATACAAGTTGCTATCCTTTTAGGGGAAAGAGAAAAATGTGAAGTTATAACTAAGGACTACAGGATATCAACAATCAACATAGGTCACACTTGAGAGAAGAGGACATTGAGGGAAAGAGAATGAATTTATAAGTTACAATTGTTGTCTAGATGAGGAATGACAAGCAAAAGAAGGAACTAAAAGAGTGCATTATTCAAAGGTATAATTTTCTCATAATTGTAATACAACCAAGTTAATCATTACTAGAATTTCCCCAAGACTCAATTATAATTTCTAAAGAATAGGTGAGTGCAATTCAAAACCTAAAGCATAAAGCAAGTGTATTTGATGATTGGGTAGGGAGAAACATGAAACAAGGTGAGGAAGTAATTATAAAGGCCATAGGAAAATATAAAGAAGCTTCCCATTGGTTCAATAAGTCTAAGAAGCTAATGGATAATTGTAAATATCACCTAGAGAAAAATGATATGGAATTGCAACACATAATAGCCATCCAAAAGGTGGGCACACAACAACTGTTAGAAGAAAAGGTGTTAATGGAACAATATGTTCTAGAATTAAAGACTTGGAGGTTACGATTGACTTGGGAAAAATATTCTCTAATGCAATGTATGGAAAAAATATAAAATATAATGAAGAGAGTTGAAAGGATGATGGTCAAGGACCTTGAGCTCATGGAAACACTTACACAGAAAATGTATAGTGTTAATGACCTAGGACAAGATGATACTAAAGTAAAAAAATTCAAGAGTGTGCTTGATAAGATAATTAATGACCATATCTAGTCATTAAACTAGTAAGGAATGGAATAAATGATCAAAGCTAGGAACCACATCGTGATATATGAGATAGATATAATATGGAGAAATGATGTAATAAAGATGGTAACTGAGGGGTATGCTCAGGATAAGTTATGGTGGAAGGTCATACAAAAGGTTCCCAAGGAAGATATAAATAGGGTACTAATATATTTCGGTAAATATATGCTCAGTAAAGGAGAAGATGTATTGGCTGAAGAAGAAGATGAAAGTGAGTAAAAAATGTTGTGGACATTTGGCTTGGTAGAGAAATCAAATATTTTTCTCAACTTTTAGTTGCAAGTTTTTTCTAATAAAGAATCTTGTGCATGCCAAAAGTCCAGAATTTTGAAAAGAAAGGCTGGTGTTTTTTTTTCTACATCTTTTTGAAGATGAAAGGAACCTAATTGTTCTATTTTTTTGAGATAGTCAACATGTAACTTTGACTTTATATTTGGTAACCATGGGAAAATATCTTCCATGTGCTAACATTGCTCTAGTACCACATGTCACGTACCAATTTGTTTTGTTACTTTTCCAACCATGTGATCTGCAATGAAATCTTTCCTTGTGTTCTATAAAAGGCATTGAGTGTTTCATTTTTAAAAGATCAAATTTGTTGAAACAATTAGACTTAAAGTTGGAACATCGTCAATTTTATGTTTACTTCATATTTTTTATTCAATTCTAGAGTATTAAAACTTGTATTTACAATAGACACTAATAATGCTAAAGTAAGTGAAAGGTTATTCCAAATTATATATCTAGCGTAACTATATGTTATTCGTTCCTATCTAAAGAGTAAATTTGTTGCACCAAGTTTGGGTGTATTTTGATGCTATTTTGATGGTGAATAATTCTTTTATTTAAACTCTTGCATTATTTTGTATGTAGCTATGAAGCATTTTGGTGAAATATAAAATAGTTGATAATTTAGTTTGTTTATTTCTTTGTAAATGTGTGGAATAATTAGAAGCCATTTGTAGACACCTAATTTTGACTAATTGATTATATTAACAATCATTTTCACTTCATTCTGATAATTAAATAATGTCATATCATTTGATTAAATTTATATTATCTATTCCTCTATATTGATTAAATAATTAAGGTTATTTAATTAATCTTTTAATTTTTCCTTTATTCATCTATATTAATAAAAAATAATAATGTTAATTAAATTACTAATTATTCTTCTATTCCAAAGTTTAATTAAATAATTTATTATTATTTAATTAATTATCTATTTCCCATCTCCAAAATTAAATAATTAATTAATTACCACTTCCCAGAATAAATAATTGTTTTAATTATTTAATTAATTCATTTATCTCTCAACATTATCTTCTTTCAAAATAAATAAAATTGATGATTTTATTTATCGAATTCAACCTTGCACATGTAAATAATTTAATTATTAAATACACATGTAAATTCCACCTCACTTGTTGATTGAGACTTACTCTTAGTTCACTAATCAATTTAATTAGTTCACTCATCAATCAAATCCACTTCACTCCCACTCACTTTGAGTTCTCTAAGCAATCAATTTAGTCCACTAACCATTAGTCTAAGTTAAAATTTCAATCAATCCTCTTAATTGAATCATGCAACCACTTAATTGTCCCTCAATTCCTCTCACCAATTCTCAACCATTGATCTTTTTAACCTCTCTTCTGAATTTGATTGTTGATTGGTGTTATTGAATATCTATAAATGAAACCATCCTATCCTTCATTTATCATCTCAGGTCATGCACAAAAACTACTCATATTTTTTAGGTGATTTTATGTTATTATACTAAATAAAAATCTAGGAGTAAAGACTATTATACCATTTCTCCCAAGGTGAAATAGAGGAGAGCAATGAAACTACTTATAGGGTGAATTGTATTTATTTCAATGTTTGTATATTTTCATTTTCTTTTGAATCAATTTACCTTACTTGCTTTATTGTGTGATCTTTGATTGTAATTCTTGTTTATTCATGGTTATGTTTTAGTTTTGCAATCACCCATTTTAAGGTCATACATTTTAGCACACTCGGTGGGACCCCACATCCCTAATTTGACATTTTCTTAAATTTTTTGAAGCTTCCATCCCATTATATAATTTTTTTTGAAGTGGTTCAATGCTTTTGACTAACATATATCAATGCTTTATAAGTTTCGACGTGTTTGTAAGGGATTTTGAGGTAATTTAATGCATATATGATGAAAGAGGGGTTATCAACAACCCTCTTTTATAATAACAAACATGCAAACAATCCTCAACAATGCATATAAATCAACATGAAAATAATTGAAGTTTTCAACAAAAGATCTTTTCATTCTAGAAATCTGATTACATATTCATTTTCATTCATAAAATTACTTATGGGTAGAAACATGTGCCCCATACATAATCTAAAAATTAACACAAAACAAACTTCAACAAAAAAATAACAACTATGTGCATCATTAGCACCTCCAAATCTGCACTTTTTCTCTTCCAACAATCACCTGCAACTCTTCAAGTCTCAACAATGGTGTCTTCAACCTTCAATGGCTGCAATAACCCTTTAAACCTGCAACAAAAAACTTCAATAACCTCTTGACAAATTCCATTCCCAACTCCCCAACCTCCAAAACCTGTAGTCACGATGAAAACCCAAAACCTGCCACCAAAACCCTTCTCCAAAAATCCAAAAATCAAAATTTCCCTCCCATTTAGAAAAGTCACAACCAAATCCTCATAATGAGTTGTTTCCAAAATGGAAAAATCAATAAATTATTTTTAATTCCATTTTATACCTCCCAATCCCAACGCCTAAACTTGCTTTTTCATATATTTTCAAAACAAATACAATTAGACCTCCACTATCTCCACTTCCAACTTGAATAACAAAGGTTGCATTTTATTTAAATAAATAAAATTAAACTCACTTATTCAAATAGCCTTCTAACATGAGATTATCCTCCTAAAATGAAATTCAAATGAAAAAATTTAAATTTGAATTTTTTTTGGATGATGTTGATTGCACTTTCACCTAGGATGCCCTTGCATTAGACACCCCAGGTAGAAATAAATGTTTCATGATTTGCACTCATAAACATTTGTAGACCCTATGTCTATCTTGGATCCACATCATTATCTTGTCCACTGGAATATTTCTATGCACCACTTTTTACAAATGTACAACATTTCCATGGTTCATCCTTCCTCTACTACCCGTCATGTAATTCAAAGCATTAGGGCATGTGTAGGATCATGGTATGCCAAAAAGTGGCAATGGAGAAAAAATACGTGTTTCTACAACTCAAAAACGCGAAAATGGTGAGTTGACTTTTTGGAACTGGGGTGACTACCGAGGCAGAGGGAAAACTTAGTTTTAGAAATCGGATATCCGATCCAAATCGGATATCCGATTTTGTTGAACTATATAAAAAAACCACTCATTCCAACCAAGGCAAAAGGGAAAGTTAGTTCTAGGAATCAGATATCCGATTCAAATTGGATATCTAATTTGGATCGGATATCCAATTTTTTTGAAGTATATATACTAAAAAAGGCCCGCGACGAACACATTCTCATTTTTTTTTGGCTCATCGGCGGCGGGCGCACAGTGGACAGCGAAATCCGATATCCGATTTGGACTGCATCTCTAATAGGTAAAGTTCTTTATTTTTTATCAAATTTTCAATTAGATTTGTTTATTTTTAGTTGATTTTTTTCAAAATATTATTTTTTGGTAGAAAAACTAGGGTTTTTTGGTAGAAAAACTAGGGTTTTTTGGTAGAAAAACAAAAAACCATAAAAAATAGTAAGAAACTACTTATTTTAAAAATGTAATGGCATTTCCATAGCATACAGACATTGAGAGCAAATAAAATACAGAGTTCAATCCATGAATTATAGAAAATAGATTTTTGTTGGTTATATTCATATCGCTGATTACATTGCACAAAACATACTACAA
>VDFB02105785.1:56912453-57081219 GCA_007258455.2 Sequoia sempervirens
TAGAATCTACATTCAATTTGCTACAGATTCCATTTTTACATATTTTTCAAATAATATAGATAACTTATTCAAATTTTTACGTCAAGTTGCCTAATTATGATTTTTTTGAATTTTTTGCCACTTAAGGGCCTATTTTTTCCATGATGATCCTGCACATACCTACAAATTTCCTCTTATGTGTCTTCACATGCAAGCTATTGTGTTTTCCAAATGGTACACTACTTTCCAAATGGCACTGCAATTTATTCACCACCTTTGTTAATGTCCATTCATCATTATTCATTAAATGTTTTGAGTTCATACAAGGAGTGATAGTTAATCAATAATACAAGGTTTTAGGTATTTTCACCTTAATTTTAAAGTAGAGGTAGATGCAATAAGGGCATATTTTCTTGATTTTTGGTGCATTTCAAAAAAGTGATCGTTAACAATTTAACTAAATTGGGAAGTGATATGCTACTACCTCCATCAAAGATGTTTCAACATATTTTATCGTGGCAACAAATCAAGGTTTTCTATTGAGTTATTTTCATGGAAAAGCTCAATTTTGGAAAAGATTAACTATTAGCAAACATTTGATCGTTTCTAGCTTTCTCAAAGAATAAATGCAATTTCTTCACCAAGACCCTTTTACACCCGACTCCTAGGGATTTGCTAGGGATAATAATATTAGAATATTATTTTGGGTCTGAGTTAGACATCCTTGAGGATGTGTAGGATCATCATGGAAAAACAGCCCTTAAGTGGCAAAAATTCAAAATTGAGTTAGCAACTGACGAAAAATGAATAAGTTTATTCATATTGTCTTAAAAATATGTACATCATAATCTGAAGTAAATCTTTGAACGTACTTTCAAACTACTAGGTTTTCTTTTAAAAATCTAATGGTGAAAACTCTAAAATTAATGCAGAGGTTTAACTTAGGGAAAATAAAAAGTAGGTAATCATCTGAACACCCTAGAATTAAAATGATAATATTTTTTTTATAATTTAGATATAAGTAGAGAATTCATGTCTCGATGTGATGCATATTTTTTTGTAATTTTTTTCCAAGTAAATAATTAATTATGAATTTTCATTACAACTTTTAAAAAATATAAAAACTCGTATGTTCAACCACCTTAACTTGGTCAAACCTCCATGAAATTTATTTTTATTTAATTCTATAGTATGCAAAGCATAGAATGTATGCATGTTTTGGATTCAAAATGTGATACTGCTTTAAAAGATATAGATGTTTTTAATCAACCTATTAATGAGGATCTCTTAGTCATAATTAAATAGAAATATCAATACTATTTGCCAAATTCAAAATAAAGCATAATTTATATTGATGGAAAGTCATAATCTCCTTTAAAACCATTTTCATTTCTATCAATTTTGGGGGTAAAAAAAAAGTTACCACATACCCTACACATACCCATCATATCGCCACTTTTTGGCCCATCATGATTCTACACATACCCCCTCTTAGCCAAGAATGGTAATAGATCAAGGAATTTTTTTTTCAAGGATTACCTTATTTTTGGGTAATATACCTTGGTAGACACTACTCCATTAGTTAACATAGGATGCAATAATGAAAAATTCCTAATTCTTTAAGACCAAAAAATTCCCAAAAAAGAACATTTTTTCTTTTCCCAAACTTCTTGTTTAAGAACTTCAAACAATGATGCCAATTTATGTTTTAACATTACTGAGCTTAAGCAAGAATAACGTGATTTTACTATTTCCTCCCAACCAAGCACAAGCAAGAGAAAAGAGGGGTCCTACATTTTGATTTGGAAAACTGGGGCATGTTGTGAGACTACACAACAACAAGAAACCAACAAATTGACCAAACCGAAACAAGATTACACCCTGGAAATGACAACAATATATTGAAAACTTTAACTCTTGCAATTATTGCTATTTTCACATCAACCACAAATTAACCTCCCTTAATCAAAGTAATAACATTAGAGTTACGGGGTTAGGTGTGTGCAAGTGTTTTATCCATTTTTATGGTAATTTTTTAATCGTGGGCTCTTTGAGATCCTCTATTTCTACCCCTCCTTAAAATGAACACTTTTTGAGCTATTTATAGAATATAACACTTAAAAATTAATTACAAATGATCAATGGCCAAGATTCACCCTAAAAAATCAATGGTAGTGGGTGATCCCACAATAGTGGTTTACAATTTTTGGCCAAACTAGACACTAAAACAATTATTTTTAACTAAATCTTCATTTTCCGGCACGTACAGTGGCTAAACCGTGAGGAATTTGAAGATGATGCAAACTAGAGTTTTGTGACATTTTGTCTAGATCTCAGTTTGTTTTTTTCAATTTTTTGGAATTGATTGTACTTTTTTCCATATCCCTTTGAAAACTAATTTTTTAGAGAATATCATTTTAAAAGTGACGCCACCATATAATGCATAACTTTTTTTTTCCATAAGGATAAATTTAATTTTAGAATTTAGATTTGTAACTCTGAGTATCTAGTGCTTCCACTTAGTTATATATTTTATTGAATATTTTTTTCTTTGTCTCAAGTTTCTGAAGTCAAACCAATTACAATTCAAATATGGGACTCAGATAACGATAACTTTTTTTGTATGTATCGAATTCAATTTATTTTTTTGTTGTTGAATCATGACTTTAAATATCCAAGTTAGCACTCATATTTTTCAATTTTTTGATAATTTTCTATTTTTTCCACATGCAAAATGAAGATTTGATTTTCGTGAAAACCTATATTCATTAAGAAATAAAAAATAAATATAAAATAATAAAATTAAATTCTATTTAAAATTTATTTTGGGAAGCTTTATAACAAGACTACATAATTTTTTTTTTTTTTAAAATGAATCTGTTTGATCCCCTAGTGCCAAATCAAAAGTGGTTTTTATCAACATTTTGATAGGTGTAAAAGAGACCTATTATAGGTATGAAGTTTTAAAATTAAATAGGCCCTATCCAAGTAGTTTGATCAATCCCTCTTTAATTGGAATGCTTTAAATGGAACCTTTTAACGCTTAAATCATTATATTTCCTAAAAATATGTGATTTCAGCAAAAATCAGAATCTCCCATAAATTGTAAACCAGCTTTGTGGGATCACCCTAATAGATTAAACTCATTACATGAGTGACATAAACAAGTAGTCACTGTTGGTAGCAATTTAAATTACCTACAAAAAAAAAAAAATTACTTTATCAAACATTTTAGGCTTTGCAAAATAAACCCACAAAATTGAGATTTATTCATATTTTAAACCATTGTGAACAAGTTTTTCATTTTAGTAAATTATCCCAAATAGTTTCTAGGTTTTATTCCTTGTGCTCTAAGCTTTCTACATTATTTCAATTTTGAATTTTTTTTACAAAATGAAGGAGATATCATTGTTTTAATAGGGTATGTGGATCATGATGTAGCCAAAAGTGCATGATAAGGATGGTATGTATAGGGTATGTATTAACGACTTTTTTACCAAAAATTGATGAAACTAAAGGGTTTTAAAGGAGATTCTCAAATTTCCATGAATATAAATTTATTATTTACTTTGAATTAATAAATAATTATGACTATTTTCTATTTGAATTATGACTAAAGTCCTAATTGATAGGATGATTTATAATAAAAATTCATGCACCAAACATTTTCTACTTGAAAAATAAAAATATGCATCACATTAACATGAGTCCTCTACTTATATCTAAAATATTATAAAAAAATATTATCATTTTATTGTGGTTAGGGTAATGGCTGCACACTCCAGATTCTTTATTTTTTCCTTTGAAATTTAAGCATCACATTGAAATTTCAAATTTTCACCAAATAGATTTTAAAAAAAAAAAGACCTAGTAGTTTAGAAACTACATTCAATTTTCTATAGATTCTATTCTTACATATTTTTGAAATAATATAGATAACTTATTCAAATTTTTACGTCAAGTTGCCTAACTCTAACTTTTCTGAATTTTTTGCCACTTAAGAGCTTTTTTTTCCATGATGATCTTGCACATACCCAATAAAACTATTTTTTTCACCTATATTCTTCATTTTCTTCACGAATTTAAATTTTGGAAAACATTTAAAATGTTTATAAATGTTATTTTAGCCATGTGATAAAATGAGACATTTTAAATGTTATAAAAAACTCAAGATTTTTGAAAACTTGGGATTTTTGAAAATTTCAAGTTTTTTGAATTTTTGAGATTTTTTACCACTAATGGAAATTTTAGGATTTTTTAGAAATTTTAGCATTTTGGAAATTTCAGGTTTTTGGAAATTATGAGTTGTTTGAAAATTTGGGTTTTTGGAAAGTTTAGTTTTTTTCGTTGCTACTACACTTTTTTTTTCGTAACGCATAAAATACCCACTGAGCCATAACTTGCTTTTTTTTTTTAATATTTTAAAAAATTCTTAAAGGTAACCCATGTTATTTTTCAGTGTTCTTTCCATCTATGATGAAATCTCCACCATTTGGAATACCATATTTTGGATTTTGAGCTTATGAGAAATTTCCAAGTGATTTTGATCAAGAGTAACTAAATCTAAGATTTTGTTGGACCTAGATAAATTGTTGATACTACAGAGCAAGCTAGACTTGCCAAAAAAGGGGGTCCTTATTTTTTCAAAAGAAAATTGGGCATGTTGTGAGACTACACGAGTCTATAAAAGAAGAGTTGGAAATAGAAGAGTAATCATATATTATCTTGTGATCAAACACCTATTTCTAACCTTCGATAGTGCTAACACAATAATGGGTTACACTTTTTGGGACATCCTGATTTTTGCCTGAAATCACATATTTTTAGAAAATACAATGATTTTTGACTTTAAAGGTTCCATTTAAATTATTTTAATTAAAGAGGGATTGATCAAACCCCCTTAGATCAAACCCCCTTGAATAGAACCTTGTTATATTTAAACCATACCTATAATTGACTCTCCTCTACACCTATCAAAATGCTGATAAGAAACCACTTTTGATTTACCTTTTGGGTGATCAAATGAATTCATTTAAAATTTATGTTTTGTAATCTTGTAGCCCTTATTATAAGCTTCCCAAAAAGTATAATTTTAAATATGTTTAATCTGATTATTATATTTATTTTTTATTTCTCGTAAATGTAGGATTTTCAATGAACATCAAGTTCTTTATTTCACACATACGAAAAAATAGAAAAATAGAGAAAAAAAATTCTAAAAAATACATGTGCACTAGGTATTGATGTCCTTATTCCAACAAAAAAATAATAAATTAATTCAAATGAATACAAAAAAATTTATGCGGGCCGAAGTACACTTCTATCCAAATTATAATTACGTTGACTTGGAAAATTAATTAAAACAAATATATGTAACAAAAAATTATGAAAAACTATTCATTCCCTAGATATTGGTGTGAAAAATTTGTATTTTAAAAATTAGAATTGTATCATATCTATAAAAAAAATTACATGGGCCGAAGTAAACATCACTTTTTATAAATGTTGATTAGTAGAAAAATAAGTTATTAAAAATTACATAAAATGATTCACAATTTATTTTTTAATTTTTTTTAAAAAATATAATTAGAATCTACACAAAATATATAACAAATAAATAGTTTGATTCATGTTCAAAACCTTAATGGTTTAGCTGCTATAGGTGTAAGAAAGTGAATGTCTGGTGAAAGATCCTGATTTTAATGTCAAGTTTGGCCAAAAATTGTAACCCATTATTGTGGGATCACCAAAAGTTAAAATCTCATGTTCATATTTAAGGATGAAAACCTTATTAACATCAAAATTTGGAGGATAAAATCCATCTTATCCAATCAAATAATTTCATTCAAGGATCATTAATGTGCTAAAAGGATTCAAGGAGTTAGAGTTTCATGAGTATTATTAAATATTTTTAGATTATAAAGTTTACCACATTAATCTATATTGCTACTATGGTAATCCATACCACTATAATATCACACTATAGTTCAAAGAATAATTTGACAATATAGAAGATTCTAGTTTGTATATTAGTATTCATATTTTTGAAAGGTTTCAATATTTTATCTATTAATCTATATTTATTTCTATACTATATAATTTTTCTTATAAAAGGGTTTCAAGAATATATTATTAATTGAAGAGTCTCCATTTCACATTTTATTGTGATAATAATAGATTGGGAGGTGAGTTTAGAGATTTTGGGAAGGATGTACAACTACAATAGAAACCATGTTAGTCTTAGATAGAGGCGTAACCCTTCAAGGGCTCCCTAACCCCAATTTTAGACTTTAGAATGATTATAAAGAACTACACCATCCTACTGTAAGTTATTTTCAATATTGTTGACTATTGTTCCATGCATTACAACCTATTGTATCTATTTATAGATATAAATTGGTTTGAAGCATTAGTTTAAAGGATTTGATAGTTATGCACCTATGTAGAGTGTTTGGTGAAGTTTCTATTGTAAGGTATAATATTTTTCCCATATTATTTCTCCTTTTTTATTAGTTGTTCCACTAAGCATTACTATTTATATTTCTAATGCGTATTTATCCAATTATGAGTATTTGTTCTTATTTTTATTATAGTTTATTCTTTCTACTATTATATAAATTTTTATTTCGTTGTAACCTCATGGGATATTAGCTTGTAGCTTCACATTATATTAGCATATGTGATCTAGATGCTACATATATTACTTGGTTTTATGTTACTCATTAGAAAATAATTGAGTATTGAATATTTTTTATAATTTTCCAATATCAATAAACAAATATTTTATCATGTGATTTTACATGTTTTTTTACTCGAATAGTATTGATTTTTAGTGAGAATTCATTTGATGTTTTATTTTGGAAGGATTGCAACTAGAAATTTCATATTATATTTGATTTTGAAGTAGTGTTTAGAAGGCTTAGCAACCAAGACCCATATAATATTTTATATTTTTCATAAAATACATTGTAATTTATGTGCCATACCACAAAAAGTATCGTATACTTAAATATTTCCTTGCATTCTACCCACTGTATGCTCTCAGCTTTCCCATTCTAGGATCTTGGTAATCAAGAAGTGTTAAATTTATACATAAATATTGGGTTATTATCAATATTATCAAATATACAAATGAAGACAAACAAATAACATTAATTAACTCTTTAATACAAATAATGGAAGAAAATCAACACTAAGAAGGCAAGTCACATAGACTAATATCTAAAAATTACTAAATCTTTGATGATGTGATTGAAAAAGAAAACCTTAAGTGCTTTGATAGCAAGAGTTTTGACTAAAGGTAACCTTAAGTAGTTGATAATAGGTGACCATGGTAAGATATGGTAATTAAAGGACATACCAATCCTAAAGCTATCACCAATTCTAAATAGTATACCATTCATCAATTACTTTCATATTTTCCTAGTATAATACCAAAAAAATATCACATAATTTTCAATGAATTTTTTAGCTAATCCATATATAAAGTTAAAATATATCAATCAAATATAAAGTACCTTTAGTCACTTTGAAATACATCTTTGGTAGGTGGTTGAGGAAGATCTAATTCATTTTTTTATCAAAAAATAAAATCTAATATTATGCTATGGAATAAAATCGAAGACTTTTATTTTTTAACAAATTAACATGTGTATTTTCTTAATATTTTATGTTAACTAATAATTTATACTTGAGTATTTTAATAAGATTGTCATATAACTTTACTAAAATTTCATTTCATAAATTGTAGAAATATCATATCTATAACTATCATACACATTATCAAGTTGTATTTTTCTTTGTAGTTTTTTTAGATAAGCTAATAACTTGTAATGTTACACAAAAATGACTTTAATTAATTTTTTAAAAATAATTAAATTATAATTTTAAAGTAAAAAATTAAGATTATTATGATAATTTTTTTTACATTAGCTAATAACTTATACAAATCTTTTGATAAGATTTTCATAAAACTTGATTAAAGCCATTTTATTTCATTTTCATAACATATGAAAATATCATACTATAACTATCATACACATAATCAAATTATATATGTCTTATATATAGAGCATTTGATCTCATTTTTCTTATAGTTGATTATTTCTGTTATTGTATTTCTATATTTGGTTATAACCTCATAGGATGTTAGTTCACGTAGCTTCACAATATATTAGAATATGTGATCTAGCTATTACATATAGTATTTGGTTTTATGTTACTCATTAGAAATCAAATGAGTATCAAAGATTTTGGTAATTTTGTAGCATCAATAAAATAATATTTTGTCTTGTTGTTTTTTGTGATTATTTGCTAGAATACTATTGATTTGTAGTAATAATTCAATTGATTTTTTATTTTGGAAGGATTGATGCTAGAACTTTCATATTACATATGATCTTGAAGTGGTGTTTAGAAGGCTTAGATGCTAAGACCTACATAATATTTTAGATTTTTATGAAATGTATTATAAGTTGTGTGGCCTACTACAAACAAGTGTAGTAGGAGTAAATATTTTTGCATTCTAGCCATCATATGCTCTACCTTTCCTGTTTTAGGATCTTGGTAATCAATAAGTGTTAAATTTGTATATTAATATTAGATTATTATCAAGATTATCAAATATCCAATTGGTGATATTCCAATAACATGAATGAACTCTTGTATGCAAATGATGGAAGACAAATCAACACTAAGAAGGTAAGTCACATAAACTAATCTCTAAACATGACTAAATCTCTGATGATGTAAATGTTTTGCAAAAAAAATCTTAAGAGCTTTGATAACAAGAGTTTCAACTAAAGGCAACCTTAAATAGTTGATAATAGGTGACCATGGTAAATTATGGTAATTAAAGGACATACTGATCCTAAAGTTATCATGAGTTCTAAATAGTATAGCATTTATCAATTATTTTCTTAGTTTCCTAGTATAATACGAAAAATGATCACACGTTATTTTCAAAGAACTTTTTAGTTAGTCTATATAGCATCAATCACTTAAAAAGTAGCTTTAGTCAATTCAAAATATATATTTGATAGGTGATTGAGGGGGATCTAATTCATATTTCAATATAAATGCAAAATCTATTATCATGCTATAGATTAAAGTCAAAAGACCTTTTTTAATTTGGAAGAAATTAACATGTGTCTTTTCTTTATATTTTACATTAATTAATAATTTTTACTTCTTTTAATAAGATTGTCATACAATTTTACTGAAATTTCATTTTCATAAATTGTGAAAATATCATATCTTTTATTATCATACACATCATCAGATTGCATTTTTATTTGTAATCTTTAAATAATCTAACAACTTGTAATATTACACAAATATGACATTAACTGATTTCTGAAAGATAATTAAATGTATAAATTTTAAAATGGAGAATTATGATTATTATACTAGAAATTTTATATTAGCTAATAAATTTTACAAGTCTTTAGATTAGCTAAGAACTTTTACAAGTCTTTGGATAAGATTGTCGTAAAGGCATTCTATTTCATTTTGATAAACTATAAAAATACTATATCTATAGCTGTCCTGCACATCATCAAATTAAATGACATATTTTAAATAAACTAACATGGTGTAATATTACGCAAATATGACACTAATTAGTTTAGAAAACAAATTAAATATATAATTTTAAAAGGGAGAACTATTATTATTATAATAGAAATCAATTTCAAATGGAAAATACACTAAAAGCAGGACCATGGAACAAGTTTGGCCGGGCCAGTGAAAAAAATAATCTGCAAAACAGACCCACAGAACCGGGTCCCAACGACCATTGAATGGTAAAACTTGTCTGGTCAAAGAGAAGAAGCCCGCTCTCAGTGGCATCGATCACTTTTGGAAAAAACCAGAACCACCTCCAATCAACTGAAAAAATGGAACATTTACTTTTCATGATATACTATAATAATCATTATTTAAATGATTAAAACCTGAGGTCCTCATCTGTTACCTCTGTATACACCAGTCCAACCTTTGAAAATCTTCATTCCAGACTCCACTTGCCAAACTTTACAGATTTCTATGCCCACTACTCACCCACCATGACGTATCATGTTGGATTTTCATCATTCTTTCACAGTCTTCACACCATCATTCAATACGTAAAGATTTCGATACCAGGAAAATAATGTGCATTCATTGGTATGTGGAATGAATTGAGAAGTGTGCAAAGCACCTGTTGTTATCCTCTTGACTCTGTCAATGTCTTGTCTCTCAAGTGACTGTCTGGTGGATGTAACATGTGAAATGGGCTCCTGTCTTTTGACTGACTTTGCTTCTGGTGTGCCTTGACTAACTTTCTTTCAATAAGATTGAAGTATCTGTCGAGAGAGCATTGATAGAAAGGGTAATGCGCATGTTTGTAAAATGTGTTGTATTATAAAAGCTGAACAGGCCACCGAAGTTTAGGGTTGATGGTTGAATTGTCAGTTACGTTATAATGTGACTGGGAATGCTTGACTGGACTGCTTCGTGAGCCAATGGAGGTGTTATGACGGTGCACTGGACCAAACCATTTTATATTTCTATAAATATTTGCACCATGACGGACTTTTTGATTCTGTGATCCGAGAGATGTATGGAACCAGTCATATCAATCGTGTTGAAAGTAATATTATTTTTCTGTTTGACAGCTTTGATTTTGAATAGATTCTTGTGAGTCATTTAACTTGCTCAATACACTAAGGCTTACGTGATAACATTATTGGTTTTTTTTTTAATTATTATTTTGCTTTACTGTTGAAAGATTTTGTGTCAAATTTATATTGGTTTTATAATTTGATATGTGAACACAAGTTTTTTTTGTGGAGAGTTAAGGATTAAGGTGCATGCATTATGTAAAAGTTGTTTGGGAATGATTTAGACATCATTTCTTATTTATTGTTTTTAATATGGGAGCACAAATCTAAATTGATACCTCTTTTGTTGAGAGTCAATGATGAGGGATATTGTCCAGCCAAAGCCAATTGTGTTTAGAAAAATGGATACAAATAAGCTTGGAATTTGATGGTCACCTTGACTATGATATGAAAATTTTAAGAATTCAATTTAGTTTTAAAATAAAACTAATTCATTATTATGATTTATTAACATTTATAAATGTGAATTTGTCTCGTCACTTTAAAGGGTATTGGGTTTTCCACTTTGCAATATTTGATCTCAAATGGACTTTTTGTGAGTTATTTAGTTCTACTAGTAAACCAAGGGTTATGTGACAATATGACTCTTTAGTTGGAGAGTTTCATGTCAAACCTATGCCATTTTTGTAGCCTTAGGGCATGAATTTGTGTAGATACCTCTTTAAAAAAGAGCTAAGGATTGATGGGTATTCATTTTTCCAAAGTCTACTAGAGCATGACCCTAGCCTCATCCCTTATCTATTGCATTTATAGGGGATTTGGACCTTGGTGGATGGTTTAATTAAGCAACATACACCAATATCCTTTGGTGACAATATACATTTTCTAGAATATAATTATGTTAAAATCAATGGATAGAAGCAAGCCTCAATTTAATAATCACCTCTAACTATAATATAAAAAATATAAATTTTAATTTAATTTTAAAATAAAATTATGAATTTTTATAATTTATTAATACTTATAAATGTAAATTTTATAAATAATATATTTATTTTAAAAATAAATATATTGCATTAGTTCATTGTAAGCCATATTTTAAATTAATAATAGGAATCAAATGCAAAAAAAAATATTCTTATTAAATAAACTATCACAAACCTCATATAGAGCATGCAAATGGAATACACATACAAACATGAAATAAAGAAAAGTTACCATGAAACTCCATGGAAAAGTATGGTTTTCTCCAAGTAATTGAAATATGGATGGTTTTTGCACAAAAATGACATGTTTTGGCAACACATAGTTATCATAATAGAAAATGATAAAATGCATGAGATAGTGTGTCTATTTATAAATTTTTGGGAAGAATAATGAATGGTGGAGATGTGAAGAGAAGATATAATATGGAGAATGAATAGGGAAACTTTCTTATGATTGAGGAGAGGATGAACATTCATGATGAGGTTTGTTTGAAAATGAAGAACTATGATTGCATTAAATAAAACTAGTAAGTTATAGCTCAACCATAGGAATATGGAGGACAAGTGTTTTTAGTGGCTCCTTTATTCTTGGAATTTGGTGAAGGGAATATAGCTTAATTAAACAATAACATTATTTAATTATTTAAGCCATGTGAGTTGAAAAATAGGATAATTAAATAATTAAATTTTATAATTTTGTGCGAGGGAAAACATCTAATTAAATAATAGAATTATTTAATTTGGCGTGGTGCATTAGGTGAAGTGGATTAACTAAATAAATCAATAATTCAGTTATTTATGGACAAGGATGTACTAGAAAAAAATTACATGTCTACATTTTCCCCATCTTTGATACAATGTTGTGACTAAGTGGCATTGTGTCAAAGACGAATAAAAAGTGGGATGAAGTGGAGATTTGGTGGTAGGTTCCCTTGGTTTCTTGGAAGAATAAAGATGAGGATGGAGGTGATGCCCCCTCAAGAGATATTTTGGGCATAATGGAGCCTAAGAGGTCTCCTAAAATACAAAGGAATATGAGAAGGAATGCCATTGTGAATAAAAGATTATGTGAGAGAAATCATATTTAAATGATAAATGGACCATTAATATATAGTTAAAATTTTATGAGGATTGGACATGTGGATTGATGCTACTTGGATTATTGGAGTATATGATTCTAAATTTCATGGATGTACATGGTTGATAATAATTTTTCACAAGGATTTAATGTAGCTATGGCAACACATGATTTTTTGGATATAGGATGAGAAAGTGCAAGAAGGATGGGAAATATTTAAAAATGGATGAGCGGTGAAAACTATAAATATTACCATGTGCAAAGAGAAAAATATTATTTGATATAACACTAGCATTATGCATCATGATATAATAGATCATGATGATAGTATGTCATGTACACATGGTTTGATACAAAAAAATAAGATATAAATAACATAGTGATAAAAAAGACATAGTTTTGAGGCACACAATCATATGAAGAATATCCTAGGAAAATAATGATGGTTTGATGTATGGAGCACTAGAACAAGAGGAAACAAACAAACACAAAAAATTTAGATAATAATTAAAAAATATAGAAGAAACATGAGTTGGTGTCAAGTGACATGTTGAAGCCAAGGTGTATGAGACGATGAGTGGAAGGAGATAAGGGATGGATGAAAGGGGGATTGAGGGATATTCTAAACAAGGATTAAATCATAGTATACAGACTCAAAGGGATGCGATGTGATGATAGATAAAAATGAAAAGGTCATGACCCAGTGGCAATATGTGTGGTAACCATTCCCTAAGAAATGTTAGCAAGGGGATGCCCCCATTTTAGTACAAAATTAAAGAAAAAGAAAAATGTATAGGGAAAGTGGATTAAAATTAAAAAAAAGGGATGGAGTGAGGTAAATGAATGGACGAGTGATATGTGGCTAGGAATGAAAGTTAGATGGAGTGTCAATAGGTGAGAAATCTCATGAAGGAGGATGAGATGAGTAGGTGATGAGTGTGGAGGGGATAATAGAGAGGAATGGGATGAATGATGGAAAGATGATAACAAATGATGGATATGGAGCTTGAGTGAATTATAATCCAAGGTAAACGAGATGAAGGGATGGGTGGACTATGATGAATGAAATAATACAAAGTGATACATGCCCATAGAATAAAGTGGTTTCCTACTACACATGACAAATTCTTACCAGGTTTTCATCACATGGTAATTTCCCAAGTCACCAAAATAAGTGGTTTTCACCAATGGATGAATTTATTTTACTTTACTATTTAATTTTTTTACAAATTTGTTGATTTTCTATTTCTTTGGTTTTTTGGATTTGGAAGACTTTTTAAATTTTAGCCATATAAGTCCTTGAAATACATATAATATTCATAATATCAACCAATTCATTATGATCTAGAGTAGATAGCTTTTATGCTCCTAATCCAAATTTAGTAGTGATGACATAACCCAACTTGACTAGTTTGGCTCAAATTTTCCCTTTTTTTTCTTTATCTTGCTTGGTATTCTTTAAGAACAAGGTATCCAACCTAAAAAAATTCTAGTTTATATGTGTATTTTATAGCTACAATGCAACCTATGTTTGTATAGTTTAAGGTGATTAAGAGTTGGGATGTGGTGCTCTTCAAGGAGTTAAAGGTCATTTTGTTAGGCCACTTGAGAATATTCTTTTAAGATAAGGTTGCACAAAGACATACATAATGATGGTAGCTCAAACTCAATTAGCAAGATTTATTCGACATCATAGACAAGGGAATATGGGGTGGCACCTCTTCGAGTGTGATTTTTAGTGTGATAGGATGAAAGGTCAAGATTTAGCTAAATGTTCCAATCTTGGATAGCATCATTAATGTTTTTCTTGAGAATTTTTATGATGTTTTATTGAATGCCTTAGCTTGGTTGTTACCTTGTGGGTAATATGAGGTGGATCAATTTTTCTTGATATGGAGTTGTTTGCATAGGTATCACACTTCAAGGTTTTTGAAGGATTTTATGTTGTCTGTGATAAATGATGCATGGGATGCTAAAGTGAAAAATTAGATGGTTGAGGATGAGCTTTAAAATATGGATATTGGTGATAACAATAAGTGGAACTATTTTATACCACTTGGTGAAGTACATGGTAGTAGTGGTGAATATGTATCTATTGGAGGATGTGGTATTTTAATCTTGCCAATAAGATTGATACCCCATGTAGAGAATGAGCATGGAGTTGCAATGGGTTAAAGCTTGATTATAATTTTGTATGAATTAGGTCCTCATTTTTAAAAAATATATTAATTTATTCACATGTTGATATGAATTTTATTCTATAGTAGGCCAATAATACCCTATTTAAAGGATATTCTTAGTTATGATCATGCCATTTTTTATGAGAAATGCAAATACCATTATTGACTTTTAAAGTGCTAGGTTAGCCTCATCTAAATTGAGACATCTAAGTGAAGTGCCATCATAGCCCCTACAATAGAGTGTGTTGTCAAGGAGGATGTAATGAGAGGTATGGTGAATAAGAGTTTTACATTTGGTAGGTGATATGTTGGGTTGAATGCTTTTGTTTTGGAGATAAGCATAGATGCCACTATACTAAGTAGTGTCAAGACCAATAATGTTGCATATCTTTTTAAATTTAGGGATATCATAAGGAGGGATGATTTATGAACAAGGAATTGATACTCATGAGATTCATTAAGCATATCTAAAATATATATTATAATAACCATTGAATCAATAGCTTTATTGTTAATGTTGTGAACTTACTCAAAAGATATATTTAAGAAATATTTCTTACAACTATCTAACATGTTCTTACAAGGTATAAGTTTTTAATCGCTCATGAGGAAATCATCATTGACCTTTTTAACCACTAATTATGAATTACCAAAGACTTTTAAATAGTATATGTTCCATTATACTAACATCTTCAACCAAAAACTAGTGCTTAATACTTTGCTATGTTGTTTGTACAAGAGAAGTTGATGCAAAATAATTTTTGGATGAAATCACCTTGAGGGGTGATGAAAAGGATGTTGGAACCTAAACTAGATGAGGTAAAGGATGCATAAAAATATAATCTCCATGGTTTTTATTCATTGATGTGAAGGATAAATTCATCTAAAAATTTTGTGATCAAAGGATCATGGTTTGGAATTGGAGCCTCTATTAACTAATTTATAACAAATTTCCATTTAATTTAATTTTTATTGACATGATCAATATCAAATTTAGTAAGGACTATGACCTACTTTACCATTCTACTAGTAAGGGCTACTTTGGATAAGTAATTCAAAGGGTTAAATTTGGTAATGAGATGAGTAGTAGCATTAAACATATAATCTAAAAGCTTATATTAGGAAAATACTATTACAAGGAATATTTATCCATGGAGGAATAATTGAACTCACACCCAACAAATGTATTTTCTAATTAATTTATGGAAATATCTCATATCTTATCATTGTTTTATGCTAAGAGAGGGCCTGAGATATGTTGTGTAATTGAGACACAGATTAATAAAGTCCTATTTAATGTAGGTGCCACTATAAATTACATATTATAAACGTATTCTTTGATATATTCAAACGATATCAGGCACAACTGATCCCATTTGAATCTAACATTATTTTTGGATGTGAAAAAGGATGTCACTTGTCTATTAATTGGGTAATAAATAATATAATAGCCTATATTTTTCCTTGTAAGCTATGTAACTATGTGATATTCCTAGGTGGGATTTCTTTTATATATTTCAATTTATCTGGATCTACCTCATAACAACATATAGAAAAATAAACCCTAAGATCTTTCCTCATGTGACTCCAAAAACACATTCCTTTGGATTTAGTCTAACCTTATATTTTTGGAGTCTATAAGATATAACATAGGATGGTTGGATGATCTACTTTATTTTTTTATTTTTATAAGATATCATCCAGTAATCCCCAAGAATATCATTTATCATATCATGAAATATCATGGTCATGTCTCTTTGATATGTGGTACTAAAAATTTGGAGGTTGAAAAATGAATTAGTTGTACAAAATGTTCCCCAAGGGGTGATGAAGGAAATTTTATGTTTATCTCTAGTTCTATCCAAATCTAGTTGTACCTAGAAAATCCATCCATAAGGGACAAAATCTCATGAAAAACTATTATATCTACTGTCATATAAATATTTTGAAGATTTAAAGTGGTTCTTTTATTGATATCTCTAAAATTTGTATATAACTTAATTCATTTAGTTTCCTTTTTCACTAGAACTAAATTGGAAACTCACTTTAGATAGTTAATAGGTTGAATAAATCCAACATCTAGAAACTTCCAAAGTTATTCCTTTACCAAGAGGCTACCTTAGGATGCATTTTTTCTTATCATTTGGAAAATTGGTTTAGCCTTTATTTAGACCATAAGTTGGTGAATGACCAAGGATGGATCCAATCTAGGCATGTTGGCATAATACCATGAAAATATATGTAGGTAATCTCTAAGCACCATAGAGATGTTTAATCTTGACTCAAGATTTAAAATCACTACTATCTATTTCATCTCAATTTCTTTATTTGTACTCAAATTTATGTCTATGACTTCCTCAATAAGGAGAGGTGATCCATATTGATGTGGGGTAGGAGCCAATGGAGATGGATCTCACTATCAATGGTTGTATCTATATCAAGTGTGGATTTTGTTAGTTCCTCTTAGGGATCTAATCATTCTTTAAAATATGTAGATGAGCTTAAAAGATGTTAAAAAACTATTTATCATATCATGTGAGAACATGATCAAAGGATTACATAATTTATAAGATGAAATTATCATTTTGAAATGTATCCTAGGTGGGAGATTTTTTTTGTCTCAATTGATAAGTTTAAGATATTGTAGGTTGATATAGATGGCAAGGAAGGTGTGATAATAAAATAGGCTTGTGGTGGTAATATCTTTGAAGGGACTAGTGATGAAATCTAATTCACTATCATCAAGGTCAAAATATTTTACATACCCTTGTACTCTGTTAGATCATCATTCGATCAATGTGAAGATAGTAGTGGAAAAGGAAAGACTTAATGAAGGTAGAAATAATAAAAAATCATCTTAAACACATAGACAATAAGGGTATGTGCAGGATCATGATGGGCCAAAAAGTGGCAATATGATGGGTATGTGGTTGACGACTTTTTTTTACCAAAAATTGATGAAATGAAAAGGGTTTTTAAAGGAAAATCTCAAATTTCCAAAAATATAAATTATGATTTACTTTGAATTTAATAAGTAATTATTATTCATTTTCTATTCAAATTACGATTGAAGTCCTGATTGATAGACTGATTGAAAAACATCTATAGCTTTCAAACGATATCACATTTTTTGAATCTAAAATATGCGTCACATTCTATGCTTCACATACTATTGGATTAAAAAAGAAAAAATGAATTTCATGAATTTTTGACAAAGTTAAGGTGGTTAGACATACAAGCTTTTTATATTTTTTAAAAGTTGTAATAAAAAAATCATAATTAATTATTTACTTGGAAAAAAATTACAAAAAAATATGCATCACATCGGGACATGAGTCCTCTACTTATCTCTAAAATCTTATAAAAAAATAATATCATTTTATTGTGGTTAGGGTGGTCAGACAGGCACCTACTTATTTTTTCCCTAAAATTTAAGTACTATTGCATTGAAATTTCAAATTTTTACCAAATAGATTTCTTTTTTTTTAAAAATAAACCTTGCAGTTTAGAAACTACATTCAATTTTCTATAGATTCTATTTGTACATATTTTAAAAATAATATAGATAACTTATTCAAATTTTTACGTCAACTTTCCTAACTCTAATTTTTCTAATTTTTTTGCCACTTAAAGGCCTATTTTTTCCATGATGATCTTGCACATACCCATAAAGGATGAATATTTTAATGAGAAAATATTTAGCTTTAGAGAAATAAATAAATAGATTCTATAAGATACCTCTAGCAATAGATAATTGGAACAAAATTGTAAAAGGTTGGAAAATCGTATTTAAGACTATAGGAAAGAGAAAATTTATGTGTAGTAGAAAGTATGAGAATTCCCTCCAAGAAAATCTCATTGAGTTAGAATCTGAGTTGAAAAGTAACCCAAAAAATGAAGATCTAAATGAAAATTTGATATTTAACAAATATAATAGGAGGAAGTTACAAACTAATAAGATTCAAGAACAAAAAATTAAGGAAAAAAGGAATTGGTTAAATAATGAGACAAAGGTTCTAAGTTATACTTTAGATGGATTAAAGAAAGGAATGTTGTTGAAAAAGTGGGATCAACTAGGGTAGACAATAATTTGGTAGATGATTTAGAAGAAGTAAAAAATCAATTCTATTTGTTCTACAAAAACCTTTTCACCTTAGAGGGGTACAATATGCAGAAATTCAATGCTAGAAATCATTGCAAGTTAGTAATCCTCAAGAAAAATTCTAAAGCGAATGCATAATTGTTAAGGAAATAAACAACTAAGTATGAAACTATAAATTCCAAACAAAAACTCAGTAATGACAAATCCTTGAGGGTAGATGGCCTAACTGTAGGGTTTTACAAAAATATATCAAGTGGGAGAGTGAATACCTAGCACACGCTTACATTGAAGTTGTAGACAACTGAATTTGACCACCCTCATATGGTCAAATTCACCCCTGGTATTCCTCTATCCTACATCCCTCATCAACATTAATTAAATAATTTATTAGTTAATTAATATTGTTCTGTAGCCTAATGTCCCTAAGATATTTAATAAATCAATTAAATACCTTTCCCCCTTTCATCTCTAAATTAAATAAATACCCAAATTTATTTAATTTAGTCACTTTAGCCTCAAATGAATTAAATCTATTTTTAATTCACCCCTTTTTCTCTCTCCTCATGTCACATCCTCCATAATCCTCTCTAATCTAGATTAATTTAATTAATCTATGATTAGGATGTGCACACCCCTAATCATCATTAGGGTCACATCCTCCATAATCTCCCACTTGCCTCTAATATGTCATTAATTCATCTAATCATGCATTTGCACAACCTTAATCACTTAATTAGGTCAACCTAATCTCCATTCCATTTATGGCATGTGTCCTAAGTCAACTGCATTAAATGTTTTATCTGTTTGGAGAAGGAACCCCCTTCCCCATGTGAATTTTTAATTCACATTTAGTCTTTCAATGCATTTTAAGGGTTTTAAAATTCCTTCTCCCATCCCCATAAGGATTTTTGAGGAATTTTAAATTCCTCACATGTCCTCTCACCCACATGTGGACAAGGACCTCCTTTATGAGGAGATATTGTCCCTTCCTAGGGTACTATGTAGTACCTCCATGTCATACCCACATCATCTCCCTCTTTCCATCTCACCTGCCATGTATGTTAGGATGTGAGGGCTTGTCAGTTTTCAACTCACCCTAGCCCTTGATCTTGTCCATCTTGGCTTAATCTTGACCCTCTATTGTTTAGAGGCACTTCCCCTAAAAATGGTGGAATCGCCCCCATCTGGATAATCATACAAACTCAAGCACACTTAGCAAGCATACACTTAGCATCAAAGCATCCTCCATTGTTGCAGCATCTTTGAGCTCTCATCTTCCATCTTTCACAATACCCACAATCTCCATTGCATCCATCATCATCTTAGCTACATTTTGCACTAGGTCTCAAGATATTTTTCCACCAAGGAGCACACATATCAAACAATCAAAGGGCCAACCAATTTGTTAATCTAAACAAGGTAAAAGGTTTTAATTTCTTGTGTTTTTGTTTAGATTCAACTAGGCCAATCTTGAGGTGATTGTTTTGTGTTCTTCCTTTGTTGCATTAATTAGTTTTTGCATTTTAGAGTAGGAATTTTACATTGTACACATTTCTGGCACACTCAATGGGACCCATGTCATGCCCGTCACTTTTTAGTGTTTTTTGCTGTTTTAAATTTTATAGGTTTGGGTATGTGAAGGATCATGATGGGCCAAAAAGTGGTGATATGATGGGTATTTGTAGGGTATGTGGCTAATAATTTTTTTTTACCCAAAATTGATTAAATGAAAAGGGTTTTTAAAGGAGATTCTCAGCTTTCCACCAATATAAATTATGCTTTAATTTGAATTTAATAAATAATTATTATTCATTTTCTATTTGAATTACGACTAAAGTCTTGACTGATAGGCTGATTGAAAAACATCTATAGCTTTCAAACGGTATCACATTTTTTGAATCCAAAACATGTGTCACATTCTATGCTTCAGATAATATAGGATTACGAAAAGAAAAATTGAATTTCATGAAGTTTTGACCAAGTTAAGGTGGTCAAAAAAATGAGTTTTTATATTTTTTTAAATTTGTAATAAAAAATTCATAATTAATTATTTACTTGGAAAAAAATTTACAAAAAAATATTCATCACATCTAGACATGAGTCCTCTACTTACATCTAAAATATTATAAAAGAATATTATCATTTTATTGTGGTTAGGGTGGTTAGACAAACACCTACTTATTTTTTCCCTGAAATTTAAGTACTAGTGCATTGAAATTTTAAATTTTCACCAAATAGATTTTAAAAATAAAAAAATAAACCTAGAAGTTTAGAAACTACATTCAATTTTGTACAAATTCTATTCTTACATATTTTTGAAATAATATAGATAACTTATTCAAATTTTTATGTCAAGTTGCCTAACTCTAATTTTTCTAAATTTCTTGCCACTTAAGGGCCTATTTTTTCCATGATGATCCTGCACATACCCGTTTGAATTTCATACATAGGGGAAAATCTGTTCCGAGGGGAAAAATTTCTAGACACAGAGGAAAAACTATATTAGACATAGGAGAACCTAATCCTATCTTTCTGTGAAAGGGGTAGACTTGAAACTAATAGGAAAAATCACTTGACATAGAGGACAATACATAGAGAGCTACTAGAACGGGAAATATTGCTAAGAACACAGGAAAACATGCACAAGTTATAAAGGTGAAATCATATATGCCTCTCCACCCAACAAGCGACTGTAACTTCACCCATACCCCCCAAATAAGTGACCCTGAACTACAAACATGAGCAGACTTGTCTCACATAGAGGTGAATTAGTGATTATCCTGAATTTTAAATTTTTCAATTTGAGCTAAAATTTCATTTCAGTTTCAAGTACTAACTAGCTAACTTGTTCATCGGTGACTTTGGTATTTTACTTGTACAATTTGCGTAGCATTGTCTCACATTTGACAAAGACTAGTGATTGAAACTGCTAATCTATTCTTTGTAGGATGATTGGTCGAAGACCCATTAGTTAGCTTTGTCTGTTGTTTTTTGCACTAATTTAGGCACACATAGCTTAATTAAAGAGTCAATTAACCTTGTTTTCTATGCTTGGGAGAAAAATATTGTTGACGTATCCACTCCCCTTGTACCTTTTGGTGATCTTGGGTGATGAGAAATTTCAACTTGTTCCAGTCTAGTCCAGTCTACCTAGGAAGTGCTAGTGTGTCTAAGCTCTCCCCTTGTGCTACGTGCGAGCTTGGGGACCAACCGAAGCATCTAGTATTTCCTTCCCTTAACAAGACCTGCTTGGGATTTCATCACCCAGGGAATGATCCCACCCATGTGTTATCATCGTGGTATATAAAGGGGGGAGAACTAAAGTTGTACCCCAATCTAGTCATGTCATGTCTAGTGAAGCATCAAAGCTATGATGATACCTAGATAAGACTTGCAGGGTTGGTCTGAGTTTCTATTACCTCACTGGGGCTTTCGATCCATGCTTGTGATGGGATGGTGTTCATGGTTGTGCCTCATGTACCTATCATATATCAAGGATGGATGAGATAGCTTGTATAGCCTAGATAAAGACTTGTGTTTTAGTTGCGGCTTGGTGTAGTGCAGGGGATGCACACTGTACCCCAAAGTTACTCACCACATACTCCCTTGGGTTGAGATAGAAATTCTCATGGTGGACTATGATATTCTTTGAGAGAGAGCGTGAAGGTGAGCCTATGGCGTTTGTTGATGATCCTATGCCATTGAATCGCTAGCTATCCACCTTTGTGAGAAAGGGTGATCTAGAGAACCACCTTGGTATCATGGAGTATTAACCTTGGGTTGCCCTCCCAAGGTGGTGGGCCTACATCAAGTTTGTAAACCTTTAATACTAATTCTAGGATTGTGCTACTTGGTGTGTCTTCTTTATGCAATACTAGTGCTTATTGTTAGTCTGAGCTAGTCCAACCTCTTTATCTGTTGTTTGTTGTGGTTTTTGGCCTTTGCCACAGTTTGCCCCTGCCCTAGTGGTGAATTTTCTTCTCATAGAGGAAAATTTTCATTATGGACAAGTGCTCTTGCCTTGTAAAATGGTGATTCTATGTCTTGGTCTAGTCTAGGTCATCCTTTAGGTGAATCTGTCCTTGTCAGGGGTGAATTTTCCTATGGGTCCCTTAGTTAGGCAACCTTGAATCTACCTATTCCCTGAAATAGGTGATCTTGTCTAGCCCTTAAGTGAGTCTGTTTCTAGTCTATACCCTTTGAGTCCGCCTGTTCCCTTAGAATAGGTGATCCTATCATCTCCTTGGGTGAACCTATTATCCATAGGGGCGATCATAATGTCTGATCTGAGTCATCCCCATCTGCTTATTCCTCGAATAGGTGATCCCACCAAACCCTTGGGAGAATTCATGCCTCATCTATGTTTGTACACTCCCTAGAATAGGAGAACCTTTTTTCCATAGGGGTGATCTGTGTCTGTCTGTCTCATCCCCGTTTGTATAGTTTAGGTCATAGGAAAATTCATTTGTCTGATAAGTGTTCCTGTTATAGGCATCCCCATTCGACATCTATACATCTAAGGAAATAAGAAAATATGTCATCCCCTATAGGAATTTTTTCTCATGTCCATACATCCCAAGAAAGAGGCAATCCTGCTTTCTAGATAGGCAATCCTATCCGTTGTTTTTTCCTATTTCTTTTGAGTACCTTAATATTTGGGTGATTCCACATCTTAGAGAGGAAATCTTGCATCCCAAATAGGTGATTTTGTGTCTCATTCCTACCTTTTTCTTTTGAACACCCCAAGACTTAGGCGATCTTGTGTCATAGAAGAGTGATCTTGTGTCATAGATAGGAAAATTTTCAAGTGACACAGAGGTGAATCCGTGGTCCTTTAGAAAGGAAAACTTGTCACTTGGAGTGGTGAATTTGTTAGACACAGAGGCATATATGCTTCCCATATAAAACTCCTAAGATTTAATCCTTTGAGTCATTTAAAGCCTATTATTTTTTGAGTTGGATTTCACAATCAATTTTTTTTATCACCATTTGTCTACCCATAATCATCATTTTAGTCCATTTACATTCTCCAAAAGACATCAATCCGTCAATCAAATCATATAGGTGCATCTTAGAACATCCCTAGATTGCATATTTATCATCAATTCTTCAATCCCAATCCCCTAGACTTTGTTTTAGGGGTTTTTATCCAAGCTATCTTAGGTGCCTGATCTTGATCATCACCCTTTGCACTTAGGATTGTTATCCATCTTGAGTTAGTAATCATCCATGAGTCAATCAATCTACTTCCATCTTGAGGTAGATTCGATGTCTTAATCATCCTTTTCATCATCCAATCTGATCATTGACATCTTCATCATCTAGTTAAACCTCTGAACTTGGTTTAGAGTCAACCTCATCGATCCAATCAAATCGATCATCTAATCTTATCAATTGTTTCATCTTATCAATTAATTTAATTGAATCCAATCCCATCAACCATCCAATCCATTAATCAATTCATCATCTAATCCGCTTATTCCTTTAATCATCACCTAGATCATTCATTTAAGTGAATCCTAGAGCTTAGTGTCATCTTAGTCACCTAGTAGGTTTTCCATTTCATTCCCATTACCCAATTGCAAGCAAAGAAACTTATGGCAGAAAAATAGGCCCAAGGTACTCAACCTCACATTCCCCAGGATCAACCCACCAATAGTGGTTCATCACAATGTAACGCCGAGGTCCACACTTCATCCCTTCTTGATGAAAGCATGGTCAATCAACCTAAGATCACAGTCAAGGAATACCTCAGTAATCCCACAAATGTCCAAATGACAGATCGTCTCCTCGATGAGTGTGGGGATAAAATCCTCACTATGTTACTCCTGAAAGGAATGAAGCCTCCATCAGGGTTTGAATTATCCAAATATGTCAACATTACACCTCTAGAACCCTTGGTTTCATCACAAGATCCAAATGCTAGCTCCTTCACCCCATATGTTCTCGAGGGTCCACCATAAGAGGGTTGGTATCAACTAGGATTTGGAAATGTTGTGCTTTATTAAGTAATACCACCTGTACCACCTCCTCGGGTTCCAATTTTGGTTATGGGTGCACTTGATCCAAACATTCCTCAAGGCCTTGATCCTAAAAATTCTCTTGGTCTAGGCACGCCACAAGGTCACCCCAATCCACTAAGCATGAATGTCCCATAGGATTCAATCCCCATATCGTCCATACCACTTCTTCCACCTAACCAATTGGGTCAACTACCAGTGAATACAAGGGGCAATCCTTTTGCTGTGCCACCTCCACCTCTTGGAGGTACACCCACATTAAACTTATCACCACCTCCATTCACATCTCAACCACAACCTCAAGGTAATATCCCATCTTTACATCAGCCTTAGGGTATTCTGCAACAGGTGCCATCATCACAACCATCTCATTAGTAGTTATTACAACAACCCCCATCTCATCCTTCAAAGCATATCTCAATTCCTTTGCAAACCCCACACCAAGCACAGGTTGTGCCACAACATCAACAATCACCTTCTCACTAGCCATAGGTATTCCATCACAACTCCCTCACCAATCAGAAGTCCTTCCTCACCAGCCAACATCCCATTAGTTTCCATTGCACCAACCACAAATCCATTAGCAACCCAAAATCCCATCTTGACCTTTGTATTAGTAGCCACCATCTTACCAACAACTCCCTCAACATACACAAATCTTGACACAACCACAACAATCCTTCCACCAAGCACCAAACAACCCTGCTATCCAATATCTCTGTCAACCATAGAGCATCTACTATGTGCAGTCCACCACATCTAATCCTAATCCCACTTATCCATATCACAATCCTCAACAATCCCAACAATAGTCATCTTACACAAATCCCTAACAATCATAACCAAATATTTATTATCAACAACCCAATCCATAACAACCTCGATATGCTCCCCAACAACCAACTATTGCTTATAATTACCAATCCCATCCATATCACTCCTAGTAGTAGTCATTGTATCAGAAGGGTGCCTCCACCTCTTCATATTATATCAATCACCTCGCTCATATCAGTAGGGCACTTCCACCTAATATTACCAAGCCCTGTCATCCTATCAACAATCTTATACAAATCTCCAATCACTGTAGCCTAATCCATATTAGAAAACACCTTCATATCCACCTCCACTAGCGTATGACCAAACCATCTCGACTCCATCCACATAATACTAGCCCTATGCTCCTTATAATTAATCCAATCTAACCAATCCTCCTCCATCAACACCTATCAATAAGGAGTGGGAAGAAATAAAAGACACTCTAAAGGACTTGGAAGTAGGGACATCCAAAAAATATTACAAATTCTAAGAAATTTGTCCTTATCCATTTGATCCCTCCATCTCACTTTTCCCCTTTCCAAAGCACTTCAAAATGCCAAAGTTTGATAAGTACAAATGAAAGAGTGACCGAAAAAACCATCTATAGGAATTCTATACACATTTCCAAGAAGTCTTGCATAATGCCAATTATCTCTTGTGGTTATTCCCTAGGAGTCTAATGGAAATAACTCTAGACTGGTTTATGGGTTTGTAAGAGAGGGGGACCACCACGTGCAAGGCCCTAGGTCATGGAGGGCCAAGATACGAAAGGATTCCCTAACTTACCTCATCTTAACAGAGTGTTAGGATATGTAGGACAAGAATGATGAGGACTATAAGGTCCTTCAACCACTCTACATACCCAAAATAGAAAATGGGGCTAGGCGAGCCAGTTTTTAGGTTCAACACTATGCCTCAAGAAGCTCTCTGCCTAAGGATGAAAGTGCGGTCCTTGGATGATAGTGCGGTGTGCTGGCATCTCTAAAGTGCGATGGCATCTGTACTGCTAGACAACTACAGAGAAAAGGTCAAGCCTAGGAAAATAAGCTAACATCCCAACTAACTACTACAAAAGGGAAAAATAATGTGATTAAGTAAAAAAATACTCTCTAATGTGATAAAGTAAAGATGCAAGAGTTAAGGTGGAAAGAAGGATCTCACAAAGAAACTCATCCACTAACTAGCTTCTTGAAAGCACGTTCACCTACACACAAGGAAGAGGAAAATTTTGGGTGGCTGTATAGGGGCCTACCTTAATCAGACCCCCATTTAGGCATTTCCACCTCCACAGACTGTCAAGAAAGCAAGTATGATAAAGGAAGTAATGTAATAAAGAACACCAAAAAAACTACAAAATAGTAAGTGTGGTTACTCAACCAAGTGATAGAGGAGAGGAAAGGGAAGCTTACCACCTCTACCAAGAGAACTCAAGGCTGTTTGGGGGAGAAAATGAGAGTATTTGAGCCTCTACTGCAATGGTGTTGTCCCCAACTTTCTCTATCAAAGTGATGGAGTGAAGTTGTTGCTGCAATGGAGTGCTTGAAATGTTGGAGTGAGTGCAAGAGTATGAAAGTGAGCTTGTGAGTGAAGTGAAGAAGTTCAACTGAATGCTTAGAGGATGAAATGCTTGTTGAAGAAGTGAATTTGAAGAGGAGATGAAGAAAAACAACCATATTCGGGCCAGTCGGCTGAACAGGGCGTTCTAGCTTGACTCCCAATGAGAAGTGTAACACCTCTATAGGTTTAGCCATAGGAATTGTCCAAGGATGTAATCACACCACACAGATGTCTCCATACCATGTGGGCATCCCTGATAGAAACTCCTCTACTAACGATCAAAACAGGAACCAAGTGTGATGAAAGCAACGGGCTTAGGTGGAATTAAGCCTACAAAATTATTTTCTAAAGTGGAGAAGGAAAAAAGGGGAATTTGAATAAGGGGCACAAATTCACTCCTTTACATTTTTCCCCCACTTTAGCAAGCATGAGTATTGATGAGTTCTCGGTAAAGTAGATCAAGGAATAAGTAAGGTTAGAAATGTATACTTGAACCATTGGGGAAGCAGACCACGATTTGACGAATCTGAAGGTGTAGGGCAAGTGAAGGACTTCATAGTTTCTCAAAACTATGAAGTTGAAGAAATAAAGCATCTTACAGGCCCACAGAATTGAAGGAAGAAACCCCCAAGATCTCTCACATGAAGGAAGCCCCATGATGTAGGTGCCTTACAGGCCTGCAGACCTACAAGGAAGGTGTCCCCCAAGAAATCTCACATGGAGGATACCTGGGAAGCATCCCCCAAGATCTCTCACATGGAGGAAGCAAGGAAAGTTCCCTATAGACCCACAAACCTATAGGGAAGGTATTCTCCAAGATCTCTCACATGAAGAATACCTAAGAAAGCACCCTACAGATCTGCAGACTTGTAGGGAAGGTAACCCCTAAGGTCTCTTGTATGGAGGAAACCCAAGAAACTGCCTCATAGGCCCATAGACCTATAGGGGAGCCACCCCCAAGATATATTGCATGGAGGAAGCTCAAAGGAAGCAACCTATAGGCTCTTAGTCCTATAGGTAGGTATCCCCCAAGATCTCTAGCATGGAGGAAACCTAGGAAAGTGGACTCCGCAGAGTCAAAAAGTGGCCACATAGGCAAGTAAATGAACAATTGCGCAAACCGTCGATCAAGTTGGAAGACTTTCAAAGGGGTCCCTTGGGGACCTGAAATGAAGAGGGGGTCCACTCAAGGGACATGCTATGAGGTCTAGTTAGGCTTCCCCCAAGCTAGACACATAAATTCATTTTAGATAAAGACTTTCAAAGGGGATCCCTTGGGAATCCTTTAGAAGAAAATGGGTCCACTCAAGGGATGCACAGTTTGAAAGTAGATGTTTTTATTCTCAGATCGATCCATCATCAAGGAATCCTTTTGAAATATGTTCACTTCATCAAGGAATTTGAAAGGAAGAATATGCCCCCATGTGAGGGGAAGGTCAAAGATGTTCTTGCTTCAAAGGAAGGTTTTCAAGTCCTTTCTTTACGAACCCATGATGAAGGAAACATGTCCCATTAGGGCTCCAAGTTGAGAATACAATTCTAAAGAAATATTTGTGAATATTTTTGAGAAAATATCCATTGGAAATGAATGTATTTTTTGAAAATGAAATGTTGAAGAAAAGCGTCATCACACATGAGAGGGACAACTCAAGCAAAGAAGAGAGAAATATAAAGAGAAAACACAAACAAAGGACACTGGGGGATCTGGTTTAGAGAGGTCAGATATTTCTAAGCTCATATGACTAATAGGAAAGCATGGTGCAAGGTGAAAGATCATCAATCCCCAACCAGATTAGGAAGAATGCATGGAAAACAAAGTCAAAATAAAAAATTGGGTCAACATGGAAGGGAAGCCTAAATTCCCCCAACACTTTGCATTGTCCCCAATTTATTGAAATAAGCACAAACATGGAAGAATGATGATAAAAATAGAGGAAGGATTATGACACAAAAACCATGCTTGTATCCAAGCAACAAGAGTGACGAGGGTCATCCAGGCACACATAGCACAATCATGGGGAAACACATCACAAAAAACACACACACACAAAAGATCAAGAAGAGGCCTCCTCCTAACATTGATCAACCAAGAGGTCACCCGATTCACACTCTAGATCATCATAGGGGGAAGGAGGATGATCCTACAATGGTGGAATGTTAAGAGAAGGAGCATCTGGCTCTCCCACAACAAGGGCCAAGGAAGAAGGCCCCTCGAGGTCCTCTCCATTGAGCTCTTGTGGAGCTAAGGTCAGTGACTTCATGAAGATCACTAACAAGGCCGAGACTTCATCCACAGAGTTAAACATGCATCCTATAGGATCGTCATGCCTAACTTCACTGGAAAAGGTGGGCTATGCCTGAGATTCATTGTTAGGCTCACTGAATGACTTAGGAGTGGTGATAAACTTAGGGGAAGCTGGGACTGGTTCTGTCACCAAGATAGAACAAGTCAATGCGCGACCATCTTGCAAAGAAAGTGGGCTCCTCTTATTTCCTTCGCTACTAGAAGGACCACACTCCACCTTTTGCTTCATCAAAGGAGATGAACTCCTCACAAATGAGGCTAGAGGTGTGGAGGAAGAGGAGGAAGAACCACAATAGATACGACTGAGATGTTAGTCATATCCACAGGCTTTAGGAAAGGTAGGATATACGGAACAAAGATCAAGAAAGGTGGATCCACCAAGGGAGTGATGAATAAATGTACCCCCTTGGGGTTAGGTGAATTCATACTCACAACAAAAGTTGGAAGTAACATAGGACCAGATTGAAGAGCAGTAGAAGGAAGGGGTGAGGAAGAGGCTGTAGGAGACCCTGAAGTACGGGCATTCATTTCTTCCTCCTTTGCGAGGTGGCCTACTTATCCAAGAGAGCCTTTCACTGGTGCTTACACTCACGCAAAAGGTGGTTTCAACAACTCTTTGAGCTTGAGGCCAGAGGCTGTGAAGGAACAAAAAGCTCCTACTTAACCATGGGAATGTCCACTACAACCATTTTCAGTAGAGGAATATATTCCTGAATGGGAGTAGGAGGGATAGGTTGAGAAGTAGCAGGGGGAGTCAGATCAAGAGCCTAGATAGTGGGCCTCTTCCCATTCACTGCTTTGGGGGCAGGAGCGGTAGGAGTCCACGGATTGAATTCCCTTTGGGAACCTTTCTTTTTGCCATATAAGTATTAACATGGTCCAAGGTATTCATTATGGAGATCCATGATCTTGAGCTTGGACCTACACCAAGGATTAATCATCAGACTCAATGGATAGTCGCTGAGCTCACTCATCCAATAATCTTCCCAAGCAAGGGGAGAGGATGAGACAGTTTGAGAGAAGGAAACCTTCTCTTTACCTTTACAAGAGGGAGAGGGAGCTGGCATGGACTTCTCCTTTCCTTTCTGGGAAGAGGGAGCAGTTAGTACAAGCTTCTCCTTTTCCTCTTAGGAAGAGGAGGAAACCGATTGTTTTATTATGGGAAGGGTTAGTTTCGGCTGTCCTTGGCCCCCCGTTTTATACTTTACATAATTGTTGTAAAGTAGGTCCATTCTCAGAGGAAGCAGACCAACTGGGGAGGGCCAAAATTGATCCAATGGATATCCACCATGGGACACCAAGGGTTGATATCCAATGTCATGCACTACATGCATTACACCTTCATGGGAGAATTTTAAACACTTGTGAATAACATAGATGATTCTATTCATGGAAGCTAGCCAAGGTATGCCTAGCTTTAGCCTGAACAAATCTGACTCTAGGATAACATCAAAAACTGTGTCAACAACTTGGGTCCAACTAGGATGAACAAAGTTATCAAGCTATAAGGTTTGAGACATACCATTATGTGTACAAATGGTAGATTTCATTTCTTCATATTCTTCCCTTTGTAACAAATTTAATACTAATGTTTCTTCTGTGATAACATTTACATGACTTGTGGGGTCTATCAAGACCCCTATCACAATGTTACCATTGATACGAGTGGGAATGCAAAGAGGTGAGGGTTTATTGTTTAAGGGAAAAACTTGTGACATGAATGTTATGTCTAGAGAACCAGGTGCAGGAAGAGAAGTAGGAGTCACCATGACCATGTTAACATAGGCCTTGGATTGAGTAGCAGAATTAGTGGGATCTATAATCATGTTACCAGAATGTGACAGAAATGGGTTTGTATATATCTGCAATTCACTATTAGCTTTTGCCACTTATTTATTAGCATTTTTTTTACTCCCATCGAGGCGAATGGTATTGTCCTCAATGTGGTCCTGTATCTCATGACACAACTACATACAATGTTCAGTATCTTGTCCATTAACCCGATGGTACTGACAATAAGTGTTTCCATCATACCAATTAGGGTAAGGTTCCTTAAGAGGCTTAGGATTCAAAAAGGTTACGATCTTATCCTTCAATAGCTTCTGCAAGATAAAAGAATAAGATTATGATAACTTTGTTAAATTTTGGTTATGTTTGAGGCCATTGTTATCAGCAGCAACAACTACATTTGTAATGGTTTTACCTTTCCCAGAGATTGATACAATGGAATTTCCCTCAGTACGGGAGCACGAGGAAGATCCCCTGAACTAAAAAACCATCTGTTGGTACTCTTGTAAGGCTACACACAAGTGTGTGAAAGAAGGGTATTTCATAAGGGTAAACTTCTCTTGCCAAGGCCCTTGTAAGTTACCTATGAATACCTTTTGTACGTCAGAATTAGGCAGCTAATACGAGATTTGTGAAAGGAGTGCTTGGTAGTGCACTATGAAATTAGTGATTTTTTTGTTATCTCCATGTTTACATCGGATGAGATATGAAAAGGTCATCTTCAACTCGATGTTTGCTTGAAATTGTCTTAGGAATTGATTTATAAGTTGGTCAAATGAGAAGATGGAATTGTCGTGCAAGGAATAGTACCACTCGAGCACTGTGTCCTTGAGAGATCGGGGAAATAGTTTGGCCATCAATGCATCGTGATGGAAGAAGTCTATGCATAAGGCATTAAATACAAACACATGTGTCTGTGGGTCTCCTTTACCGCCATAATTTTCAAATTTAGGGATCTCCATTCCCTTGGGGAAGGGAGTATTTAAGATCATAATCAACAATGGGCTGCTTTAGAAGAAGGGTTGGAAGATAGGCTGGGCAAAGGCTTGGGAAAGATTTGCTAACTGGCTCTACATCTTACCCATATTATGAAGAAGAGTGTTTAGAATGGGGTCATTAGAAGATAGAGGGCTAGAGGAACCTCCTCCAGAACCACCTCCAAAGCTACCTCCAAAACCACCACCGGTGTGACTTCTGCTAGAACCACTACTAGAGCCACTATAGCCAGTAGGGCCTCTTCCAGAACCACCACCATGACCTCCACTAGAACCGCTCCACCAGCACCATGTCTACTACTGAATCCACCACCACTACCAAATCCCCTACCACTCATCCCACCAAAGCCTCCACCACTAGAGGTGATAGGGGGTGAAGCTAAAGCCTAAGGGGACCCTATTTATTTTGATAGTTTCAAGTTGTTCAAAGACAAAAGGGATACCGATAGAAGGGACCGTGTTGTCCATGTAAACAAATGTGGGAGGCATCAATACTCCTAACTGTCGCTCACACTCTTCAAAAGAGGCTCCTTGTACAAAGCTAGGATTGTTCAAAGAAGTGCATGCTTTGGTGAGACCGAGGAGGCTAGTCAGGAGCTCTATGCTTGTTCGATCTTTACCCATCATATGTTTTAACTCGCTAACAACCCAAGTGGCTCTAGCCATCTTCAGATTTATTTCCAATTGATTTTCTAAGTCAACCAACCCTTTAGCAAGGGCAGAGACATATTATGTAGGGATTTGAATGGCCTCATGCTCATCTACCAATGATGGTGTAGGAGATGTAGGGGGAGTGGGAACATGACCAGTCTCATCAAGGAATCCCATCTTGTTCCTTGGAAACTACTCCTATATAGCTAGACCAATGGTGGGACTAGAGAAAAGGCTTATAGATAACCTAGTAGAGACCTTCATCCTTTCCATCAGGAGGTTTCATACACTTCTCCTAATGATATACCTAGAAGTCATGGACTGGGTTATGATGCTCAGAAACCTTAGCAACACTCAGGAACACAACATTCACGAAGTACACGAGAGAGGTCTCAACACTAATGGATGAAAAGGAATTGGTTAACATCGGGTTCACCAAAAATGTAAGAGAGGGGGACCACCATGTGCAAGGCCCCAGGTCATGGAGGGCCAAGATGTGGAAGGCTTCCCTTACTTACATAAGCTTAATAGAGTGTTAAGCTATGCAGGACAAGAATGATGACTATAAGGTCTTTCAACCACTCTACATGCCCAAAATACAAAATGGGGCTAGGCGATCCAGTTTTTAGGTTCAACACTATGCCTTAGGAAACTCTTTGCCCTAGGACAAAAGTGAAGTCCTTGGATGATAGTGCAGCGTGCTGGCATATCTAAAGTGTGTTGGTGTTTGTATGACCAAACAACTACAGAGACAAAGTCAAACCTAGGAAAACAAGCTAATGGCCCAACTAACTACTACTAAAGGTCCAAAATATCATGATTAAGTAAAAAAAATACTCTCTAATGTGATAAAGTAAAGATTGAAGAGTTAAGGTGGCAAGAAGGATCTCACAAAGAAACTCATCCTCCAGCTAGCTTCTTGAAAGCACGTTCACTTGCACACAAAGAAGAGGAAAATGTTGGGTGGCTGTATAGGGGCCTACCTTAGTTAGACCCCCATTTAGGTGTTTTCACCTCCACAAACAACCAAGAAAGAAAGTATGATAAATGAAGTAATGTAATAAACAACACCAAAAGCACTACAAAAAAGTAAGTGTGCTTACTTAACCAAGTGATAGAGGAGAGGAAAGGGAAGCTTTCCACCTCCACTAAGAGCACTCAAGGTTGCTTGGGGGAGAAAATGAGAGTACTCAAGCCTCTACTACAATGGTGTTGTCCCAAAATTGTTATATTGAAGTGATGGAGTGAAGTTGTTGCTACAATGGAGTGCTTGAAATGCTTGGAGTGAGTGCAAGAGTATAAAAGTGAGCTTGTGAGTGAACTAAAGAAGTTCAACTAAATTCTTAGAGGATGAAATGCTTGTTGAAGAATTGAATTTGAAGAGGAGATGAAGAAAAACAACCATATTCAGGTTGGTCGGTTGAAGAGGGTGTTACAACTTGACTCCCAATGAGAAGTGCAACGTCTCTGTAGGTTCAGCCACAAGAATCTGCCAGGGACATAAGTACGCTGTGCAAATGTCTACGCACTACATGAGCATCCTCAATAGAAACTCCTCTGTCGATGCTCAAAACAGGCACCGAGTGTGATGAAAGTAGTGGGATTAGGTAGAATTAAGCCTTAAAACTTGGTTTTCTAAATTGGAGAAGGAAAAAAGGGGAATTTTCATATGGGGCACAAATTCACTCCTATACAAGGTCTTCTAAAGGGGTCCATTTCTTCTTTCACAAATTTGTAAAAAAAAATCATTACACACTTCTCCTTCAACTTGGAGAAGGACATTGACACCTTAGACCCGCTAAAGGAAAAACAACTTGAGGTAGAAAGTTACCTACAAAGGTGGTGTGCCCTGGCTAGTTGTCTAAAATCCCCTCTCACTAAGAAGGATATGGTGACCATTTTTGTTACAAACGCCCATCCTAATATGGAACATAATATTAATCTCCATTGTGTCACAACCTTTTCAGAGGTCATAGAAAAATGAACTATCACTGAGAGGGCCCTCATTTCCAAGGACAAATCAAAATATATAATTTGAACAAGGAAGTCATCTAGAGACAAGTCCCGCTATTGGAATAAAAAAAAGAATGTTTTCAATAATGGTGTCACAGATACCAAGCATGTCCAAGTAGCCAATACCTCACAAAGGTCGCAATACGTCTCCAATTAGCCATCGATTTCTAACATCATATCTGTGCCCCAAGGTGCACCACATCCTCCTCCACAGTCCAACCAATATAACCAAGGGAATAACAAACATACATTCACTCCTTTAGGAGAGTCCTTGGATGTTGTATTCAATATGCTCTTACAAGTGAGCTATCCAGTCACTTATCCTATGAATAAGCCTTTTGACAAGTCCAAACCAAAGCCTTCTTGGTATAGGGAAAACGAGTATTGCAACTTTCACAAAATGAAAGGTCATTCCACTAACAAGTGTCAAGGACTTAAAACATATATCCAAGATCTCATAGATCGAGGATATATAGTAGTGGATGCTAATTAGGTGAGGTTGTCCAATGCTCAAATTCAAATATATCAAAACACTTTCCCAAAGCACAATCAAGGCCCTAGTACCTCCAATGCTAATCCCAGGCCTAGCAATAGCAATAATGAAAATAACAACACAAATGATGAGGGCCACACCACCCAAAACCCACAAAAAGCACAACAAAAAATATCAACATAGAAAATGTGAGATAGAAAAATCACTCACTTTCATTTATTTTCAAAAAAAATGAAATTAGAGATTCAAAGCTTACATGCTACAACCTCATGGGCTTGATTCATTACAACAAAATCAACTTTGAAAAAGAAAAATCTACTATTTGGAGCCACAATCTGCACTATCAAGGCCACCTTCTACAACCCCCACTTAACCCTTTTTATTTTCCCCAATAACTGCCCTAGAATGTTCTAGAAAGTGAAAATTTCCCTTTTTTTTGGCGCCAAAAGTCCCATTGTTAGATTTCTGGCCTAGGAAGAAATTTTTATGAAATTCACTTTTTAGAGGACCAACTTCGCAAGGCCATAAGTTTTGATTTGGGTGTCCAATTTTCTATTATTGCATATTGTTAGAGAGCTCTTGACAAGCTCTACAATGTGTGAACCAACCATAGGTCAGTTTGGCCACCTCTTGAGCTATTTAGAGGCCTCTAAAGTTTTATATCCCAATTTTAAGTTGCATTGGAGAAATTTCCCAGGATGGAAACTTTAATTTCTCCCAAACTCTTCAAGGTATTGAGGTGATTCTTTTGCGACCGGAATTTTTTTTCAGCTCTACTCCTTGGGGTAAATTTTCATGTCCATATGAACCCATTTTGGCTAACTTAATAAAAATAGTAAGTTCCTATTTTTTGCTATTTTTGACATCTAACAATCTTATACCCCTTAAGTTCCATCATGGGACTCAAAACAACTAAATAAAATAAAGAAAACAATTTTTTTGGGTGATGCAAGATTGCCCTACACCACTGGATGCTCCTGCATCAAACACCCAGGGTAATTTGGAAAGTGACCCTATCACTTCCCAAGAGTTAGAGGGAAACCAAGATAGTTAACCTTAGCCTCAAACAACCATGATGAATCTTCAATAGGCCTTCCTCTCCATTTCATCAAGTACTCTTCATATTGCTTGTTTCTTGTGCTTCTACCCACACAACTATCCATGATTTCTTCTATCTCTTCCTTCTCTAAAGTAGGTGCTGTAATTTTCAACTATTCATTTATCTACCCCTCCTTTGTATCACCTTCATGATACTTTGTCAAATCAGCAATGTTGAACACAAAATAAATGTTTATTCCATTAGGCAATGCTACCTCATAAGCATTTACTGAATCATGCTTCTTCAAGATCTTGTATGATCCAAAATTCTTCATCTTTAACTTGTTGTATGTACCAACTGGGAGCATTTCCTTATGGAAATGAACCATGATTTCATCTCCTACCTGGAACTCCTTATGCTTTCTTTTCTGATCTACCCGAGCCTTATATTGTGAGTTCATCTTATTGATATGTTTCTTCACCTCTTCGTGCAAATTCTTCAGGTGCTCAACAAAATCTTTAGCCTCAACACTACTCTTCTTCCCCTTATCCATCTTTCTCAGTTAAGAAGAAATTCTTAGACTACTCCCATATACAATCTAGAATGGTGATTTAATAGTTCTCCTATTGACAGAATTGTTGTAAGCAAATTATGCCCGTGGTATACTTAAATCCTATCCCTTGGGCTTATCTCCAACTAAGAATCTTAGCAGGTTACCCAAACTCCTATTCACCACATCTGTTTGTCCATCATTCTGTGGATGGTGTATAGAACTGAACTTCAAATATATCTTCAACTTCTTCCATAATGTCCTCCAAAAATAACGAACAAATTTGGTATCTCTGTCTGAAACTATACTCTTTGGTGGACCATGTAGTCTCACCACCTTTCTGAAAACAACTCTGCAACATGAACATCATCACTAGTTTTATGACACAAAATAAAATGTGCCATCTTTGAAAACCTATCCACCACCACAAATATGGAATATGCCCTCTCTGTGTCCTTGACAAGCCAAGAACAAAATCCATGCTAATATCCTCCCATGGCCTCTCAGGTATAGGTAATGGTTGATATAATCCAATACTTTGACTTGCTCCTTTCGCCACATGACATACTCTACAACTCTATACAAACTTCTTCATATGTTGTAACTATGGCCAATAATAATTCTCACTGACATGAGCAATGGTATTATCCTAACCAAAATATCCAGTCAATCCTCCACTATGCTTCTCCTTGATTAGATTCTCTCTCATAGAACTCCTTGGAATGCACAATTGGCTTCCTCTAAACAACATCCCATCTTGGATTAAGAAATCCAACCATCTCGTCCTATCCAATGTAAAAGGTTCCAAACAAGCCTTCCAAGATTTTGCAAAGTATGGATCTTCTGGATACAAACTTTTGAGTTCATTCGACCCAACAACCCCTATATTCATCTCTATCAACAAATTTTTCCTTCTACTTAAGGCATTTGCAACTTTTTTTGACCTTCCATTCCTATGCTTCAAAACAAAATTATAACTCTACAAAAACTCAACCCATTTTAAGTTCCTTTGATTTAACTTTCCTTAGCTATTGAGATACTACAAAGCCTAGTGATTAGTATATAAAACAAATTATTTTGGCAATGAATAGTGTCTCAATTTATTCAAATCTTGAACTATAGCATAAAGCTCTTGATCATAGACATAATAATTCTTCTTAGCATCATTTAACTTCTCACTAAAATAGGAAATGGGCTTACCTTCTTGACTCAAAACAACTCCTATGGTAGTGCCACTAGCATCACAATCTACTTGAAAAACCTTATTGAAATCTGGAAGTACCAAAATAGGTTACTCAGTAACTTTCTTCTTCAACATGTCAAAATTTTTGGCAGATCCTGTAGTCCACTTAAACTCTTTTCTATCCCCTCTCATTGCTTCAGTTGGAGGTGGACAAATACTACTAAAATTCTTAATAAAATTTATATAAAAGCTTGCTAGACCATGAAATGATCTTACCTCTATAACACACCTTGGAGTAGTCCATTCAATGATAGATCTCACCATCTCTAGATCCATTTTGAGACCCTATGCTGAGACAACAAATCTCAGATACACCAACTCTCTCTTCAAAAAATTGCATTTCTTGAAATTAATCAACAACTTCTCCTCCCTTAGCTTCTCAAAAACTCTTTGGATATGCATCAAGTGCTCCTCCAATGTCTTACTAAAAATCAAAATATCATCCAAGTAAACAATAACAAATTTCCTAAAAATTCTTTCAATACCTCATTCATAAGCCACATAAATGTGCTTGGTGCATTGGTTAGCCCAAAGGGAATGACTAACCACTTGTACAAGCCCTCCTTAGTTTTGAAGGTTGTCTTCCATTCATCTCCTTCTCTAATCCGAATCTGGTGATATTCACTCTTGAGATCTATCTTCGTGAAGTACTCAGCTCCACTCAAACAATCCATAATGTCATCCATTCTTGGAAAGGGAAATCTATACTTGATGGTGATCTTGTTGATGGCTCTAGAATCTATACACATTTTCCATTCCCCATCCTTCTTTGGTGCTAGTACTGTAGGTACTGCACATGGACTCAAACTCTCTCTAATCAATCCCTTCCACAACAACTCTTGCACTTGTCTATTCAACTCTTCACTCTCTGATGGAGTGATACGATGAGTTGCCTTATTTGGAAAACTGGCTCCAAGAAATAGGTCCATTTGATGACTAATATTTCTTATAGGAGGAAAACCCTCAGGTATGCTATCATAAATAATAGCTTGAAACTCATTCAAAAAATATGAAACCTCTACAGGTACCTCACTAGTATCTTCTATATCAACTCTAGGGACCAATGCAAAACACATATGTTGATGCTTCATACCTTCTAGGAATTTTCTTCCATCAACCAAACAAATTATTTTATTACTGCATACCTTTTCCTCTACCTCTTTCAAGGGCTTCAACTTATGATGAACTCCATCCTTTGTCAAAGAATAGGTGTTGGCATATCCATCATGTATTTCTCATTGATCAAGCTGCCATGGTTTGCCTAACAACATATGAAAAAAATCCATAGGCATAATATCACATAATACCTCATCATTGTATAATTTCCAATCTTGAACTTTACCAGACATTGTTCATTTACCAAGACTTTATGGTCCTTTTGCAACCAAGAAATCTGCTATGGGTTTGGATGCCTTCTTCTCTCTAATTGCAACTTACTAACCATTTCTTTTGAAACAAGGTTATCAGTACTACCTCCATCAATAATAACATTGCAAACTTTACCTTCACACTTACATCTAGTGTGAAACAAATTATTCCTTTGAGTTGGCTCATTCTCCTCATTGAACAAGACTCTTCTAGTAATAAGAACCTCTCCTCTATCTGCATCCTTAGAATGTGAAGAATCAACATCTTCATCAACATGTGCAACCCATGCATCACCCTTAGGTCTTCTATTTGTCCTTCCTTGATATTGAGGACATTCATAGGCTCTATGTCCTTCCCCACACTAGAAACAGGTTCCATGGAAGCCTCCTCTTCCTGGTCCTCATCCAAATATTCCACTTCTTGTTTGGTCATCATTATTCTGATCACAAGGATGGTAGGTGTTATCTCCTTTCTAGTTCTGGCTGCTACTGGAGCCTTCACCCTTCTTTTGATCTTCATTTCAACCTCCATATGACCATCCACCAATCTTTCCTCCACAACCTCCACTTTGTTGTTTTTTCTCAAACCTCTTGTTTGGTCATTCTTCAACCTTTAGAGAAAACTAATAAGCATCCTCAGTGGTGGTCATTCTTACTAGTTCCAATTCTTCCTGTATGCTTGGCTTCAACCTGTTAATATAATGAGAAACTTTCTCTTTATTCACCTCAGAATGTCCTATCCGAATCAGGACCTTGTGAAATTCCTCTGTGTATTCTTTCACCATCCCTGTCCCTTGCCTAAAGCTCTACATCTTCTTGAGCAACTTAAATTCGTAATCAACTGAAATAAATTGTTTCTTCAATTTTGACACCACTCTATCCCATCTAGAAATTTAATTTTTCCCTTATCTTCCTCTTTCTAATTGAACCTCTTTCCACCATATACTGGTGTGACCTTTCAATTTTTTCTTTGCAAACCTCACTCTGTGAGGATCTTCAATCTCCTCAAACTCAAAAAATTCCTCCATGTCATTGATCCAATCAATCAATTCTTCAGGATTTAGATTTCCACTGAAAGCTGAAACCTCCATTTAAGGTCTCTTCCCAATGCTTGAGATCGCTCACATCAATCTTCTTTCCCCAAGATCCATTGGATCCTACTCTTCCTCTTCCATTTCCTCTTTTGTTTTGTCTTCACTGTCATCTCTGTCTCATTGTACATCTCTTCTTCGAACCTCTTGTTGCAAGGTTTCTATTTTCCTTCTAAGGGCTCTAATTTTATCTCTTGGTGGACCTCCTCCATCTCGGCCTCTACCTGTGCCATGTTGGGAAACTCTTGGAGTAATTTTGAATTCAACCCACACTCATAGGTCCTACTATAACTTCCTCACGTTTGGGGCTCTATTACAAGCTCAAGAACACTTGCTCTGATACCACTTGATGTGGGCCACACTACCCAAAACCCACAAAAATCACAACAATAGATATCAACATAGAAAATGCAAGACAAAAAAATCACTCACTTTCATTTATTTAGAAAAATAAATTACAGATTCAAAGCTTACATGCTACAACCTCATAGGCTTAATTCATTACAACAAAATCAACTCTGAAAAAGAAAAATCTACTATTTGGAGCCACAATCTACACTATCAGGGCCACCTTCTACAACCCCCACTTAACCCTTTTTATTTTCCCCAATAACCAACCTAAAATGTTATAGAAAGTGAAAATTTCCCTTTTGTTTTGGCACCAAAAGTTCTACCATTAGATTTCTAGCCTAGGAATATTTTTTTTATGAAATTCACTTTTTAGAGGACCAACTTCACGAGGCCATAACTTTTGATCTGGGTGTTTTATTTTCTATTATTACATATTGTTGGAAAGATCTTGATGAGCTCTACAACATGTGAACCAATTGTAGGTTAGTTCAACCACCTTTTGAGCTATTTTGAGGCCTCTAAATTTTTATATCCAAATTTGAAGCTTCATTAGAGAAATTTTCCAAGATGGAAACTTTAATTTCTCGCAAACCGTGTAGGGTATTGAGGTGATTCTTTCACGGCCAATTTTTTTTTAGTTCTACTCCTTGGGGTAAATTTTCATGTCCATATGAGCTCATTTTGGCTGACTTACTAAAAATAGTAAGTTCCTATTTTTCACTATTTTTGATGCTTGACAGTCTCATACCCCTTAAGTGCCATCATGAGACTTAAAAAAACTATATAAAATAGAGAAAACAATTTTTTTGGGTGATGCAAAATTTTCCTACACCATTGGATGCTCCAACATCAACAAACAATATCAATTATAAGAATGTACCCTATAACTATGATAGCATAGTTATGTGCATTAGCTAGGTAGAGCCTCGCAAATCCATAATCCGTGTTAAAGGAAAAGACCAACAATGTGTTGTTACAACTCATCGCACTCACATATCCATTCTTGGACCTTCCACATCATCCTTGCCAACTCCTGTGAGCTCTCAATATAATATTCTTGATCAACTGGAATGAATCCCACTCAAATATCCATCTTGGATTTGCTTAAGTCTTCCCTAGTCCATCAGAAAATCCTCACCAAAGCTCTTCAGGATACCCACATGCCTAATGATATAGATCTTACTCAATTTCAAGCCTTAGTAGGACATTTTTCATCCACTATTAGTTGGGATTTAGTCAAAATGATATGTCATCCATTGATTCAAACCATAACTGCCCCTTGCACATCAAATTCCTTGTAGTTGGTCTTAAAGTAAAAAGGGTCTTGGTAGCTAATGAATTTTCCCTCAACCTTTGTACACTAAAGTTCATAAAATAGGTAGGGTATACCCACGCCGACTTAAATAATCAGGTTATCACCATCAAAGCTTATGACAACATAGAAAGGGATTCTAAAGGAATTATTTTTCTTCCTATCTAGATTGGCCCTGTAGTGCAGTACACCACATGCCATGTCCTTGATCTGGACCTCCCATATAATCTCCTTCTTGGTTTCCATGGATCCATACGATCCAGGCCATTCCATCCACTTACCATTAATGCTTGAAGTTTCCATTCAATGGGATGGAAGTAACCATACTTATTGTTCTGCAACCTTTTGAGTATTGTCATGCCTTAGAAGCTTCCTTCCCCCACTCCCACTACTATCCAGGAGTTAAAGTGGGGTCACCTTAGGCATCATCTTCCAACCTATCCTCCAATCCATCATCCACCACATCATATATTCCATCCACTACATCTAAATCCACAATCACCAATGTCCACATCATAGATAAAGGTTGTGGGGAGTACGATATGCATACAAATCTAAATGTGGCAACCATGTCTCCATCTCCTCATACCTGTGGCCAACCTTCTTAGTTTGCATGAAAGGAAGAAGAGAAGACAATAAAACTCGGCTCTAATAACATGGGGTCTAACACTTTCCAATCCCTAGGAACATGACGAGATCAGCCAAATGATGCCATTAGTCAGTGGATATACAGGGAAGAACCTAAGCCCTCACTCCCTCTTATTGAGTATTTCCAAGAGACTTATCCTCGTGCATCCAAGTTAGCTGAAAAATATAACTATCAAGGGAGGTGTTGGCATATATGAACAAGGAAAATTGCATCCTATTGACACACCTGTGTGACCTAGAAATTTGGGCTTAGGCTATGATAAAAATAAAAAGAGGTCTGTGACATCCACTAGTACCTCTAATAATGTCAATGTGGACAATGATTTCCTTGACGACATATAAGAAGAAGAGGCCATCATACTCTCTTATGATGACGTAGATCTCCTTGCCCTATTTGACTCCACATCCATCTTCACCATTAGCCTATCCCTTCACCATCTCGACCTTATTGATTGGGACTTACAGAGTAGTGCACCTATCAACACTTTTCCTTTAGTGGACACTTACTTGCATCTCATGGGATTGGGGGAAGATGAATAACCTAACCACAAAAGTAAAATGAAGCAAAACAAAAAAGGTTCATCTAGTGAAAACCTCTTTGAGGCACTTCTTGACTCATTAAAAGTCAAAATAAAGGGTGTATCTGACAGTGAAAACCTTGATGAGGCACTAGAGGATGGGGATGTTCATCTTCCCCTTGTTGGAACTCAGTTGTCTGAACGGTCTTCTATCCTTATTGAAGAGATGAAAGAGGTCTATTTGGGAACAAAAGAAGATCCTAAAATCACTTACATGGTCAAATCATTGTTAGAGGAAGATAATTCCCTCATTTTCAATCTATTAAAGGAAGGAATCATCAAATTTGCATGGAATTATTCATGCATGCAAGGATTAGATCCCACACTAGTTGTGCACCATTTTGGATGCTCACCTAGATACCAAGCTTGTTAAATAGAAGCTAAGAAAAATGCACCCCCAAGTGGCCTTGCTCATCAAGAAAGAATTGGAGAAACTGTTAGAGATCAGGTTCATAAGACCTATTGATTATTTTGACTGGATATCCAATATAGTGCATGTCACCAAACCAAATGGGAATATTAGAATCTACACAAATTTTTGGGATCTTAACAAAGCTTTCCCTAAGGATGATTTCTCGCTTTCAAACATTGACATGTTGGTGGATCTTATAGCATGGCATGAGATGTGATCCCTTATGGATAGTTTTTCTTGCTATAATCAAATTAGGATTTAACTAGAAGATTAGCATAAAACTTCCTTCACCACTCCTTGGGGCACCTTCTGCTATAATGGCATGCCCTTTGATCTAAAAAATGTAGTGGTAACCTATCAATGTGCCATGACTATTAGCTTCCATGACCTCATTCATATAATAATGGAAGATTATGTTGATGAATTATTGGGGAAGTCCAAGACTAGAGAAGAACATCCCATGATCCTGAAGAAAATATTTGAATGGCTAGAGAAATACAAGCTGCGTTTAAATCCAAAAAAGTGTGTGTTCGGTGTTACATTTGGAAAGTTATTGGGCTTCATAGTCTCTAGAAGGGGTATTTAAGCAGATCTTTCCAAGGTCAAATAAATAATGGAAATTCCCCCACCACATAATCTCAAGCAATTAAGGAGTCTTCAAGGGAAGCTACAGTCCATCAGGCATTTTATAGCCAAGTTGACTGACAAGTGTGAACCTTTTTAATTAACCTCAATGTTTTATAAATCGAGTATTTTATCGTAGTATGTGATCATGAAACGTAGAGAGAACGGTTGATTTAAATTTTAACCAGATAAGGTGCTTTATCATCATGTTTTGGTTGTGAATATGGTCATGAGATTTAGAGTAAATGATTTGTCCTTTAAATATTTCAATGTTGTGAAAAGAAATGGGATCAATTGTTTTGATAGATGCAAGTTATGAAATTTGTGTTTGAATGGATTTAAGAAATCCGAACATTAGATTACCTTTGTGTCTGAAATGTGTTCAATGTTAATTGCTCGCCTTCGCTATTGTGGAAGGAAAGTGAATGTTTTGTGAATCTTCCTGATATGGGCTCATTTATTTGTATGGGTGGTTATTCGTGAGTTATTATGATTGTTGGCTTAAGTCATTTCATGTTGATCATGTAAGTCTTCCAGCAGTGTTTCTTGAGATGATGTTGAGTCTCTTATGTTTTGCTTTGGCGTTATTGGATTATGTGCGAGTAAGCTCAAGTGGTTACCTGGTTCTTTGAACGGGTTGTGTGACCTTGTGATTCATGGTTGAGTCGAGTTTCAGTTGTTATGTGGGTTTCTTTATGTAGTCAACCTTGTGTTAGCTTTGGGTAGTGCACGTTTTGGTTTCAGCTTTGTACATCTGTGGTGATGTGTGGCCTGTTGAGGTGTTTGGTTATTTGTGATATATGTTAGTGCATTGTCTACCCTTGGCATGTGGTTGAGTTATGTGTTGTCGATAGGGGAGTGGCTTTCAAACGAGCGCCGGGCCCAAAGTGGTCCCAGGATAACTCGTTTGAGAGTTAGCTAATTAAGTGAAAATTAAAATAACTTACTAAGGAGAGAGTAGCTTTGAACATTAATAAGATAATTTAGCCTCGCTCATTGGCTCAAGGGATTGTACGAGACTTGAGATGAGTCAGGAAGGCCTGGAATGGCACGATCATTATCTTGTCTTCTCGAAAGATAATCGATTCCGCTCTGGTGGGCATATGGTGCCGGGTTTGTGAGAGGTTACCAGGATATCCCGAGAGGGGAGCCGGGACCTAGGAAGAACACCATTGGATAACCAATGCAGCCTTTGCGATGACACTCCTCCTATGATAGCAAGTCCTCTAAAGAGCGTACAATCTATTATATCAATCGAACACTGGTGGGTTATGAACTCAACTGTTCTCCAATGGAAAAATCTTTTCTAGTAGTGGTCTTCAATTCACAAAAGCTTCATCATAACATACTCAATCATCCCATTAAGCTAATATCAAAAGTTGATCCACTTAAATATCTATTGTCCAAGACTTCTTTGAAAGGTTGCATTTCCATGTGGGTCATGTTACTGAGTGAGTTTTACATAGAGTACGTAGAATTTAAGGCAATCAAGGAATAATTCATAGCAAATTAGTTGGATGATGCTCCTTTGGTGGATGCATATATGTTAGTAGCCAAGTTCCCTAATGAAGAGGTCTTTACAGTTGCAAAAATAGATATATGAATGCTCTACTTTGATGGGTCATATACACATAGTGGATCTGGTGTATGTGTCTTATTTATCACCCCTCAAGGTGATTATATCCCAAAGATTTAGATTAGCGTTTCCATGCACCAACAACATTGAAAAGTATGAAGTTCTTATCACTGGTCTTAGAATCACCATCTAATGGAACATCACTTATCTACAAGTCTTTGGTGATTCTCAACTGATTATCAAATAGATCAATGATGAGTTTCATACAAAGGATGATGAGTTGTTACCTTACAAATGCATGGTGGATGACTTCAAGAAGTATTTCACCTTTGTCTAGTTTGAACAGATCCCTAGAGTTTAGAACAAGGTAGCAAATGTAATGGCTATAATTGGTTCCCTCATCGACATGCCCAAAGAATGAATGGACTATGAGTTCCTCGTCAAACAACTCCTAATCTTAGCATATGATGTCCCTGATAGTGAGATGGTGTATGATATCATAGGTATTGAATCACCTTGGTACCATGGCATTTACACCTACCTCCATGATAATATCCTACCACCTGACCTTACCTGAAATCAATACAAGTCCTTTATCCAACGTACTTCCCATTATACCATTGTAGGAGATACACTTTATCGTCAAGGGTATAATGGAACACTCCTTTGGTGTCTCAATGAATCAAAATATCATGTTGCATTAAAAAAGGTGCATAGTGGTGTTTGTGGGTCTCATTCTAATGGAATGGACTTAGCTAAAAATATTCTCAGAGTAGGGTATTATTGGCCTACTATGGGACATGGTGCCTGTGAGTTCGTAAAGAAATGTGTACCTTGCCAACAACATGTAGTTTTGATCCATGCTCATGTGTAAGACTTATGGCCTATCATTGCTCCATGGAATTTTTCAAAATGTGGTTTTGAACTATTTAGAAAGATTTATCCTCCATCCTCCAATGACCATACTTTCATCATTACCGCCATTGAATACTTTACCAAGTGGGTGGAAGAAATTCCACTCTCCCAAATCATAAGTATTCAGATATCCAAGTTCATCCTTTTCCATATCTTCTGTAGATATGGAATTCCCTCCACCATCATCACTAACAATGGTAAGCCATTTAAAAATTAGTATATGAAAGCACTTTGTGAGACATATCATATCCAACATCATTGGTCCACTCCCTATTACCCTCAAGGTAATGGTCAAGCTGACGAGACCAACAAAATACTTATCAAAATCCTTGAAAAGGTTGTCAACAATATTGGTAGAGATTGGCATCTCCATCTCCATCCTTCCATTTGGGCCTAATGCACACCCATTGGTGCCACTCCATACTCCCTCATTTATGGCACTGATGTTATCTTGTTGATTGAGGTTGAGATCCCATCACTCCGAATCCCTCTCAAAATTTTTATCAGTGATGACGATGCTTGAGTTGCATGGTTAAGTCAACTGAAACTGCTGGATGAAAAGCACATTAGAGCCTACAATCATCTACAAGTATACCAACATCATCTTAGGAGAAGCTACAACAAGAAGGTCTATCCATGCCAATTCAATGCTGGTGATCTAGTACTTAAGGAGAATTAATGCACCCAACAAGATTGGGACAAGAAAGAAAGTTTGAGGAAAATTGGTTGGGTCCCTATCTTGTCACAGCTAAATATGGTTCTAGGGCACATCATCTTGCAACACCTAAGAGGGAACCCTTGGAGGATCCTATCAATATCATGCAACTAAAGAGGTCTTATACCTAGGATGGTTGGGTTATCCTACCTAGAAAAATACAAAAAAAGTAAATAAATAGCAAAAATACAAAAAAGAGAGTGAAAAATCCAAAAATAGTAAAGAGAAATAATCTATCCTATGGTGAAAACCACCCCTGGTGGTACCTTGGATAAGTACATTTTGTGAAAACCTAGAAATAAGGCACCATTTGTAGAGGGATTAATCATTATCTACCTTGCATCCTAGAACTACTTTATGCCTCCATCCTATCCCCACATCCTATCAATCTAGTCCTTTCATCTGCATCTGCTTAACTATCACTTGGTATATTTTAGTTGAGCATTAGATGATTCAAATCAACTATCCACAATCCTGAGCTTTTATCCTAAATCTATGATTCTCATCGCTTGTCCATTGGTTTCATTTTTTGGTCTTGCATCCTCATCTAGGGTCTCTCATTGTGTTGTTCATCATTAGGTCTCATCTCGTATTTTGTCCATTTTTCTAAACTATGTTTCCCATATGCTTTCACGTAGGCAAGGTTGATTAGTTGATTAGTCCCCAGGGAATTTGTCTATCTTGTCTTTGTCATCCATCTAGGTCTCCATTATCCTCTTTCAACTTTTATCCATGGTCGGTTTTCATTCTTTTATCAAACTACGAGGGATTTGCGCTTTCATGTAGGCAAGGCTAATCTTTGATCAGCCCTTGAGAACCTAGGTCTTTAGGGTGTCTTGTTTTCATGTCATGTCGTCAAGTATGTCCCTACCTAGATGGTTCCTAACAAATAGGATCCTTTAGTATCTTGAAGTCTAATCAATTTCAATATCCTAAGTCATATCGATCATTTAGTATATCCTCCATCTTTGGTCTTAATAGGATGAATCCTTCCTAACCAGACTGCGTCAATCCCATCCACCCCTTTTGATCCTTTTGAAAATGACATTTGAAACTTAATGTGATCTTGTGATTCTTTTGGATTTTTTTTATCATTTGAGCTTCCTATTATACCTTGTCAGGGTCGCCACAATCCATCATATCATGGTGTGCTTTCACTGGTAAACATAGGGGCATATCTTGATCTTTTTTCTATTCTTGTCTTCTTGGTTGTCCCGCATAGTACCAACCAAGATCCCTGTGGTCTTGTGTTATGCTAGGGAATCCTTTGTGCTTGTGGTTTTCCAAATACCTGGTCTGATCAAAGCCCTTGTGGCTTTAGGGTGTTGGGATAACATTCTTGTTTGTTGTGTTTGTTTTATGCATTTGACACTAATTTTCCTTGGTTCCTCATACCTTGGCATATTTTGTCTTATTCTATAGAAAAAAATCAGTGCTCCTGAAATGGAAAAATGGCATTAGGATTTGCATTTCATTTATCATCCTATTGCATTGCATTTATCCCCATCTTTTCCTTCCCTAGCCTATGGTTATGGATTTTGGTTGTGCAAATGCTCATCTCTCATCTTTTCTTCCTATAAGGATTCCTATAGTTTTTGATAGGTGCAGTACCACACCCATCATCACTCATCTTGATATTCGATACATTGTCACACTTCGCATTGTTCACTTAGGTTCATCATCTCATTGCATTATCATTATCATATCTATTTTAAGTTGTTTAGATTAATCTATATTGGTTATTATAAGCATCTTAAGTTCATTTCATATCATTTCATCTCATTTCATTATCATTATCATATCCATTTTAAGTTTTTTAGATTAATCTACATTTGTTATTCTAAGCATCTTAAGTTCATTTCATTTCATTTCATCTCATTGCATTATCATTATCATTATCATGATCATTTTAAGTTGTTTAGATTAATCTAGATTGGTTATTCTAAGCATTTTAGGTTCATTGCATTCCATTAGCATTTCATTGCATTATCATTTTAGGTTGTTTAGGATATTATGCTAAACATATTAGTTCATCTCATTACATACATCCCATTACATTAAATTCATAATATGCATCCATAAGATAAGCACATATGCATACATCACATTTTTCATTCATTGCATCCCATTACATTTTCATATAATACTCAAATCATAAAAATATGCCTAGAAAGTTTTTCGACTAAAACTAAAAACAAATTGATTGTATAGTGTAGAACAAAGATATCCATCACATTTTCTGAATCAATCACAAGGATTTTTAAACATATCCATTGTAGGCATAAGTTTTCTATCTACACATATTCATGACATCTTGCTGTAGACATGAAAAATGTACCGATTGATCCTATAGACCTGATCCTGATTTTACTAACATCGCTTCATCCAGAATCATCTCCTTTGCTAATCATTTAATCAAATAATCTATATTTGATTAAATCCATCACATTTCATCTCTTAATTAAATAAATCAATTTTATTTAATTAACTACTATAGTCTCCCTCTAATTAAATAATTCAAGTTTTATTTAATTAAATATCTAAAGTCATTCTATTAAATTAAATAAATTAATCCTTATTTGATTTAATCTAACATCATCTCCTTTTAATTAAAAAAATCAAATCTTTATTTAGTTAAGTCTAAACCATATTCCTCTCATTTTGATTTAAATTAATCCAAAAATCTAAATCAAAATGGTCAAATCAACTAATCTCCCTCTTAATTAATCAAATCCTAATTAATGCTAATCTTAATCACTCCAATTCTCTAGACTTTGTAACTTGCTCATGAATATCATTTTAATTGATTTATTAAATCTTCAATTGCTTTCAAAAAGGAATCAATGTTGGAATATTCTAGAAGTTTGAAAATCCCTCCAAAAGGGTTTGTACATCTAACAAGGCATTTAAGTTTCTTACATGTCCTTTTCCTTGAGCCAAGTGGCATTAAATTCATCTCTCATCTCCCTCCAACTTGTCACTTCTCCATTTTTGAAATTCCACCTAATTGCATTCAATTGCACAATGACCAAAATGTGCTCCACCTTGGTCCACTCACATGTTTACAAGTGGCTTCATGCTATTGGTTGGTCTTTTGTCCCACAGTCATCCATTTTGCCTCATTCTCCATCACTCTCATCTATAAATAAGAGACACTCATTTAGATTTTGGATCCACAACTCCATGCAAAGACATTAACTTCAGATTTTGAATTTTCTCATCCATTGTTCATCCATTTTCTCATTTTCACAACTAGGTTTGTAGGAATTCAACCAAGGGGCATCAAATCTTCATCAAATCACCACTCATGCTTACAAGGGATTGGGAAAGGGCCATTTTACACATCAAAATGACATCAATTCCCCCATGGGATTGATAGTTTTCTTGCATTAGATAGGATTTGATAGTTTTCATTTGTGTTCTTCATTTCCATTTCTCTTTTTGTACATTTCAAATGAATTATATGAGGAATGTTGTTTCTAACTTGCATTTGGGACTAATCTTGTGTTTGTTCTTTGTGTTTGTGGAGGTATAGAATCATAATTCACATTTTGGCACTAGGAGGGAAAACTTGAAGATTTTAACACATTTTTCTTCAAAATTTCATGGTTTTTTGAACTTTTTGTGTCTGCAGGAAAAATATGCCCCTGATAGAGGAATTGCGCTGCTAGCATTCCAACGGTGCCATTTAGCACTGCTACCAAACTCCAAACTATGACACTGAGCCATTCCTACCTAGAATTTTGAATTTGAAACTGCAATGCTAGGCCACTTTTCTATCATTGAACTCCTAAACTCCAAACAATGCCACTTTCTCAAAATAGTGTCGCAATCACGCTCATTGATTTTGTTGTAGAGTGTCGCTATCAATCTCAGTGACACTATATAGTACTGCTTAATTCTTCAAACTATGCCACATCAAAAGATTGTACCATTGGAGTTGGGTAAAAGGAACTTTTTCAAATTAAATTTAACACGTTCTTTTTTCATTTTGGTTGCTTTTGACTACTAATTGCTTTTTGGCTTCGAGTTTTGTAGTTTTGACCAATTTTTGTAGGTTGGATTGATCAATGGTGAAGGAGGAAAATGAACATGAAGGCTTCTCTATGGAATTATCATCTCATTGTATCAAGTGTTTTTAAACACTTTGGGGAGAAATTATAATCCCTCTTCTAAGGATTTTCTATCTTTCATGCTTTTAGGACTCAATAAATTTCATTTGGGCTCTGAAAAGAACAACACAAAAGGATTAAAAAGAACCTTAGGCAACTTACTAGATTTTTTTTAATGTTTAACAATTGAACAAGCAACTTTCACTTTTCCTTTTGGTGCTTAAAAAATAATCCAATTATTTCTTTGAGGGATTAAAATGAACATGTGCCTTTTATGTTTTGTAATCTCTTATCCAAAGTAATATCATCTAAAAGACATATGCGCTTCTCTCGCACCTCATAGAAATCTTGAGAATCAAAAGGATTTCTGTGATATTAAGTCGTATAAGTGATTTCCTCCACACTTCAATTTGGATTCCTAAAAATGAACAAAATCTTGCAAGTGTGAGTGGAGTATATCACGTGTGTTTTCTCTTTGTTTCTCAACAAAGATTGATCAAACTACGTATGTTCTTTCTCGCTTCTTTTTAATCTTTAGAGGGCCTTCCTTGTGGGAAAAATTAATCACCCAAGGGAACAACCCAAATGGGAACACGCTAAATCCAAGTGACTTCCAACTAGTATATAAGTGTGGGTACTTGAGGAAAGTACAAGTATCATGAGGATCCCCCACAAACAAAATGCCTATACTAGAACCCTTTGTTTAAAATACCAAAATCCTTAATCTATTTGTTGGTGCAAGAATGGTTGTTCTAAAGCTGCCCCACATTTTTATGGCTTTTAGTAGAGATGGAAAGTATGCCATGGGTATTGATGCTTGGATGACCCTAGAAGTGTGTGCGGTGGAGGGGAACCAAGGTGGTGAAGCATCTAATCATCCGCTAAGAGTAGGCATAGTTGCATCTATCCAAGTGGGGATTCAACAAATATTGTCTCAATATCCATAGGGTTGTGCATGTTCTTGGAATCAAAACACTTTGCTTGGATCTTAAACATTGGAAAACAAAAATTCAACATGATCATCAAATTGCAAATACCTTTGACAAAATTCGAGTGTTATTGCTTTTCCTAGGGATTCTATCCTTATAGGTTTCTAAAAATTTGAATTTACATCTCAATTTTCTCACTAAAGTCAACAATAGGGAACTTTTTCCTTAATTTCCTTGATTTCCACATAATGGACTTTGTGGGATGAGAAGAAATTGGGACATTAGACATTTAGTTTGAAAATCTAATCAAGAATTGTGTGTGGTAAGAAGTCATTAAGCAAAGATAATAAACAATTGGACCCCACACATGTGCTCTTCCAAATGATTTACTAAAAGATCAAAATATGAAAACCAAAGTCCAAAGGTCTTAGTCAAAAGCTCGCAAGAGAAGGTTGTCTATGCTTTACGAATTTAGAGAAAGATTGACCTTCAAATTTTACAAATGTGCATCAAGGAACAGTCCAAATTTGTATTCTGTTAGCTCTAAAAAATGCAGGTTTGAACCATGAAAGGTTGCAAAGCTTTCACAACATTTTAGGGTAACAGAATAAGGTTTAAAACAATTAAACCTTCTACTCTTCAGGTGCTGCTAGACCTAGGCGGGTGTACCTGTAACAAATGAAGTAGACTTGACTATCGATGTTCTCTTCATGCCATGATTTTTCCACGATGGCATATTGAAATGGACAAAATAAAACAAATTTGGTATAAATTGTATACCAATATTCAAAACTAAACCCTAATATGCTCAGTTAACAGATGTAAAAAGTATGAATGAAACTAAATGATGGAAATGGTGAGACCAGTGCCTTATATAGTATACAGAGTCAAATGAAATCTTAAACAACTGACTTCTTTCTGGAGGTCATTCAAATTGTTTAGCATATTTTGTTTATAACTAGTATAAACATGCAAGATTATGATTATTAAGTTCTCCTTACTGATCTAAATGAAATTCCCTGATTACTATGATTAAATAAAAGGATTTAATCCTTCCTTGAAAGAACCTATCAACCAATCACACAGATACATCAAATACGTACTGATAAACCAGAAATAAACATGTTATGTTAATTTAGATAACCAAGCAACATCAATATTAGATACAACATAAATAATTCTTTCAATAGGCACAACACAACAATTGACAACATAATACGCCAGCAAATCAAATGATTTTCATTGATATCTCCATGGCTTCAAAACATACATCAGAGTCTCAGCCCTATGAAACATGGTGTTCCACTGTATTTTCTATTCTCTATCCTATTCTACCTATATCTGCATATTGTTTTCAAAATGGACATTTATACAATGAGAATATGAAAGGACGCAACCTTTCGGAAATAAGAAATATTAATTACAAAACAAAAGATAGAGAATAATTAGGCTCTATTTAGCCACAAGTGAGTCTTATTGAGGTGATCCAAATAATCCCGGTGCTCATATGTGTCCGCATCTCCAACAACATTCTGGATCATGATTTCCATCTTGACCATTTCCTCATTTTGCTCGCTCACTTCTTCCAATGATGTATCCTTTGCAGAAGTTGTCTTCATGATTTCATTCAACATTGACTCACATTCATTTTTCCACCTGGTGTCTTCCTTCAATTCATCTTTATCATTAGAGAATGTGATCACAGTTTTCTTGGTAGCTGCAATTAACCCTTGTTCATCCCCTCGCAATTCATCAAAGAAATTTTGATGGCGATTGATTATATGATTCATAGCTTCAAGTGTAGAACTGCTAGCCTCATCACTTTGAGCCAACTCATGAAACTTCTCCATGATTTATCCATCCATCCTTGTGTGCTCCTTCAATGCAGCAAGAGTATGAGAGTATTTTCCCCACAATTTATTCAACCAAGATGTCAAATGATCCTACCTCTTCTTGACAATCACTGCAATTGCATCATGCTTTCCCTGAGAATAAGCACTTGATCCAACCCAATGGTCTTTCACTTGAGATATTTCTCCATGAGTGATCATTTTGGTTGTCCCCATTGAAACACCAACCAAGTCTTTGAGTCTATCATTTTCTCTCAACAAATTTTCATTATTTCCTTTGTACATCTCTCTTTCTTTTATCAATAGCTGAATTTGTGCTTTATTCAACTTTGCAATATTTACCCCAATATCTACAGTAGCTACAAGATCAACTTCTCCAACTTTTAGAGTCATGACATGGCCAAATTCCTTCTCTGTATCAATTACCACTGATTTCCTGTGGGGTGGGTACAAAGCCCATATCATCAATGATCCCTCATCAGTATTATACTTGGATCCTGCATAAACTTTTGTCACCTTTTCCTTGTCAAGTTTATGTTTAACATTACTGCCCTTCAAGAAAGTATCAAAGACCAATGCAGAGTTCAAATCAAGGCTAAGAAAGATCATGACACCAACACTCTCCAACATTTTCCTCCGCACTTTAGGAGTCATATTTGTCATTTCATCATCCACACATTTTCTCAATTGAGCTAGCAATTGTTCCTCATTTCCTGAAGTAACATAATCAACATTCTCCCTTATTTCCTTCCCCTTCTGCTTGTACAAGAATTCCTTGAACTCTAGGGAATGTATAAACTCATCATCAGAGACAAATGATTTGTATTCCATGTGCCTTGCATCAACATCACCACTTTCAATACTCTGTTCTCTAACTGGGCAGACATATTGCTGAATCCTCAACCTAGATACCTTTTCTATTTTACCCTATGGTACATTAGCTCTTGGTGTTTCCTCATCTCTAGAAGACAATAGCTCAATATCCTGTAGCCCCTAGTTATATCTTTCAACTACCATTTATGCTTCATCTTCATCCAGATTCCTGATCATATCATCAAAAGGATAGGGTACATGCTGATAACCTCCAAAGTTAATCCTTTATTTGGCTGAATTGATATATCCTTCAGGGTCAAAGTTTTTCCTGGTTGGTCCTCTTTTCATATTATAATGCAACAATCTATCAATGATTGAATTATATCCCTCTTTAGCCAATATAATGAAATCACAAAAACACAAAGTACTAGGCATAAAAGCTTGCTTCCCAAAAGAACTGAAATGCATCACACTATAGTAATCCATCTGTCTGACAATTTCCAAATATGCAACCTTGTTTGGAACTATCCTTGGCAAAATGAGAGGAGCATTCTCAAATCCATATACTCTGATTACTATAGCTCCCTCTAAACAATACCAGTCTCCCCAGTTATGATCAATTGGCCCATTGAAGTCCTTTGGCCAAAGGAATCTTTTGATCTCATCAGTCAATGAATAGTTACACGGATAATGATACAATTTATACAATGTCTTTACAAAATTCTCTTCAAAATGAATGAAACTAGAACCAACAAACCTGCTATCCCAAATAGTAGTCCACAACTGAACAAGCAATGCTTCACCCTCCTTACCAATTTGAGAAACTCTCATTTCTGGAGGCCATACCCCTAACTCCTATCCGAAATATAGCACTAAGTGCATCAACAATGAATAGTTTTTGAGATGAACAATAGAATCTCCACCCTTTATAGCCATCAATCCTAAATCAATCTCCTTAAAAATATATGAAGCATAATAAAATGGCCTGGAGTTATGATATTTAATATCTGTTGTGATAATCGTTGGCACCATTGACATGAATTTTTGGTCATCCATTCCCAACACCTGACACACTAAAAAATATGTGTACTTCATATAGGGTTCAAACAAATCTACATGATAGGGAGGCCCTTCACTATCCTCCAAAGGTTCTGGCTTGTTACCCTGTTTGACCCTATGAATTGGTAACCTCCAACCCTTGTAAATTGTATCCATTCTTGAAAATTCCTTCTACAACTCCTCACAATTGATTTCCTCATTGCAAACCCCTTCCAATTTGAAAACCTCACATATTGCTTCTTTTGACACCTATATCTATGGTTTTCCAGAAGGATCACATATAGCTTTATGTTTTGGATCATAATGATTAGTAAGAAATTTTACCAATTTTGCATTTACAAATACATTAGGGCACACCAATTTCCCTACATTCAACTTCCATGGATTACAGACTAGCTCAAAATGGTTCCTCCTATGGTAGTGGAAATTGAAAAGCTCATACCCTCTTACAGGAGTCCAAACATCACCTATGAACTTGCATTTATCATCCAGCTTATCAAGCTCTGCCCTAAGTTGTGCAGACCTTCTAGCTTTAGGCCCTGAACTGGGTAGTTGATCAATAAGGTCTTGATTCAACCTTTGTTCAATGCCTTCATGCTCTGTATCAGTATTTTGTTTCTTTCCCTTCAACTGACTACTCTCACCAAGCTTTCTACCATTACCCTTTCCAGAACCAGAAGACTCCATTTTCAAGCTTACAAAATCAAAATGTTAAAAACAAAGAAGCAATTACTTACAGTATTATGCTCGAGCTCCTCAGACTGAAAAAATGTCTCGGTTCTCTATTTAGCAAGCCAATTCAGCAACAATTAATTCAAAAATGAGGAATTGATTAAAACATTACTGTTTTATCCCATTGCGCCATTAATGAAGCACGAATGAAGCCTCCTTTGAAACTGGCACTGTCGCATCAAATGTCCTATTGATGATAAAATTTCAAATCTAGGGCGAAATCCCTTTTCAACATTTATTTCACCATTCACCAAGGCACTCTATGGTCTTATCGACACATGGAATCAACTTGATGACTACTGCTTCTATTTTTCATGTCCCTGTGACAATTCCAAGTTAGGGAGATATCTCATAGATATCTTTCTATCTTACCGAAATGTACTTTTCAATGTATTCTCCAGTCACTATGACAAAATCACCCTTTTGCTGATGAAAATAATCCTACTGATGAAATAAATTCCATCGGCAAGACTCTGAGAACTCAGAAAGACTCATACCGACACCAAATGTCTAGCTGAATCCATTCCTCTAGATTACTCCATTCGACAAGACTCACCCTGAAGTATTCTGTCGGTATATCTTTTAAACCTCAGTGAATCTCATACCGAAAACTTCTTCTCCTGGTGATGCACATCTCTATCAGTATAACTTTTGAATCAGCAAGACTCTATAACTTCTCACTGATAGCTTTTGAATACCCTTGAACTTGGTTTGGTCAAACAATAGCCATTTCGCTAAGACCTTCCCCGATGCACATAAGTCTTACCGAGACATTTGTTTGCAAGTCAATCGGTAAGACAAAATGATCTCGTTATGAGTTCATGCCGATACCAATCAGTTTGGCTGAAACAACCCCTTTGTGCATTAGTCAGTATGATATATTGTATTCATGTTGACATTACATCGATGCCCCAACATATGCTGATATATTTTTTCTATATGTCGTTCGGCAAGAAAAGACACTTTGCTATGACTTTCTCTCGAATACCTTTAGCTTGACTGATATACTTCCACATGCACCAGTCGGCGAAACACAATGTATTTGCTATGACTTCACTTCGACAGTGATTCCCTTTGCCAAAATGACTCCTTTCGTCACTGAAACAAGAAAATTGTCCTGCTGATAGTCTGCAACAAACATACATTAGTGAAAAGTCAGGTCGGGGAGACTCTTACTATGTCTTGCTGATTCGGGTCTTTTAATGAAATATGAAGGACTAGATGGATTCAAATGGATCACATGACAAAAAATAAGCAAGACAATACAAAGAGGGAATTTTATGCTTATGATGAGTACTCAATGTTGGAACTCTTGAATGCAATAGACTGTAAAAATTTCAAAATTTTATAGTTCTAACAGTGGCTCTGTCTGGGGATGAATGATAGTAAGATCATTACAAGGATTCATATTTCTAGATGAGAAGACCAAACTCAAAGTGATGGAACATGTGAGTAGAATGGAACCAATGGAAATGGTAATGAATGAGACCCTATACTACTATACATGGAAGAATTTATTTCAAAAGAAGGAAAATCAGGATTGTCCATGTACTTGCAAATCTTGATCCTTTTACCTCCTAAACTATTGCGCATGGAAAATAATTTCAAAGAGGATCACCAAGAGTTGTCCATGCACTGGCAACCCTTAATCCTTTGTGTTACTTCAAGAGAAAAAAATGTTTCAGAAATTGCCCATGTACAGGCAGTTCCTGATCCTCACCAGCCATATTCTGCAAATAGTATGAGTCTTTGCCTTTCTTTTCAACCACCACAAAAGGCCCTAGCCATAAGGCTTCAAACTTCCCATGTTTTCCCTTTTCCTGGCACCTTGCATTCCACATCAGTATCGGATCACTTTCTCCAAATTTCCTATCCTTTTCCTTTTTATCAAATAAATATTTCATCTATGTCTGCAACTTTATGTTTTGATTTTGAGCCTCTCCTTGTTTCATCCAACTCAGCTAGCTGCTCCATTCTTTCCTCCATGGGTTCAAAAAATCCAAATCTTCCTGAAGAACAAACTTGTAAACTGCTAACAAGTTCTGCAAAGGCATCCTGGCTTGTGCTCCATACACTAACTCAAATGGGGACTTCCCAATTGCCTTCTTGACCGTAATTCTATCAGCCCATACAAACATTCTTAATTTTGAATCGCAAGCCTTCTTGTTCTGACCTAGCATCCTTCTTATAATCTTCAGAAGACTCTTATTACTAGATTACGCTTGTCCATTAGCCTGTGGATGATAAGGGGCTGCATAAGAAATGGTAATACCATATGTGTTATAGAAGCCTCTAAATTCATCTGATCTAAAACACGTCCCATTGTCAGTGATCAACCTCAATGGCGTACCAAATCTGGTAATAATATTATCCATCAGGAATTGTGTCACCACCTTAATTGTAGCTTGTTTAGTTGGAATGACCTCTACCCTTTTGGTAAAATAATCAGTGGCCACCAATATCCACCTATGTCCACCACTTGATTTTTCTTGTATTTCTCCGATGAAATCAATTCCCCATTGATAAAAAGGGGCATCAACCTACAAAGGTTGAAGTGGCAGAGCTCCTGATATTTTAGTTTTCCAGAGAACTTCTGGTAGGCTTCACATTTTCTCACATATGCAAAAGAGTCATTAAAAATCTTAGGCCAATAATAGCCTGCCCTGAGAATTTTATGAACAGTTGTTTTTGCTGAGTAATGTCCTTCGCAAACCCCTTCGTGCATTTCACTCAAAACATGTTTAGCTTGAAATTCATCCAGACACAACAATAATACACCATCCCTATTTTTCCAAAATAAATCTCCATCCATAAAAACATATTTAGACACCTACATCTTCAGCATTCTTTTCTGGTTATCATTCGATCCTTCTGGACACTTCATATGTTTAAGATAATGCATGATATTCGTATACCATTGAGTATGCTCAATGCTTGCAATTACAATTTCTTCTTCTACATTGTAAATCTGATTTGCTTCAATATTTGCCTCTGCCATTAATTTAGCCAAACCCTAACCTCTGACTAGTTTAGTAATTTGAATCTCCAAGTCAAATTCTTGGATTTTGTTGATCCATTTGCATCTTTTACCTGTTACTTTAGACTGTGTCAAAATATCCTTGACAGCTGCATGAGGAACATAAGCAGCTACCTTTGCTCCAACAAGATATGGTCTGAAAGATTTTACAACTTTCACCAGTGCAAATTCTTGCTTCTCCATTATATCATATTTTAGTTCAGAACCCTGTAATGACTTACTGAAAAAAGATACCGGCTGCTCATGACTATCTTCATTCTTTTGTAGCATAATAGCTGCAACAGTATGCATTGAGGCAAATGAAAAAATATAGAAAGGTTTTGAAAAGTTAGGTGATTTAAGAACAAGAGCCTCCTTGATGGCTCGTTTTATGGATACAAAAGCTTCCAAGGCTTCTGTAGTCCATTTTATCTTTTGTCCTTTCTTTAACATTTTTGATATAGGTTTGATAATCTCAGCAAAGTTAGTAACAAACCTTCTAAGTTAATCTGTCCGAAAAATGACTGTATCGCCTTAATAGTTTTATGGACAGGGATTTTATCAATAGCTTCCACCCTTTCAGGGTCTATCCTAATCCCTTCCTTTGAAATGATATGCCCCAAAAGCTTACCCTCTGTGATAGCAAAATTACACTTCTTGGGATTTAAGCTAATACCATACTCAAGGGCTTTTATAAATACCTTTTCCAAATGATGAACATGATCCTTAGCCTTCTTGGAGTAAGCAGTGAGATCGTCCTGATACACCACCATGAGAATATTGATCAAATCAGCAAACACCACATCCATGGCTCTTTGAAAAGTCGCCCCTACATTAGTGATACCAAATGGCATCCTCAGATAAACATATGTTCCCCAAGGGGTTGTGAATTCTATCTTGTATTGCTCAGACTCTTTAACTTTGACCTGATAATACCCTGAAAATCCATCCATCATAGACAACAACTCGCAGCCTGTCACCTTATGCAATATGGCCTCCATATTAGGCAGAGGATAATTGTCTTTAAGGGACGCCATGTTTAGATTTCTAAAATCTACACATAATATAATGTCTCCATTTTTCTTTCTGATAGGGACCTGATTTGACACCCATGTTGAATGTCTGATTGGCTTAATGATTCCACCATCTCTGAGCTTTGCCAATTCCTCTTGCATTTTAGGTTCCAGAGTTGGATTTATAGGCCTTTTCTTTTGTCTAAATGGTTTAGCATCTAGCTTCAATGGTATTTCATGCTGAAATAAGTCTTCCCTATATGCTTTCAAATCTTCATAAGACCAAGCAAATACATGTTTATACTTTCTCAACAATTCAATCAACATTCTTCTAATTGCAGGACTTATATGTTTACCTATGTACACCTTTTTTGGTGCCATCTCAGTTCCCAAATTAATTTCTTCAATATCATCCCTTCTAACTGGTGTTTGCTTCATTAAAGACCAATCACTTCCATCATATACCCTCTCTAATGCCACCAAGCCTTTAGGAATCTTATTTGTTTTGAGCTGTAAGATCTCTTTTCCAAAGACTGCTTCCTATCCACTTCTTCAACAAAGGCATTGAAGTCAATTTCTTAGGCTTCATACTGGTCTATACAGTGAAGAAATTTTAAAAGATCAGTGTCATCATTAAAAACTTGCCAACTATATACATTATCAGGCACAACAGGCCTTGTCTTAAATTCAACTTGTGACACTCCATCCTATGTAACATCGTCTCTCTTCAACGCTACATTAGCTAGAAAATCTACCATTATATTCTTCGATCTATCTACCCACTCAATCGAGAAGGCATCAAGCAACTTTGTTGTATCCCATACAACATTTCTATATTGCTTTAGTCTTTTATTTTTTGCTGCATACTTTGATTTAATTTGCGAGACAACTAACTCTGAATCTCCTAGAACAACCAACAACTTTATTTTATGCTTCACCGCTATATTCAATCCAGTTAATAGAGCTTCATACTTTGCCACATTATTTGTGCATTCAAAGGTTAACATGAATGAATACTTAAATGTAATACCTTTAGGTGAAACAAATACTATACTAGCTCCATTGCCTTCTTGGCTATAGGCTCCATCAAAATACATCTTCCGCACACCATTGTGGTTCCATGCAGCATGCTTCTCCATAGGATCACTATTAGTCAATTCTGGCTGTGCAGGTTCTATTTTGAAACTCCCAAAATCCACATCACAAAAGCAATTGATTTGGTCTTGTGGCACACAATCAATTAGTTGATTCATCCTCAGATCCTTGTACAATTTCACTTCTTGGCCATTTATAGGAATGGTTGCATAAGATAGATGAAACTGGACATTTCCACCAATAGCTGCCATCCATTGCCTTGATAAAAGCATACCGAATTGAGGAGGGGTGTCTATCACTATTATATCAATATTGCAAGCTACTTGAGGATAAGAAACTAACTTGACTTCTACATCTTTCATTATACCCACCACAGGAACATGTCAGTTATCCATTGCATAACATTTTCCTTCATATGTATCCACCCACATGCCTAGTTGTTTCATCACTCCTACTGACATAATATTCATGGCAGCACCAGAATCTATCATGCAATTCCTCAATAATTTGTTATTTATGAGTAATGTGATAAAGAAAGGATCAACCTGTGGTAGAATTTTCAATACATTACTCAAGAAGATTTCTGGGATGTTTACTTTATTCTGCTTATTTTTAGCAACCATTTTATTTTCAGTACTTACATGTTTTTCACTTTCATGTGTTATCAATTGCATTGCACTGTCCCTATACTCCTTAATTTTCATCATTTCTAGAAGTGGGACAGACATCTTTACCTAAGACAAGGCTTGAGTGAAATCAAAAGAACCTACTACCTTAATCACTTTCTTTTGTTCTGATGTTTCTCCTTTATTCACTTCTTTTTCTCCTCTACCTGACTGATTAGGTTTTTGAATTTCTCTGTGTATTTCTTTTATTGCATCCTTTTGAACAGGATTATGTTTGCTTTCTTCATGTTGTTTGTTTTCAGTTTTCTTTGAAACTCCTTTTACAACTTTCTAATCTTTCATAAAGATACCCCTAGGGACACCTTCCTTCTCATTTACTGTCCTACTTCTCAACCAGTACTTATTCTTTGCTTCTTCTACTACAACAACAGTCAATCTTTCTATCTCTTCCTCAGTAAGTCTCCTCATATTACTCTGAGCAGGCACCTCAATAGATTGTGATTCTACATAATCATCCTCAGAGTCAGAAAAAACATGTTGCTCAGCCATATGGACATTGTACCTTTGTTCTGCAACATCATACTCATAACCTCCCTCCTCCGAAGATGAGTACCTCTCCTCAACATGGTGAGAAGCATTGAAGTTAAGTAGATCATGTGGTCTTCTCCATCATCTCCAATTAGCACTCCTTGCATTCTCTGAGCTACTACACAATAATCAAGGGAGTGTGGTTTATCACAAACTTCACAAAAATAATTACTATTCACCATATATGTTCCCTTCTTCTTCAATGGATCAGGAGTTTCTTTGCTTCCAGGCCTATCTGTTACAGGTTTTCCATCCTTCTAGTTTGTGTTATAGGGCATGTCATGCAACCTCAGCCTTGGCCTTTCATTCCTATATGTGTTCTCTTGCTTATATTGATAATTATTGTTTTGTTGAGGAGCTCTAGGGTTGTCTCTCTTATTCATTATCCCAACAGCCTTTCTGTTATTCTCAATTGTTAATGCTATCTTTTGTACTTCAACTAAGTCCCTTGGGAACCTTTTTCTCAGCTCATACCCTGTTTTAGGGTTGAATGCATTCAAGTAAACACTTAATGCTACAGAGTCTGGTAACTTTGATCCGAGAGGTATTCTATTCTGTAGTTTATTGAATCTTCTATTAAAATCAAAGATTGAATTATTTTGACCTTTTTGAATTTGCATTAGTTCATGGAGAGTAGCGTCTGGTGCACTCAAATTCCCAAATTGTTCAAGGAATTGATCCTAAAATATCTGGAGAGAATAAATAGAAGTTGTTTCTAGGCTATTGAACCAATCCTTAGCTTCCTCAATAAGGGACATCATGGATAATCTCATATGCAAATCTTCATAAGGTACATCCAAATCCTAAATGAAGGCATTGAAATTCCTTAAATGATCCTTGGCTATGATTGCATTACTTCCTATAAACTTGGGTACTAAACCTCTCCAACTGCTATCCATGGGATAAGGGTATAATTGAAACCCTGCTAGATCAAATTATCTAATGATGGTTGTATATTGATAAGGAGGAGGATTAGGTGGGTGTTGATATTGGTACATAGGGTTATTGTACTACATATTTTGATGTGGCACATGACACTGACTAGGAGGTGGATAATTATTTGTATGTTGTGTGGGAATATTAGGTGAATGATTTGGCTGTCTATATTGATTCCCAATTTGATGGTGAGGAATCCTTGGTGGTTCAAAATACCCAGCACCATGATTACCCTATTTATGGGGTGGTACATATTTTGGGGGAAAACCAGATGTGTGAGGAATGTTCTGAGCTTTCTGCAATTTGAATTCTTTCATTGCTTGAATCATTTGGGATTTTTCCTACTCTTCCCTTTCCTTTCTCTGAGATTCATATCGTGCCCTGACTTCCTCATAACTTAATCTTCTTGATGAATTTCCTGATTAGCAGGTCCATTATGATTACCTTCCATTTTTTGGTCATATTCATATTGAATTATGAGTCGTTCAGCTTCGAGTCTAGCTTCAAACTAGGCCTATTTTCTAGCTTCAAATTCGACATGTTTCTGAGGGTTGTAAAAAGGATTTTTCTAATCCTCCAGGGTACAAGGCTCTTTTGTTGAACTATCTTTCCATGTGTCAAAACAATTCTCACCATAAGGTATTGATGATTTGTCTTTGTTTGTGAAGCACATGTCCTCACTTTTCCCCTTACCCTTGTCAGCCTTATCATCTTTATGTGTCCACCTACTATTTCCAGGAGGAGCTCCAGAATGACGTCCCCTAAATTGAGATCTTCTTCCATTCATATTGCAATTTTTAATCAGAGTCGCCAGTCACTTTCTTAAAAGTGAGAAAAAGATTGTTACTTATTATTCCCAGCAGAGTCTATATATAGGACTTTTGACTCTATGATTAAGGCATATATTCTTTGTTATCCCCAGCAGAGTCACCAATTTGTTAGCTCTCAAAAATGTAGGTTTGAACCATGAAAAGTCGCAAAGCTTTCACAACGTTTTAGGGTAGCAGAACAAGGTTTGAAACAATTAAACCTTCTACTCTTTAGGTGTTGCTAGACCTAGGCGAGTGTACCTATAACAAATGAAGCAGACTTGACTATCGATCTTCTCTTCATGCCATGATTTTTCCACGATGGCATATTGAAATGGACAAAATAAAACAAATTTGGTATAAATTGTATACCTGTATTCAAAACTAAACCCTAATATGCTCAGTTAACAGATGTAAAAAGTATGAATGAAACTAAATGATGGAAACAGTGAGACCAGTGCCTTATATAGTATACAGAGTCAAATGAAATCTTAAACAACTGACTTCTTTCTGGAGGTCATTCAAATTTTTTGGCATATTTTGTTTATAACTAGTATAAACATGCAAGATTGTGATTATTAAGTTCTCCTTACTGATCTAAATGAAATTCCTTGATTACTATGATTAATTAAAAGGATTTAATCCTTCCTTAAAAGAACCTATCAACCAATCACACAAATACAAAAAATACGTACTAATAAACCAGACATAAACATGTCATGCTAATTTAGATAACCAAGCAACATCAATCTTAGAGACAACATAAATAGCTCTTTCAATAGGAACAACACAACAATTGACACCAGAATATGCCAACAAATCAGATGATTTTCATTGATATCTCCATGGCTTCAAAACATACATCAGAGTCTCAGCCCTGTGAAACATGGTGTTCCACTGTATTTTCTATTCTCTATCATATTCTACCTATATCCGCATATTGTTTTCAAAATGGAGATTTATACAATGAGAATATGAAAGGACGCAACCTTTCAGAAATAGGAAATATCAATTACAAAACAAAAGATAGAGAATAATTAGTCTCTATTTAGCCACAAGTGAGTATTTTTGAGGTGATCCAAATAATCCTAGGGCTCATATGTGTCCACATCTCCAACAACATTCTGGATCATGATATCCATCTTGACCATTTCCTCATTTTGCTTGCTCACTTCTTCCAATGTTGTACCCTTTGCAGAAGCTGTCTTCATGATTTCATTCAGCATTGACTCACATTCATTTTTCCACCTGGTGGCTTCCTTCAATTCAACTTTATCATCAAAGAATGTGATCACAGTTTTCTTGGCAGCTACAATTAACCCCTGTTCATCCCCTTGCAATTCATCATAGAAATTTTGATGGCGATTCATTATATGATTCACAACTTCAAGTGCAGAATTGCTAGCCTCATCACTTTGAGCCAACTCATGAAACTTATCCATGATTCATCCATCCATCCTTGTGTGCTCCTTCAATGCAGCAAGAGTATGAGAGTATTTTCCCCACAATTTATTCAACCAAGATGTCAAATGATCCTGCCTCTTCTTGAAAATCGCTACAATTGCATCATGCTTTCCCTGAGAATAAGCACTTGATCCAACCCAGTGGTCTTTCACCTGAGAGATTTCTCCATGAGTGATCATTTTGGTTGTCCCCATTGAAACACCAACCATGTCTTTGGGTCTATCATTTTCTCTCAACAAATTTTCATTATTTGCTTTGTACATCTCTCTTTCTTTTATCAATAGCTGAATTTGTGCTTTATTCAACTTTGCAATATTTACCCCAATATCTACAGTAGCTACAGGATCAGCTTCTCTAGATTTTAGAGTCATGACATGGCCAAATGCCTTCTCTGTATCAATTACCACTGATTTCCTGTGGGGTGGGTACAAAGCCCATATCATCAATGATCCCTCATCAGTATTATACTTGGATCCTGCATAAACTTCTGTCACCTTTTCCTTGTCAAGCTTATGTTTAGCATTACTACCATTCAAGAAAGTATCAAAGACCAATGCAGAGTTCAAATCAAGGCCAAGAAAGATCATGAAACCAACACTCTCCAACATTTTCCTCTGCACTTCAGGAGTCATATTTTTCATTTCATCATCCGCACATTTTTTCAATTGAGCCAGCAATTGTTCCTCATTTCCTGAAGTAACATCATCAACATTCTCCCTTATTTCCTTCCCCTTCTACTTGTACAAGAATGCCTTGAACTCTGGGGAATGTATAAACTCATCATCAGAGGCAAATGATCTATATTCCATGTGCCTTGCATCAACATCACCACTTTCAATACTCTGTTCTCTAACTGGGTAGACATACTGCTGAATCCTCAACCTGGATACCTTTTCTGTTTTACCCTGTGGCACATTAGCTCTTGGTGTTTCCTCATCTCCAGAAGAAAATAGCTCAATATCTTGTAGCCCCTGGTTATATCTTTCAACTACCATTTCTACTTCATCTTCATCCAGATTCCCGATCATATCATCAAAAGGATAGGGTACATGCTGATAGCCTCCAAAGTTAATCCTTTCTTTGGCTGAATTGATATATCCTTTAGGGTCAAAGGTTTTCCTGGTTGGTCCTCTTTTCATATTATAATGCAACAATATGTCAAGGATTGAATTATATCCCTCTTTAGCCAATACAGTGAAATCACCGAAACACAAAGTACTAGGCATAAAAGCCTGCTTCCCAAAAGAACTGAAATGCATCACACTACAGTAATCCATCTGTCTGAAAATTTCCAAATATGCAACCCTGTTTGGAACTGTCCTTGGAAAAATGAGAGGAGCATTCTCAAATCCATATACTCTGATTACTGTAGCTCCCTCCAAACAATACCAGTCTCCCCAGTTATGATCAATTGGCCCATTGAAGTCATTTGGCCAAAGGAATCTTTTGATCTCATCATTCAATGAATATTTACAAGGATAATGATATAATTTATACAATGTCTTTACAAAATGCTCTTCAAAATGAATGAAATTAGAACCAACAAACTTGTTTTCCCAAATAGCAGTCCACAACTAAACAGGCAATGCTTCACCCTCCTTACCAATTTGAGAAACTCTCATTTCTGGAGGCCATACCCCTAACTCCTATCCAAAATATAGCACTAAGTGCATCAACAATGAATTGTTTCAGAGATGAACAATAGATGCTCCACCCTTTATAGCCATCAATCCTAAATCAATCTCCTTAAAAATATATGAAGCATAATCAAATGGCCTAGAGTTATGATATTGAATATCTGTTGTGATAATCATTGGCACCATTGACATGAATTCTGGGGCATCCATTCCCAACACCTGACACACTGAAAAATATGTTTACTTCATATAAGGTTCAAACAAATATACATGATAGGGAGGCCCTTCACTATCCTCCAGAGGTTTTGGCTTGTTACCTTGTTTGACCCTATGAATTGGTAACCTCCAACCCTTGTAAATTGTATCCATTCTTGAAAATTCCTTCTGCAACTCCTCACAATTGATTTCCTCATTGCAAAACCTTTCCAATTTGAAAACCTCACCCATTGCTTCTTTTGACACATGTATCAGTGGTTTTCCAGAAGGATCACATATAGCTTTATGTTTTGGATCATAATGATCAGTAAGCAATTTTACCAATTCTGCATTTATGAATATATTAGGGCACACCAATTTCCCTACATTCAACTTCCATGGATTACAGACTGGCTCAAAATGGTTCCTCCAATGGTAGTGGAAATTGAAAAGCTCATACCCTCTTACAGTAGTCCAAACATCACCTATGAACTTTCATTTATCATCCAGCTTATCAACTTCTTCCCTAATTTGTGCGGACCTTCTAGCTTTAGGCCCTGAACTGGGTAGTTGATCAATAATGTGTTGATTCAACCTTCATTCAATGCCTTCATGCTATGTATCAGTCTTTTGTTTCTTTCCCTTCGACTAAATACTCTCACCAAGCTTTCTACCCTTACCCTTTCTAGAACTAGAAGACTCCATTTTCAAGCTTACAAAATCAACATGTTAAAAGAAAAGAAGCAATTACTTACAGTATTCTGCTCGAGCTCCTCAGACTAAAAAAATGTGTCGGTTCTTTGTTCAGCATGCCAATTCACCAGCAATCAATTCAAAAATGAGGAATTGATTAAAACATTACTGTTTTATCCCATCGTACCATTAATGAAGCATGAATGAAGCCTTCTTTGAAACTGGCACTGTCGCATCAAATGTCCTATTGATGAGAAAATTTTAAATCTAGGGTGAAATCCCTTTTCAATGTTTATTTCACCATTCGCCAAGACACTCTATGGTCTTACCAACACCTAGAATCAACTTGATGACTACTACTTCTATTTTTCATGTCGCTATGACAATTCCAATTCGGGGAGATAACTCATAGATATCTTTGTGTCTTATCAAAATGTACTCTTCAATGTATTCTCCAGTCGCTATGACAAAATCTCCCTTTCGCCGATGAAAATAATCCTACAGATGAAATAAATTCCATCGGCAAGACTCTGAGAACTCAGAAAGACTCATACCGACACCAAATGTCTGGCCGAATCCATTCCTCTAGATTACTCCATTCGGCAAGACTCACCCTGCAGTATTCTGTCGGTATATCTTTTAAACCTCGGTGAAGCTCATACCGAAAACTTCTTCTCCTGGCGATGCACATCTCTATCGGCATAACTTTTGAATTGGAAAGACTCTATAACTTCTCACCGATAGCTTTTGAATACCCTTGAACTTGGTTCAGCCAAACAATAGCCATTTCGCTAAGACCTTCCCCAATGCACATAAGTCTTATTGAGACATTTGTTTGCAAGTCAATCGGTAAGACAAAATGATCTCATTATGAGCTCATGCTGATACCAATCAGTCTGGCTGAAACAACCCCTTTGTGCATTAGTTGGTATGACATATTGTATTCACCCTAACATTACATCGATGCCCCAACATATGCTGATATATTTTTTCTATATGCCGGTCGGCAAGAAAAAACACTTCGCTATGACTTTCTCCCAAATACCTTTAGCTTGACTGATATACTTCCACATGCAGTGGTCGGCGAAACACAATGTATTCACTATGAATTTACTCTGACAATGATTCCCTTTGTGGAAATGACTCCTTTTGTCATCGAAACAAGAAAATTGTCCTGTCGATAGTCTGCAACAAACATACATTAGTGAAAAATTAGGTTGGGGAGACTTTTACTATGTCTTGCCGATTCAGGTCTTTTAATGAAATATGAAGGACTAGATGGATTCAAATGGATCACATGACAAAAAATAAGCAAGACAATAGAAAGAGGGAATTTTATGCTTATGATGAGGACTCAATGTTGGAACTCTTGAATGCAATAGACTATAAAAATTTCAAAATTTTATAGTTCTAACATATTCATTTTACTATTGTCAAAATCCAAGTCTCTTTCAAAGGTTTGAGTATCTCACATAGGAAGTATTAGCATGTTCTTCAACACCTTGGTCTAGTAAAAAAAGTATTTCTAAGTCTCTTAGGATCAAAATCTAAACTTTCATCCATCCTTCAAACATCAAATCAAATTAACCTCACAAACAACTCTTGAAAATCTTGAGAAAAAAATACTTTATGCTAAACTTTGGGAAAATCCTTTCAAAATTAAAACAAATCCAAATCATTTTGTTTGACTAGGTGTGTGTAGATGAATCCTTCTTCACACACTTAGCCAAATTATCATCTTGTGGACAAGTTCACTCTAGGACAACATCTAACCTCTTAGAGTTTATGAATTCATTATCCAAAATCAAATCCACTCAAAATCAAAATCAAATCAAATCAATCCAAAGTCAAAATCCAAAATCCAAAATCTAAAATAAATACATCAAATCCAAAGTACTAAAATTTTAGTATCCCCCTCAAGGTTTCCTACAAGTTCAAACATCCACGAATCCTCCATCTTTCATTATCACCATCATCATCCTTTTGATCCTTAAAATCTTAGACTTTCTTTTTGCACCTAAATATTAGATCAATCCAAAAAATTAGAGGTTCATCTCTTACATTCTTGAAAATTAATCCCTATTTTATGGTTCAAACTAGATCTCAACACAAGAACATGGAAACCAGCAAAGAAACATCAACTTCAAGTGACTTGAGTCAAGTCACTTTTGAAATCAATCCCATTAGGTCTAGCAATCACACGCTCAATTTTCCCCCACTTCCACAAGATCATCAAGAGGAAGGTTCCCAAGTGGAGGACATCACCAACAATGTGCTAGGGATGACTCAAGATGAGATTATTGAAATGGTTCAAAATCCTAAAATGCACAAAATTGTCAACGTCGTGATGAAATTCCATCCCTCACAATACATGCTTGAATTATCAAAAGATGGAGCTAAACTCGCTTTGAACTATGATTTAAGCACTCTTGTGGAAAATACGCTTGGGATCATGGCCCCAATTTCATCTACACCCCCAATATCATCCACACCTCCATTTCAAAGCATCACTCAAAGCATCCCACAAATCACACCATCCATCGCTCCAACTGAGCCAATTGTAAAAAATGGGAGCTCACTGCTTCATGCACTACAAACACACCCCCTTGTGAACAACCAAGATTTGGATGCGAGCACCATCTTGGGTCAATCCATCCCCTTGAACCCACTACACCCATATGTTTTTCTCACCTTTCAGGACCCCAATGAACCATCATCATCTATTCATGCAACACCGAAATATCCTCTCAACACAAACCTCTCTCCCTATGACTTCACAAGGAGGAGATTAGCTATTTGGACTATGGGGAATCTTTGACCCTTCATCATCATCATTTCCTCAAAGGAATGCACCACCCATCTTTCCACCACTTCCACCTTTTCCATTAACATCCACACCTCCCCTCCATTTAGGGCTACCTCCTTTACCACCACTCAATCAACAAAATATGAATAACCCCTCGATCGTTAATCAAAACATCATACTGAATCCTCCACTTTTACCATCGATATCACAACAAAAGATGGAAACCATCCAAACTACACAAGCATTCACAACACCATCCATAAATGCGGTCTTCCAAGGACCAAGCATATCAATCACACCTTCCACCACACAAATCCGCACCATCAATACAATGGTACCTCTCTTCATGACAATGAACACCATTCTGAATCTGCCACTCCCACCACCACCAAGACCAAATATGGCCAATCAATACAACATCACATTGAAAGCAGCACAATAGGCCTATCAAAAGGCCTATCAACAATTTCAACCACAACAAGATGCTCAACAAGTGCAAGTGCTCAAGCAGCTCAAGTCGTCTAACAAGTGCAACAAGCACAATTGGCTACTCAAGATCAAGCCCTTTTACAACAACAACAAGCTGCCCAAGTTATGCAAGTAGCTCAAGTCGGTCAAGCCACTCAAGTTGCATAGGCTGCACAAGCTTCCCAACAAGCACAAGCTCAGACTCAAGTGCAAGCTCAAGCTCAAACCCAATATCAAGCTCATCAAGCGTAAGTGCAAGTGCAAGATCAATACCAGGCACAACTATAAGTAGCCCAAAAAAAATATATCAACAAGCCCTACAACAATACCAAGCAAAAAAATAAGCAACATTACTAGCCCAACAACAAGCATTGTTGGCACAACAACAATAAGACCAACAAAAAACATTTTTGGCACAACAACAAATGTAGGCATATCAACAAAGCTTGCAACAAACTCCCACCAACATACCCAACACTCCACCTATCACTCAAATACCGCGACCACTTCAAAACACATTCACTCCACCTCCCGATCCTCAAGATGATGTGACAACACAAATCAAATTTCTCTCGTAGCAAGTGCTCAATCTCCAATCAAAGAAAACAACAAAGAAACCAAGAAACTTGTGTCCCTATCCTTTTGACAAGAGCCTTGCAATGGTACCATTCCCAAAGGGGTTTGAAATCCCTAAATTCGACAAATATCGTGGGACGAGAAACCTTGAAGATCACATCAAGGAATTTCAAGTACATTGCATGGAGGTTGCTTATGATGATATATATCTGATGCAGTTATTTCCTCGAAGTCTGGCTAGTCCTGCCATGGAGTGGTTTTCTTGCCTTCCTCCTAGCATCAAACAGTTCCAATAGATTATAGACGCATTCATAAAAAACCATACCTTCAATATCAATATGGATGTCAGTCTAGAGGAACTATCAACTCTTAAACAAGCTAAGGGGGAATCATTAGCTTCCTTCTTGCAAAGATGGTAATCCAAGGCCAATAGGAGCAAATGGGCCATGCCTGAAGAACAAAAAGTTTGCACCATCATTACTAACCTTGAAAAAACCTTGGCATTCCATCTCAAGGTGCAATGTATCGCCACTTATGACCAACTGATCCTGAAGGTGCTCAACATTGAACGAGCCCTTATTGCACAAGGGGGAACACCTACATATCTATAAAATCAAGACAATCACCCATCTACCAGTTATAATGAGAAACTTCACACATGGGTGAGGAACAAAAACATCACAAATGATGGTGTGGTGGATGCTAAGGTTGTAATTAGTGCTCCAAAATAGAACACCCAAACCTACCAACAATTGCAAAACAACAATTGAAACAACATGCAAGCTAATGTGGTATCACAACAACCACCCAACAATCAAGTCAACAACCTAAATAATCAAGGGAGACCACCCCAAAAAAATAGAAATCCCCCCAAATGGAAGTACACTACCCTTGGAGAACTAATTGAAGTGGTAATGAAGAAATTAATAAACAAAAATATCATCAAAATTCCCACTTATGATAACTATCAGGAACCCCAAGTGAAACCACCATGCTACAATGAGAATCATCTTTGTGATTTTCACAAAATCAAGGGGTACACCACTGCTAGTTGCACGAGGTTGAAAAATCTGATCCAAGACCTCATTGATGACAAGATCATAAATGTTGAGCAACTAGTTGGAAATTAGTACCTAAAAATATACATGAATCTAATGTCAGATCATAACCAAGGGAACAACCATGGAAATACCAAATATTCTAATGTGAACCATGTGTATGATCATGTTGTTGCATCCATAGATGAAATGGTCACTGTTATTAATATTAAGGGAGCCAAAGTTGATTATGGAGTCACCACATATGGCGAAAAAATTCACCATTGCGGGGTCATCACAACCACCTAGAGAATCCACCTAAAATCTGAAATGCATTCCTAATGGCTATAATGTCCTAGACTAGCTAAAAATAACCCTCACTTAGATCTCCATCATGGAGTTGCTGAAGATATCACCCATGAATAGAAAAATATTAGAGGAAGCATTGGCCTCATCCACCGTCTCTGCAGATCTAGATGCTGACTAGTTCCAAGCTATGGTTAGAAATATCACCACCCCAAGTCTCCTAACATTCTTCAATCAGAACTTCCCCACCCAACCATATCACAATTATGCACTCCACCTTGAAGTCTTGGTTTATAAAAAAAATTCAAAAGGTTCCTGGTGGATTGGGGTGTAGATCTAAACATTTGTTCCCTCAAATTAATAAAGAATCTGGGACTCTTAGAGGATGCTATTGAAAAGGGTAAAGGCATCACCATTAGAGCTTATGATGATCAAGAAAGAGTGTCTTAGGGCACTATGCAGCTCCCTATTCAAGTAGGGCCAACCATTATGGAAACCACATGCTACATTCTCAACCTTGATTTTCCTTATAACATCCTCCTAGGGTGCTTGTGGATCCATGGGATGCAAGTAGTCACTTCCACCTTCCACTAGTGCATCAAATTCCCATATCAAAATTAGGAGGTCACAATTCATGGTGATCCCAAGCCTTTTTCCTACTACAAGAATCTGGAAGCTAAATACTATAAAATTCCCCAAGTTTCAAAGAATGATGAAGGCCCCACCAGTCCATATGTAGACCCAACTACATTAGCCTCCACTTCTGAGACAAAGACACTTTCCATCTTTGATATATCCAAAATCAAGGTCATTATCTAGGACAATTGGCGGGGATTACAGAATGAAGAAAAGTGCTTTTGACATAGGAGAGTTACCTCAATCTCCTAGGACTCACGGGCAACCCCAACCAGCTGAAACATCATCCCATACCTTCAAAGTAGACCCCTCTAGATTTAGGTCTTGGAGAGATCTAAGTTAGGAAATAGTAGATGAAAGAGACATATACAGTCTCCTATATCAAGATGAAAGGCCCATGTTTGATCTTCTAATGGATGAGACTGGCAAAGGTCTATAAATGATGCTTGGTATGGGCTATGATAGAAGCAAGAAACTTAGGAAAAATGACAATGGCTTGTTTGAACCCCTTGTCATTGAGAAGTGAATAAAAAATATTGGCCTTGGATGTACCCCTCTGAAGGTGACCATACTTGGAAAAGTGGCCCTGGTTAAGAGGGTCAAAACTCCCCCTCAACAATTGGCATTTTCCCTTCAATGACCAATATGCATAGGTCGAGTCATAGACAACTTTACTTTTGACATAACTGATGTGTGTAGTAGTGATGAGGATCCCATAATTGACTTGCCTATGATTTTCAAAATTTTCTCCTTGCTCATGATTAATACCTTGTCTTTTGAGACAAATGACCATCAAACCCAAGAAATAAACCTAGTCTACCCCTAGTTTATTGATTACAACCAACAAGGACCACCAATTTTGGACACATTCAAAAATGATGAGGCACTTTTAGAATTCATGGGACTACATGATACGATACCATATGGAGATCACAAGGCCAGGTTTGAAATAATACTAGACACACAAGCGTATAATGGGGAAATGATTGAATCCTTTAATCACAAAAGTGAAAATTTGAGAATAATCTCTAGGTATTTGAGTGAAAACCACACTATGGAATTCTCTGACTCAAAAATAGTAAAAATAAAGGACATATCCAAGGGTGAAAACTCCTCTGAGGAACTCGAGGATGAAGGATTCAATCTTCCCCTTAGTTCTATTCATTAGGATAAGTCAGCAGTCTTAGCAGAGAAGTGCAATCTAATCAACTTGGGAACAGAGGAACTACCACACATAACATTCTATGCAGATTCACTTCTCACAGAAGAACAAGAACTTCTAGTTGCACTCCTGAAAGAAAGAAAGAAAAAATTTGCATGGACCTATGCCGACATGCCTGGGCTTGATCTAGAGGTTGTGGTTCATCACCTAGCTATATACCCCAAAGCAAAGCCAGTGAGACAAAAGCTCAAGAAAATGCATCCCCAGATTGCATTGTTGGTCAAAATGGAATTGCAGAAGATCCTAGATGTAGGGTTCATATGGCCAATCGATTATCTAGAATGGGTCTCAGACCTTGTACTTGTTTCAAAGCCCATTAGGGGCATCTGTATCTGCACAAATTTTAGAGACCTCAAGAAAGCATGTCCCAAGGATGAATTTCCACTTCCAAACATTGACATGATTGTGGATATGACATTAGGACATGAGATATTATCATTGATGGACAGATTCTCAGGCCACAACTAGATCATGATAGCAAAAGATGACCAACATAAAATGACCTTCACTTGCCCATGGGGAACATATTGTTGGAATATGATGCCATTCAGGTTGAAGAATATGAGAGCTACCTATTAGAGGGCCATGACAATAATATTTCATGACATGATTCACAAAACTGTGGAACATTACGTGGATGATATATTGGCCAAATCCAAGAAACAATGAGATCATATAGCTGCATTGGGCTCCATCTTTGATAGCTTAGAGGAATAAAAAGTCAGAATCAATCCAAAGAAGTGTGTCTTTGAGGTCCAGTCAGGAAAACTCCTTGGGTCTATCATGTCTATGAGAGGGATTGAGATAGATCTTACTAAGGTTAAGGAAATCCTTGAAATGGAGACACCAAAAACATTGAAATAGGTAAGAGGCCGACAAGGAAGACTCTAGTCCATCTGTTGATTCATAGCACAACTAGCAGACAAGGGTGTCCCCTACTATCATCTACTCCACAAGGGGGTAGCATACAAGTGGGATGAAAGTGTGATCAGGCCTTCAACAAGATCAAGGAATACTTACTCACGCCACTAGTCCTTATGCCACCACATCTAGGAAAACCCTTGATCTTATACATATCAGCAACAACAACTCTCAATGCTCTCCTAGCACAACATGATGAAAATGGAAAAGAGAGAGCTATCTATTATATCAACAAAACTATGGTGGGACATGAGCTAAACTATACATCCATTGAGAAATCCTATCTAGCAGCCATGTTCGTAGCTCAAAAATTTAGACATTGCATGCTAGCTCATCAAATAAATCTCATTACAAAGATAGACCCCCTTAAGTATATGCTTTCCAAAGCAATGCTTACAGGGTGGAAAGAAAAGTGGGTTATGATCCTCATAGAACATGACATTGAGTATGTGGAATGCAAGGCTATAAAAGGACAAGCAATTGCAGATCAACTAGCAGAAGCACCGATATACTTAGAGAACCCACTTGTATAAGAGTTCCAAGATGAATCAATCTCCAACCTAAGTGTAGCAAATCACTAGAAAATGTACTTTTATGGATCCTACACACATCATGGGTCAGAAGCAGGTATTTTCTTCATCACCGCACAGGGGGATTGCATACCAAAATCATACAAGCTGACATTCCCTTGCACAAATAACATTGTAGAATATGAAGCTCTTGTCATAGGGCTAAGAATAGCAGTGCAATGGAAAATAATGGAACTTAAGGTCTATGGGGATTCACAACTCATAATCAACTAGGTCATCAATGAGTATCAAACAAAGGATAACAAGCTGACCCCATACAAGAAATTGGTGGAAAGTCTTAAGGAGTTCTTCATTGATATCACATTTGAGTAGCTACCAAGAGAAAACAACAGAGCAGTGGATGTAATGGCTACAATTAGATCACTCCTAGATGTCCCATCCAACGTTCCAAAGCAAGAATTCCTCGTAGAGTAGCTTCTCGTACCAACATTTGAGGTACCAAAGTCTAAATTTGTGTGTGAAATTGTTGGTCCCGATGATCCCTGGTACCATGATATATACACTTATCATAGAATAAGAGTCCTCCCATCCAACATAACCTCAAACCTCAAGAAATCCTTTGTCAAAAATTCATGCAATTTTTTCATCCTAGGAGATACCCTTTACCGTAAAAGCATTGAAGGAACCCTATTACATTGTTTAAACATTGAGGAGGCATTGACCACCTTAACTGAGGTACATAACAACATTTGTGGTTCACATTCAAGTGGTATGACCTTGGCCAAGAAAATTTTGAGGAAGGGATACTATTGGCTTACAATGGAAAGAGAAGCACATGACTATGTCAGAAGGTGTTTACAATGTTAGTAGCATGGGGATCTCATCCATGCACCAACTCAAGAGCTCCACCTGATTATCACACCTTGGCCCGTTTTGTAGTGGGGGCTCGATTTCATTAGAAAAATCACCCCCACCTCATCCAGTGGACATCATTTCATCATCACTATGACTGAGTACTTTACCAAGTGGGTGGAAGCCATTCCCTTGACATATATCATAGGAAAGTAGATATCAAAGTTCATCCTGAACTACTTAATTTTCCATTAAGGTATCCCTTAAGCCATTATCTCAGATAATGAGACTCCCTTCAAGAATCAGGATGTTCATGACCTATGCCACAAGTTTAAAAATGAACATCACTTTTCCACTCCATACTATCCCCAAGTAAACGACCAAGTTGAGGCTACAAATAAAACCATCCTAAACATCCTCGAGAAGACGGTCAATGAAGCTAGTTGTGATTGGAATCTCCAATTGAATCCTACCTTATGGGCCTATTGAAAAAGCATCTACACACCAACAGGTGCCACCCCCTTCTCCCTTGTCTATGGATCAGAAGCCCTATTACCCATCGCCATCAAGCTCCCGTCACTAAGAATATCATTGTAGAATCTCATCACAGATGAAAAATACTAGTTACAGGACATAATAACCTGGCCAAAATAACCTTGGACAAAATAACCTGTTCACAATAACCCAAGGACAAAATAACCTAGGGTCATAATAACCCAAGCCAAAATAACTGGTTATAGGACATAATAACCTATCCAAAATAACCTTGGAAAAAATAACTTGGTCACAATAACCTAAGGACAAAATAAACCGGGGTCATAATAACCCAAGCCAAAATAACCCATGGTCAGAATAACCCATGGATAGAATATCCTCGTAAGAATATAGAGAAAGGAAAACAAAATTTATAAATTACATGGGTTATTATATCCATGGGTTATTTTGACCACAAGTTATTCTGTCCATGGGTTATTATGACCCTGGATTATTTTTTCCTTGGGTTATTATGATAGGGTTATTGTGTCTAGGGTTATTGTGGCTGGGTTATTATGTCCTGATACTAGAATACTGGGTATCATGACTGAATGAGCTAGAATTGTTGGATGAGCAGCATAAAGAACGTTCCAAACCATGATGACAAGGGAAAGTTTGAACCTAATTGGTTGGGACCTTTCGTTTATCATAACAAGCTACAAGTCAGGGGAATATCAGTTATCAACACCCAAAGGAGAACCTCTATAGGAGCCCATGAATAGATCCCACCTCAAATTTTTTATACCTAATTTTTTAAGGTATAAAACCAAAAATAAAAAAATCTAAAAAAATAAAAAAAATGATTAAAAATAGTAAAGAAAAAAATCGTCCTCTAGTGAAAACCACTTCGGTGGCGCTTTGGAAAAGTACCTTGGTGAAAACCTGGAAAATAGGCACCTTGTGTAAATAAGTACTTTCCATCCACCAAGATCTCCATGGCTTGTTTTGCATCATCCATCCATCACATTCCATCTATCATCTTTCGTCGCATCATCTGTGTCCATATCATAGCTTGGTTTGTGTTCGCATCACGATCCCTCCTAGTACTACTCAACCCATTCTTAAGGTTAGTTTTTCTTGCCTATTGCATCATGTTGGGGGAATGATCTCATCGGATCAGATTTGTGTATATTCATGAAGTCCCTAAAATAAAAAATTCAAAAACATCATAAAATTAAAAAATCCAAAAACATTCAAAACATATCAAAATCCAAAAATAGGTAAAAATGCCAGTCAAAAAGTCAAAAATAGATTCATCTTGTCAAACTACATCATCTCTGAGCTTTGAACGTAGGCAAGGTTGATCTTTGATCATTCCTCGAGACACTTAGGTCAGTCCCTTAGGAATTTGGCATAATAAACTGACAATCCATTTGTTCATCTCTCATCAATAATCAAGTCTATGTCTGTCAAAATATGTCATCTCTAAGCTTTGAATGTAGGAAAGGTTGATCTTTGATCATCCCCTGAGACACTTAGGTTAGTCCTTTAGGAGTCTGTCATAATAAATTGGCAATCCATTTGTTCATATCTCATCAATAATCAAGTATGTGTTAGTCAAACTACGTGGTCTCTATGTGTATAATGTAGGCAAGGCTAATCTATTGATCAGCCCCTGAGGTGCCTAGGATAGGTATTTAGGTTAGTCTCTTGGTTAGAATCTTAGAAAACCCCAAAACATTGGAAAATTGAAAATCAAAACATTTGCAAAATTTCAAAAATACCAAAAAACAGCCTCAAAACATTTCAAAACATAAAAAACATCCAAATATTTGAAAAAATCCATCCATCCCATCTCTCATTCACCCACAATAAAAATCCACCCATAATAAATCATCATCACCCCCAACCTTTGGTGAAATAGTAAAAAAAACAAGTCTAGTAGGTTAAAAGTGAAAACTCAAACGTCAAGGTCTCAAGTCTAGGTCAATACGTAAACAAGTTGGTCAACTCTTTGTGTCAATTGCCTATCATCCAATTGTTGGAATATGGATTTTGGAGATTTTTTTTGGTTTCTAGTGTTGTCATTGATGGCAACTGGAGTTAGTAGTGTGGTCCATAGTTTAGAAGCAGTTCCTACCGGCAAGGAAAGTAGAAGACAATACTCTACCAGCAAAATGCATGAAGAACATAGTATCTAGTTGGTAAGTTGATCAAAATACTTCACCGGATCATTATTTTGTTGTGTGGATCCCCAGGTAAGCTTTTCAAGCATGTATACTACCTGATTGATAAGTTTTATGATATTACATTGATCCATGTACGAGTTTGGAGATTCAGGAGAATGATTTATTGCTTATTTTCTCATTATGGCTGACCTATTGTGTATGGCGTGTTCCAGATGTATTAGGAGTATGTGTTTAACTATTTCTTATGTTGGTAATTTTGGTTTGGGTCCCTATTATAGTCTAGCTGAATTTTTTGGGTACGCATTAATTTTAATTGGTGATTTGAGCTAATTCGTGGAAGAATATTATATTTTTTTTAAAGCTGACATATAGTAATAAAATCTTGTTAGTAGATACAAAAAGGGGATTGGTAATTTGTTTTAAGGATGGCATGAAGTTGTAAGAAGGTGTGTGTGTATTAAATAGTGCAGAAAAACTATATGGCCTAATATCAGAAGATTTGTTGAGTGAATTTTGTTTGTGCTATAGAAGGGTTTCTGCAAAAGAGCAGAGCAAAGTAGAGAAGAAGTACGAATTGGACAAAAGGTATAGAATCTATTTATGTTCCTCATTGGAACTGAATCTAGGCATTTGTAGATGCTATATTCTTGGTTCAACATTTTTTTATATTCTCAAACACTTCATAAGGTAGTGAGCCTTTCCTTTTTGAGTAGTGAGCTCTAGGCAGTGTTCCTGAATGCAAGTGCATTCCCTTTTTATCATACTTTTAACAAAGTATACTTTGTGGATTAATCTCCACCATGGTTTTTCCCCTAACAAGGTTTCCACGTAAAAATTATGGTGTTATGGTGTTCACATTGTCTTATTAATGTGCATGCATGTTTCCTTCTGTTTACTTGTTGCAGATGCTATTAAAGGTTTAATATTGTTGTTGATAGTTTAAGATCTAATTTGAAATTCAAATATTGTGGAACAATGATTCACTCCCCTCTCAGTGTTCCTAGTGTCCAAAAATTGGTATTAGAGTAGGTTCCTCTTCTGAAGTTTAACAACTTGTGGTGGATCTTGGATTAGAATGGACGCAGGTGGTCTTCAATGGCAGCTTATGGTGGCACTTGATGATCTTGATTAGTCTAAAGTAGAGGTCATGGAACTAAAAGAAAATCTTGTGGCTGCCAAGAAATTCATTCAATCATTGAAGAATAAAATAAATGAGTGAAGGGAAAAGAGAAAAGAACCATGTGGTTAGTTGAAGCAAAAAGAAAGAAATGGTCCAAAAGATGTTCATCTGAATCAAACCCTAAAAGAAATAACATAAGAATGTGAAAAGCTTTCTAATGACAATGCTTCCCCAAAGATTGAAATGGAATAAGTGGCGATGAAGCTAACTAAAGAGATTGAAGAAAGAAAGAAAAATGAGGAGAATCTGGCCCAGTCCTTGAAATAAAAATCTGAAGAATGCAACAGATTCAATAATGGATTCATTCAACTAGAGATTGAACTACAACAATCTAGAAACAATGAACAAGAGCTTGAGAGACAAGTAGTTATTCTCATAGATGAGCTTGCTACTGCAAATGAGCTTAAGGAGAAGTTCAAGATTAGTTTTCCTAGGATTGATGAGATGAATAAAGGACAAAAGGATGTGAATGATAAGTGAGGTATTGGATATGTGAAGGGTGAGAGCTCTGGATCTGAACAAAAGGACCCTGAAAAGAAGAACAAAGGAAAAAGATATCTAGTAAGGAAACCCAATGCTCAGAAATTTAATGGATATTGCTTTTTTGGTAATAAATTTGGGCATATGGCTTCTCAGTGTAGAAGATAAGTTCTAATAGTCCATCATTTTCTGTTCAATGTTTTAACTGCAAAATTTTTGGTCATAAGTCGCTAGAATGAAAAAGTATGTCTATTAGTAAAAGGAATGTTAAATGTTATACCTATGGAAGACTTTGACATGCTGCTAATCAATGGAGATCAAGAGGAAATAGGTAGAAAAAATGGTATAGAAAGAAAAAATTGGTATGCTACAATTGTAATAAATTTGGTCACATTGCAAGATTATGCAAGAACAAAAACATGGATACAAGAGGTCTGGTTTATCAAGGAAAAAATTCATAGAAAGGTGATAAAGGAAAAGGAAAAGCATCCATGGAAGAGATAAGAGACAAGATGAAGAAAATGTGGGTAAAGAAGAATGGATTTGATGAATGTCATAAGGCTATACTAGAAGCTCCCACTAGTAGTTCATCCGACAATTGATTTCAGGCCATTAGCCTAGGGGAAGTCTTCATGAAAATATTTTGTTCCCCTATGTGTAGTTGGCATGGGATCATAGGAAATTGTCAGTTGGTATGCTAGTCTTCCTCAAATGTATTAGTGATTGCTTCTTGAAGGTCCGCAGATGGATATTTCTCTTGTTGTTTGAAAATAGAGTAACCAAAACTTCTAGGGTAATGCGACAAGGAAGTTAGGTGTGAAAAGTTATAAAAGGGCATTTGGAACCCTCATTTTTCACCATGCGCCAAAGAAGAACAGTTGGAGAACCTTTTTAGTAAAATTTTGAAGGAGTGAAAGTCAATTTAGCGGCAAATTGTCTAGGTATTTCTATTGATTATCAATTTCATACTTATTTCATGATCGGTAGAACCCTGTTTGATACAAAAAATGAAGCAAATAAAAGGAATAGTAATTATGGATGAATATAGTAGTCAAAAGGTCAAGGATGTAATAAATTCATTGACTACTATCGAATTGAAAAATCTTGGAGGAGCAAAACACAAGAATCTAGATATCTAGAATGAATTCCCTCATTTTGTCAATGCGGAGGTAGTCTGGTTTATCTTGAATAGATTGGATGGTGATATCCTTACTCTGGATAAACCCTATCAAATTTATAAGGATGTAATTATAAATCTAACAGGTTTGTGCAATGTTGGTGATGTCTTGAAAAATAAATCAATTCATAATGTTGAGGTTGAAGCCCTAACTGGCGTAAAAGGAGATCAAAGGGCTCTAATGATTACAACGATCAAAGATCCATTGATGAGGTATATTGCATATGGAATTTCATACAAGATATTCTTCAGAAATAGGGAAGGTACAACCTCTGTAGGCACAATCTATATTGTGCACAAGATGATAATAGAAAATGAATACTTTGACCTATGTGGATTGCTGAAGGACCAATTGATGGAGAATGTGCAATTGTTAAAGGATATAGATTATTCTCTTAGGTTTGGTACCCTGGCTATATGAATTATGATGTATTTCCTGAATTGCTTACCTCAGAATGACAATGTGGTATGGAAGGAAGATATACTAGTTTGCAAGAAATTTTTTGAGCATTTCAACTCTTTTGAAAATGGTGAACAAGTTTATGAAAAATTCTTTGGAAATTTGTTAGAAAAGTTTTGTATTTCTCTCTTGGTAAAAGCAATTGAAATTGGATCCTCCTCTGGTAAGGCAGAGAAAAAGGAGAAAGAGAAGGAGAGTTGGCTGGTGACACTCATATGACACCTAAGTCAACAAAAGTTGAGGGAAAAGGTAAAGAGTAGATGGTTTTGAATTTAGTCAATGAAGACTCTAAGGGATATACACTAAGGGATGAACCAAAACCAAGTGAACTGGATGTGATGAAAAAGGTGTTTTATTTAAGTCAAAGATATTGCAGATTGTTCAGGAAGAAGATGGAATGCAAAAGATAACTGACATATGGATGAATGGACTATCATATGAACATGACCTCATTGTGGACACTCTAGGAAGATAGTTTATTGATAACAACATTGAATTGAAGAGTTTGTAGAATGTACTTCTAGAAGAATTTATTGAATGTATCAAGGAGGATATGGACTCTGTGTCTCAGGACAAAAGAGGAAGAAATAATCTCACATCTGAAGATGTAGTTTAGGCTATCTCTCACCAAACAAAAGAAGAAAATGAATGTACTAAGATAATGCATTGACTCAGTGAATAAGATCTTCAATTATTGTCTCAGGTGGCCTCATGTGGTTGGAAAATACAAGGATAAGTTGGAACAAATTGAGCATGAGCTTGTCAGAATCAGATAGGACTATAGTATGGTTCAGGACAAGGATGTAGAAGTTAAGAAGAAGATTCATGAGTTGCAATTTGAGCACACAAAGGTTCACTCTGCCATAAACACTCTTATGGACACCTTCTACAAAGTGAAGGATCATACTAAATGCAGGTTAGAGCAAATGGTTGCAGTTCTAAAGAAAGGAGAAAAGCTAGAAGAAGCCATTACCATTCCTAAATCCCTTGTCCAAGTCATCAATAGAGCATCAGAAAATAATAGTCTGATAATTTCTATTGGGATTGTAGTGGACTCTTGGAAGAAATTTCTCCTGGAAATGAAACATAAGTATAAAATAATTTTTTGAATTTAGTAGCAGTTGCAACTTTTTTCTTAGGAGAGAATGTAGTGAGGAAGAGTGCAGTAAATAAGCTAAGGGGAAAAGAAAAGTAGTGGAAGTTTTTGTCATTAATGTCAAAGGGGGAGAGAATGCTGTGAAAAATGTCTTGACATCCAAAGGGGGAGTAGTGTTTTGTTGAGTTTTGACACTTATTCATTTTGCACTAAGTGTTTCCATCTGTGTGTATGAAAAAATCAGATGTGTAAATGAATTAAAAATAACTGTTCAAACACACCAATAGGACATTATATCAAAGAAAAATATAAAGAGTAAAGAAGTGCAAACTCAGTATCCTGTTTCCATTGTCATCCTATTGTCCTCTATCTTTAGTGTTTTTGTCGATTCCAGCTTTGTGTTCTCAGATTGTAGGCTAGGCTCAACAAACTGTCTTCCTAAAGAATGAGATTTTTCTATGATGTAGATGCAAGATTAAGCTATGATGATGATTTGAAATAATAAACTTGAAATAAACATGATGCTATGATAAATGAACTCTACATGAATTAAGTGCATGAACTCTAATTAAATTGCCTATTACCAATGCTTGGATTCACACAGGTATTTATAGAGTTTTTCGAATGATTTTGATTGGCTGTCTCGATTAACGGTTGAAGAAAGATGAAATTGAAGAGAGAATAGAAGAACCCTAAAAATAAGATTTTTCTATTTTATTATGAAAGAGGAAAAAGAAGAGAAGATAAGAAATCATCAAAAGATTTAAAGCTGATAAATAATTAATTAAAAAAATCAATTATTTATTTGTGGATGACATTCAGCTTTTCTTAATTAAATAAAATATTTGATTAAGCTTTTTAAAAGCAGAAGAAAGCTTGTGATAAGAAGAGAGCTTTAATCATGTTTTATTGAAAAAAGCAGAAGATCTCATAATTAACTAAAATATTTAATTATGATATGAGAAGAAAACAAAAGATAATGAAATATCTAGTTATGATTTTAGAAAGAAAGCACAAGATCATTTAATTAAATAAGATTTATTTAATTAAATCACTTTTATGAAATTAATTAAATGAAATATTTAATTAATTAGAAGAAGAAATTAAAATAGAAGAAAAAGAGATATTTAAATTTAATTAAATCAAAGATTTAATTTAAATTCAAACAAATGATAATTAATTTAAATAAATATAATGTATTTATTTAATTAATTAAGTGGACATATGAAAATAATTAAATAAAATAAATTTATTTAATTACGAAAGAAGAATAAGATGAATGAACAATATAATTAAATTAATTAAATTTAATCATATGTAGAGGACTTTAGAAGGAATAATTAAATAATAAATATTTAATTAATTGCTAGGATTATAGACGTGACCATTTTTATGCGTATACATTTTGCCCCTCTTTGAAGTGATGTGTGAAATGCATTGCTTCAAAGAAAAATAAAAAATTTTCCCCTGATATGTTTCCGATTTTTGATGTTGATGATGCCCCCTCGAGAGGATAGGTGGGTTGGACAAACACATGTATTCTCTCAAAATGAAATGAAATGATAAAGGAGGGATAAGTTGAATGATGCAAGAGAGAATGTGGATGAAGGAGATGAAAGGATGCGCTATGCTGCAATGAAAGTGAGCAACCATGATGTTTGATATAGCACTAGACGTTATGCACCAAGGTATAAGGACCAAGGTGACGATGTGTCTCGTGCCCCAGCGTAATACAACCTTGTCTAGATGTATGAGGAAGTAAACTTAGAGCATTAAAGTCCTAATGCACAAAAGGTATAATGTGACCTTAGATGCAAAGGATAATGCAAAAAGATATTCCAACACACACAAGATATGAATATTAGCTGGAATGATATGGATTTGATACAAATGCAAGATAAAATGATAACACACACAAGCAAGCAAGCAAGCATGCACAAATGATACAAAAACAAACAAGGAATTGCCCCTGTCAAGCTGTAAACCGTTGATTGATTGATTGATTGATGATGATGATAGTGTTGTCATTGTTGGGAAGCGATATATCCCTAGAGCAACACAAGGATGATGATAATTGATTGGTTGATTGGTTGATTTGGTTTATGACAAGATTAGGATCAAGACCAAAGGATGTGATTGGATAATTTGAAAAATTGATTAACTTGATTGGTATGGATTAAAGATTGACTTGCATTTGAATATTTGCTTGGATTGATTGAAGATGATTTGATTGATTTGAAGACACTTTTTGTAATGATAGGATGTGATTGGAATGATTTAGGTTGAAGTGATTTGATTAAATAATCGATCAATTGAATTGAAGAATTGATTTGATTGGAATGATTGTAATTGAGTGGATTGGTTGCAATGGTTTTGATGAAGATGATTGATTTGGTGGAATGGTTGAATGATTGGATAGAAGAATTGATGTGATTGAAATGATTTTATTGCTTGGATTTTTGTTGGATATTTGATTTTTTTTGTATTTTTTTAAGGACTTTTTCTGTTGTTTTTGTATTTCTTTAGGACTTTTTCTGATTTTTTTGTATTTCTTCAGGACTTTTTTTGATTTTTTTTGTATTACTTCAGGACTTTTTTGTTTTTTTGTATTTTGAAATGTTTTGATTTTTTGGAGTTTTGAGATGTTTTGATTTTTGGAATTTTGAAATGTTTTGAATTTTTTTTTTTTTTGTAATTTTGAAAATATTTGGAGGTGTCAAAGGATGAAAATTTGAGTAGCCTTTGTGCTAGATACCAATGACAAGGGGAAAACCAAGACTAGGTGCAAGGAGATAAATGGGATTGATGGATGAAAGGGTGGGTGATGGGATAAATGATAAAAGGCTCATGGTATATGGATGGATGGAAAGGATAAGTCATAGTGAATGAAATGGATGTATGCATCATAAGAGAGCAAGGATGTGATTTCCATAGACTATGTTGCATAGGAATAACATGCCCCATTCTAGGTACAAGACTTAGGATTTTTCATGACAAAGCTTATGGCAATAGGATAATGATAAGCTTGTTTGGAAGGATGAGGTATATCAAAAGATATCCAAAGCATGTTTCAACATTTTGCCCCTATATCTTAATCAAGATCAAAAGAAGAAGGGTGGATGAATGGACTCAATATAATAGGTATGTATGATGGCTAAAGATGGTAGGTAGGATGGAAATGATATGACATGAAAATGATAGGTTGGATATATAAGACATTGTGCCCCCAAGTGTAAGTGACATAGAAGATAAACCTACACATGACGCCTATTTGCTAGGTTTTCATCATGGTACTTATCCAAGGCGCCTGTTTACCAAGTTTTCACCATTAGACGAAGGGATTTCTCTTTATTTATTTTTTATTTTTTATTTTAGGAGAAGGGGAATACGGATAGGAGGGACTCAAGTGTCTAATTCCATCAAAGGTGATAGTCCAACTAGATATGGATGTCATTGCATGGACCATGTCAAGTGCTCATAGATGTTGGTAAGGGATGACATGAAAGGGATGGATTAGGTAGATGGCAGATTATGATGTGGATTATGTAGGGAGATGATAGGGTTTATATGGGATTTATGTAAAAGATGAATGGGGAGGCTTAGCCAAAAGCATGGACCATTTGAAAATGGTAGGGGAGATGTGTAGGATAATGAGTGAAGGATGAGGAGATGGAGGTATGTGGAATTGTTGGGAAATGGAAGGGAACCATGACCAATGGTTGCACACACTATGATAAACGTTGAAGCTTTTGATGTGGATGGGGTGTAGGAAGCAATGGAGATGTTTGCTTAGGAGGTGGTGGATGTAGTGATTTCGGTACCCACATAGATTTAGTATTTTTATAACTTTTATTTGGCTTGTGGGTTTTAGGAATTTGAGACTTTTGAATGGAATGAGAATGTGGGATGGAAGTGGATGGTTGGGATTTTTGTGATGTGAATGCCTCATTTGACTTGATTTCTTTTTTCTTAGGTACCCAAACCATTTTAGTTTTGGCCTTTACTTTTGGAGGTATGGGCTTATATAACTTTTTAGATGGATTTTTCTTTGACTTTTTGTATTGACGTCCTAAGGCATGAGAACCCTTAGGATTTTTTTTGACTTTATAGGTAGAGGCATTGAAATTATTGCTTTTGAATCCCTTGGGTTTGGTGGAATGGGTGGAAGCTTCATGTTTATACAATGTGTGCATTTGTTGGTCATGATTAGGAATATTAGGGTATTTATGGATGGAGGGATAAGGGGATTGGATAATGGGGATATTAGGTGTTGGGAGAAGTGGAGGTAGATTAGATGGAGGGATATTAGGAGTTGGAAGCAATGGTGGTAGAGTGGATCGAGGGATATTAAGAGTTGGAAGTAATGGTGGTAGAATGGATGGTGGAAGGTGTATGGTCACATGCTTTTGACATTTGTAGGATGATGGTGGTGGAATGACAACATATGTTTTGGGTGTACGATAGGATGTATGATGGAAAGTGGACTTAAGATGCATGGAGGAAGTACCAACATCTTTAGGTTGTTGTCCTTGGGGTGTAGGTCCAAGGTCATAAGAGTGTGGAGGGACTTTGACATGGATGGGCTCCAAAACATCTTGTTCATGAAGGTCTAGAACTTTACCTTGGTGGTTCATGTTTTGGAGTGTGCAATGGATAATGGGACTAGGTTTAGGTGAAACACTAGACACAAGTTCCTTATTGGATGGAGAAAATGAAGCAAGGGAAGATAATGGTTTTTGTTGTTCTAAGGAGGAACATTCATGATTGAGGGTGGAAAGACCATTAGGATATGATGGAGGACTTGCAATGGGGTCGATAGTGGGTGATGGAGGATCATTAGGATCTTGATTAGCATTGTGTTCACTTAGATCCAATGTATTTGTTTGATCTTGTATGTGTTCTTGGGAGGCATATGTCTCATCAAGGGAAGTGGATGTTTGTGAATCATGGATGGGTGAGGTGGAAAGCTCTTGACCATGGAATGCATAAAGTTGGCTAAGAGGATCATCATGGTCTTCTTGATCATAAAAGGGGTCTTGATCGAAGATGGAAGGTTGATCATGAACAGTATTAGGTATGTTATGAATGGAATCATTGGGAGGGTGTTGATCTTTATGTGGATGAGGGGGTAATGTTTCCGCATGTTTAGGATTGTCCTCTTGAAATACCTCATGACTTATTGGAAAGGAGGTGGAAGGGGATGACTCATGGAGAGACTTGTCATGTTCTTGATGGTCAACAACATGGAGGCATGATGGAGGTTGACTTAGACTTAATGGGGAAGACTCTTGAATGGGATCAAGGGGTTGTGGATGACATGGTTGGCTTGAAGGACTTGGCATGATATTTGAGGACTCTTTTGTATGTTCAAGTATATGTGTTGAATGACATGGCGATAATCTATTCCTTGCTTGTAGTCCTTGGATCACATCCTTTGTAGGTGTATGGGTGGAAGGCGTTGGCTTAGGATTTTTATTTTTACTATATAGTGGTATGATATACTTTGAGAGTACATAACCTAGATCAGTGTTCCCCTTGTGAATGGTTGCATTAGAACTTAAAGGCTCTTGATTTTGTGGCCTAGGTGGACTTAAATTCACATGTGTTTTTCGTGATGTGGATTGATAGGTTGATGTGGTACTGACACATGAAGAAGTGGATGGATTAGATTGGTATGAGGTGGAAGGAGAAGCCCCTCGAAGTCTGATTTTAGGTTCTGGTTTTGTTTCATTATTTGGACTATAGAAAGGGACTCCTTGAATTATGATCTCGGGCTTAGGTTTAGGATTGGGCTTGTTTATGATTATGACCATTTTGACAAGTGGTGATGGTGATGATGTGGAATGATTAGATTGGAAGACTTGGATTGATTAGGGTTGATGATGATTGGATATGAATGTGTTGGAAGAATGTGTAGAGTGACTTTATGTGTTTGGTTTTTTAGCTTGATTTGGCAATATTTAAATGAATCACACATGTACAACCATAAATCATGCACGCAAGACACATAAGCAAGTTTGAATTTTGGAATTTATGAATGTAATAACAAGCATACATAGAAGACACACCAACAAGCCCTATGACTAGCCAAGTGGGTATGGCCAATTAGGTTTCAAACTAGTTTGAACAAGGTTGACTAAGGATGATTTGAAAGCAAAATTCTGCCAATAAGCCGGGAGAAAGGGGTAACCCACCCTTCACCTTCACTTCCCAAAGGTATAAAGTTCTTTGGGGCTTAGCTCAGAGTGACAAGATTCCAACTTACAAACAAGCGTGTCTTTTGATTCACACTTTGATTGAGGTCATCCCTTGGAGGGGTGTGTGCTCCAAGCAGGCCTCCTAAAAAGGGTATGACAAAAGCGAACCAAGTGAGGTGTTTTAGAAGACACACACACTTGATTCACACTCACAGTGATTAATTTCCCTTAGAAATGAAATGTGTGTAAACAGTTCAAGCGATTGTTCTTTTTAGATCCCAAATAAAATGTGTACAAAGATAGTGGTTAATTTTAGACCTGATTTTCGATATGTGATTGAAGACAATATTTGTTTTAAGAACCCCAAATCCAAATGTGTTTGCAAACAATGATTGATTTTATGCCCCCAAATTGAAATGTGACAAACAATGATTAATGAGAAATGAAAGCTTAGAATGTATGCACCTGATTATTTTTGATTTCCAAGTTGATGTTGTGACTGATATTGCTGCTACTATAGCTCCTTATGATCACCTACAAGATAAAAAACAATATTATAATGCAGCCAAAGAAAAGAAAAAGAAAAGAAAAAGACAAGTTCATCAGAAAATTTCAATTTCAGATACTTTAGACATAGCCGAATTATATTTTAGTATTTGATTATTTTTTTTATCTAAAAAATAAAATATCAAAGAAGAGACACCTACTAATTTTCTGAGAGCTTTTCAGAAATATAAAGAAGTAAGAAAAATTCGCTGTTTTGCTCTCAGAAACGCGAATTTGTGAAAACCATACAGAAAATGAAGATCAAATTTTTTCACATTATATTTGACCTCCAAACTAAATCTATAAAACATAGACCCCAATTAGAATTTTATGAGCTTTCCAAAAATATAAATTTTTTTGAAAAATTAGTCGATTTGCGTCCAGAAAATCAAATTTATGAAAATAATTAAAATTGCAATAACTTCCACAAAATGATCATAAACCCTCAATTTTTTTACGGTAGCCTCTCGAAATGATGTAAAAGGTTGTGTAAAAATCTTGTAAAAAAATTTGTAGTTGTATAGGAGATATGAAGAACTTTGTAAAACCTGCAGTTTTGTCCAAAAATTGGCAGATCTGCAAAACAAAGTCAATAAAACCTGCAAAAAAAACCATTAAAAGCCTTGTATGCACTACATAAACCCTTGTATGCAATATAGAAAACCCTTGGATTCTGTAAAACAAAAATTTTTGTCAGAAAACCAAATTTTAGAACGTGAAATCCTGTCAGAAAATCTGCAGATAAATGTTAAAAATGGGGCAAGGCCCCACGGTGGGCGCCATTTAATGTGTGTATGAAAAAATTAGATGTGTAAATGAATTAAAAATAACTGTTCAAACACACCAATAGGACATTATATCAAAGAAAAATATAAAGAGTAAAGAAGTGCAAACTCAGTATCCTGTTTCCATTGTCGTCCTATTGTCCTCTATCTTTAGTGTTTTTGTCGATTCCAGCTTTGTGTTCTCAGATTGTAGGCTAGGCTCAACAAACTGTCTTCCTAAAGAATGAGATTTTTCTATGATGTAGATGCAAGATTAAGCTATGATGATGATTTGAAATAATAAACTTGAAATAAACATGATGCTATGATAAATGAACTCTACATGAATTAAGTGCATGAACTCTAATTAAATTGCCTATTACCAATGCTTGGATTCACACAGGTATTTATAGAGTTTTTCGAATGATTTTGATTGGCTGTCTCGATTAACGGTTGTGATAATTCCTGGCAGATCGAACGGTTGAAGAAAGATGAAATTGAAGAGAGAATAGAAGAACCCTAAAAATAAGATTTTTCTATTTTATTATGAAAGAGGAAAAAGAAGAGAAGATAAGAAATCATCGAAAGATTTAAAGCTGATAAATAATTAATTAAAAAAATCAATTATTTATTTGTGGATGACATTCAGCTTTTCTTAATTAAATAAAATATTTAATTAAGCTTTTTAAAAGCAGAAGAAAGCTTGTGATAAGAAGAGAGCTTTAATCATGTTTTATTGAAAAAAGTAGAAGATCTCATAATTAAATAAAATATTTAATTATGATATGAGAAGAAAACAAAAGATAATGAAATATCTAGTTATGATTTTAGAAAGAAAGCACAAGATCCTTTAATTAAATAAGATTTATTTAATTAAATCACTTTTATGAAATTAATTAAATGAAATATTTAATTAATTAGAAGAAGAAATTAAAATAGAAGAAAAAGAGATATTTAAATTTAATTAAATCAAAGATTTAATTTAAATTCAAACAAATGATAATTAATTTAAATAAATAGAATGTATTTATTTAATTAATTAAGTGGACATATGAAAATAATTAAATAAAATAAATTTATTTAATTACGAAAGAAGAATAAGATTAATGAACAATATAATTAAATTAATTAAATTTAATCATATGTAGAGGACTTTAGAAGAAATAATTAAATAATAAATATTTAATTAATTGCCAGGATTATAGACGACCATTTTTATGCGTATACACCATCAATACCAAAGGGGGAGATTGTTGGAATATGGCTTTGGGATATTTTTCTTGGTTGCTAGTGTTTTCATTGATGGCAACTAGAGTCAGTAGTGTGGTCCATATTTTAGAAGCAGTTCCTACTGGCAAGGAAAGTAGAAGTTAGTACTCTACTGGCAGAATGCATGAAGAACAAAGTATCTGATTCGTAAGTTGATCTAAATACTTCACTGGATCATTATTTTGTTGTGTGGATCCCTAGGGAATCTTGTCAAGCATTTATGCTACCTGATTGATAAGTTTTATGATATTACATTGATCCATGTACGAGTTTGGAGATTTGGTAGAATGATTTATTACTTATTTTCTCATTATGGCCAACCTATTCTATATGGTGTGTTCCAGATGTATGAGGAGTATGTGTTTAATTATTTCTTATGTTGGGAATTTTGGTTTGGGTCCCTACTATAGTCTATCCAACTTGTGTGGGTACACAATAATTTTAATTGGTGATTTGAGCCAACTTGTGGAAGAATATTATATTTTGTTTAAAGTTGACATATAGTAATAAAATATTGTTAGCGCATACAAAAAGGAGATTGGTAATTCATTTTAAGGATGGAATGAAGTGGTAAGAAGGTGTGTGTGTGTGCGAAATAGTGTAGAAAAACTATATGGCGTAATATCATAAGATCTGTTGAGCAAATTTTTTTTGTGCTACAGAATGGTTTTTGTAGAAGAGAAGAACATAAGTGTGAATTGGACAAAAGGTCCAAAATCTATTTATGTGCCTCATTGGAACTAAATACAAGCATTTGTAGATGCTATATTCTTAGTTCAACATTTTTTTATATTCTCAAACACTTTGTAAGGCAGTGAGCCTTTCCTTTTTGAGCAGTGAGCACTAGGAAGTGTGCCTAAATGCAAGTGCATTCCCTTTTTATCATACTTTTAACAGAGTTTGCTTTGTGGATTACTCTCCATCGTGGTTTTCCCCTAACAGGGCTTCCACGTAAAAATTATGGTGTTATGGTGTTCAAATTATCTTATTAATGTCCATGCATGTTTCCTTTTGTTTACTTGTTGTGGATGCTATTAAAGGTTAAATATTGTTGTTGATAGTTTAAGATCTGATTTGAAATTCAAATATTGTGGAACACTGATTCACCCCCCCTCTTAGTGTTCCTAGTGTCCAACACCAATCAGTCCCAAATCATCATCTGAGAGCATTAGGTCCTAGGATGCATCCTTCTTACAATGGACATCAACATGAAGCATCACCGTAGTTTAGTCTTGGCTAGCAGTATGAAGAACATTGGCTTGTTTGTTTACTTGATCTTTTCTTTTGATTTATCTTATTGCGCTCATTCTAATGACCTCTTGATGATATCTAATCAAAATTATTTAGAGAAAAGGAATGGGGAAATGATCATTATCTTTTATCTATTGTTCTTGTTGAATATTCTTGTAGTATAACCTTGGTCATGCATTCTTTTTTTGAATTGTAGGGATGATTTTTTAGGCATTTTGTTGACCACATAGGAAGGCTTTCCTTTCTATGTTTTGGTCTAAGATGTTTGGAATATCTGAATTGCATTTTGAACAAGGTTTCCTATGTTAGGTGTGAATGAGAGTACTCCTATCTAATTGTCAAGTCAAATTCCATCACACTAGGTGCATCGTGCCTATGTGTATTATCAAAAATAAGGTAAATGGCCCTTTTAAAGTCCCAATTCTTGGTAAGCATATCATCATTATTTTTTTCATCATCATCTTTTGACTTGTTGGATTCTCTTATTTCCTCTTGCTTCTCTCTACACTAGCATGGTACCAAGACAATCAATCATCATCGCTATTGCATCCATTCTACATCCACATCACCATAATGCATATCATATCATGGCATATAGGAAACACAAAACATCACACATGCATTGCATTTCATCATTGCATAATATAGATTGGTTACTCTAAGCATCTCATAAACCATACATTTACATTCATTTCATAAACATGAAAGAATCATCATATAAGCATCCATCACATCATCACATATACATCATAATATCATTCATTTGTATCTATTACATAATCATATAAACATAACATACATATCATCTGTTTGTATCATCATATAAGCATTATCATATCATGTCATATACATAGACATCATCATTAAATGCACCATAACATAGACATCATTATAAAAATATATCATCACATCATATCAAGTACATGATCATAAAATCCATAAATGCATCACAATATCATACATGAGAAAGATAATGAAAAAGAAAAATATTGCATCTCATACATTTTATCATCATCGTCGATTAGGTGCATAATATAGATTTGTTAGTCTAAAAATTCACATATCATAACATTTACATTATCCATACATCATCATAAAAGTGTATAGAAAACATATTGAAAAAGAAATGCATCCATAAATCACTGCATCACATAGAATAAAAAGCATACACACATCACATAAGATAGAATCATTGCATCACATATAGACCATAACATATAGAAAGTAAAAACTTTCATCCATAATGCATAAATAAGATAAATGCACATTATACATCAAATCAAATCATCTCATATCATCTCATATATCATCAAAATAATAATACATTGTCATGGTACATGGATTAGGATCAAGTGTGTATATCAATCAATACAATTGCCCATGGGGCTATCCAAAACGAGTCCGCAAACCTCAAAAGAATAGTGTCTTAGATAAAAATGAGCTAGCCCTACTAGCTACTCCCCTCACCACCCTACCTCTCTCTGTGACCCTTTGGAGGTATGTATCTAGTCTACTATGAAAAATTTCAAACTCGTGTCACTCGAGGCAGTGCTTGGTGATAGTGAACCCGATAGTACTTGGCCTCTCGTGCGGCCTCTCAGTATGCCCACATGGGTATTGTACTCCTGGAGGAGGATGCAACCATACTCTCTAGCTATTGTTTCCTTCCCATCTCCTGTACTACCTACCGTTGCTAGATGGCCTGATCTCTCTCCGTCATTAGGGCCAATAATTATTGTCTTGCCTAGTCCCTTTTTGTAGTGAGCACCTATATTTGAGCCTGTAACTGCAAAATATGACTGTCCCTAGGGTTTGGCTATGGTGGTGGTTGGACTAGTGGTTGGTCCTAATGACCATCTCTCAGTGGGGTCCGCTACCTATCTTGGTCCTGGTGACCATCCCTGGGTTGATCCTAATGCTTGTCTCTAGGGGCATCCCTTTAATCTCTATGCTACTCCGGCTACTTCTTTAGCTATCAAAGAGGTGTGCCACCTCCTCGTTTTCCTCCTCCTCTACCCCTGCTACCATCACCATCCTTGTCTCCATCACCGTCCCCTCTTCCTCCTCGGCCTTTCCCCCACCTTGTAGATCACCCTTTGGGTCTCCTCTACGGAAAAAGTGCACTAGGAACTATCAATCTCACTGATGGATGGAACCAATCTCTATATGCTTGGGTCATCCTTGGGTCTGCTATTCCTTGATCATAAGGCTATGGCCTAGCCACCAGTTGCCTGAAGCTCTCAACTACCTCATCTATAGGGATGGTATGACCCCATGTAGTCTCGCTCATAGTACGTACAAAGATGGCCACGTACTGGTCATCGGGACGGTCCTGTGTATCTCCAAACTGTTAGGCAATGCGGTCTGGAAAATATTGCTCTATCATTGTGTGCTCTTTTCCTTGCATCAAACGGTCTTGCTTGAAAAAGAAAAACTACTAAACATCATCGTACTAGGTAGGAATGCGAAGCCAAGGCATCCAAGTGAAAACTATCATCTCATCGATGACCCTCTTCCAGTGTTAGATTCATGTTGCCCCTATGTGCATGAAATTAAGTGTGCCCCTATATCTCTAGATGGATGGGTCATCTGGCTCCATGTCGATGGGGGTGACTTGAGGGTGGAGCATGGGGGTGTGCTTCCTGGTCCAAATGTGAAACAATGTAACTCTTGATCTGATGGCTTGGCTATCACAGTATGCTAACTCATGAAGATCATGGTAGAGGGAGGCTAACATCACTGGCCCCCAGGAAAAACACTCTCTTCGTCAGAGCATCCGCTCCTAGGAAAGACCCCATCTTGGGCTAAAATATCAGTCGTGTTGATCTAGTGCTACGAGTCTCAAAATGATGGCAGCTACTATCAATATGAAAGTTAGTACTAAAGTCCTATACCGCTCTAGCTTGATCTGATCCTCTAAAAAATGATCTCATCCAGGCCCATGATCTCATAGTAGGAATCCCTACTGACATCCATGTCATAAATGACTCTCTCTCTCCATGGATCGACAATCACAAAATGCACCACACGTCCTCCAGGGTCACTATGGCCTCACCTGTGGGGAAGCGAAATGAGGACATCTCACTATGCTAGTGCTCCACCAATGTTGTCATCATGCCAAGGTGCCTCCTGATCATTGGGGCATACACAATGTACAATAATCCAATTTCCCCTAGGTGCTCCTACAGTACCTCATGCAAACTGGGATCCTGGGATAATTTGCTCAAAATAGAAGATCTGTGCTCTTGTGAGTAGATCAACTCCATATCCTCCTACATCAAGAAAGTTACTGCGTCAAGTTTCATACAAAAATGAGATCCTATTTGAAGTTTCTGTGACAACAAAAACAAATGTGTCACTATTCATGTATGCATCGCTATTTGAAACTTCTAAACTACGTCGCTAGAAGCCTAAAAGTTCCAAACTCCACCGATGCGATGCAGTTTGATAGTGATCTGAATTGACCCCTAGACCTAAATTTCAAATTGAGTCATTGCAATGCTATTTTCATGTGCAACGGACTTTGTAACTTGAATGCTAATTTCTAAACTCCGTCGCCATGGCACAACTCTCATCAGTGGCACAATTTAGGCCCACACAACACCGATTTAAGGTTTTTAGCGGTGCTAAACAACACCGCTTGACTTGGTTGACCCCTAGACCCTAATTAATGCACACAAAAAATTAAAAAACAAGGTCGGGACAAGATGACATACCACGGGTCCTATGCTGGGAAGCCACTGGTACACTCACACGCGCTCAAAAATGTGTCATGGAAGCACATATTGCACCATCTTGATTAGTCCTCAAAGATCAAATCACAACAATCTCTAAATGTTAGGTGTGCAAATGATTTGGAAGTGGCCCCTCCAGGCCTATTTAAGCCTAAAAGTTAGGGTTTTCGACCCCCGAGCCTGTTTTTGCCCAATTGAAGGTTGTTTTGCATCATTTTTTCACATCGTTGCACATTTTTGGCATCTCAGAGCCTTTATGGACCTATCAGGCACCTTGTCCTCTTTGTCGCGAGATCACCCAAAAATTCAAAATTTCATCTAATGTCTCAAGGGGGTAGTATATCAACATGTTTCTTGTCGCCGAGGCAGTAATAGGGCATTTTTAAAAAAATGTTTTTTTTTTTAATTTTGATCACAACAGTTTATTCTTTGAACAAATGCAACAGGTACATTACTTCAAAGAGGGGCAAAATGTAGACATAAAAAATGTATCGATTGATCCTATACACTTGATCTTGATTTTACTAACATCACTTTATCTAGAATCATCTCCTTTGCCAATCGTTTAATCAAATAATTTGTATTTGATTAAATCCATCACATTTCATCTCTTAATTAAATAAATCAAATTTATCTAATTAACTCATCATCTCCTGTTAATTAAATAAATCAATTTTATTTAATTAACTCCTATAGTCTCCCTCTAATTAAATAACTCACTTTATTTAATTAAATCTTTAAAGTCATTATATTAAATTAAATAAATTAATCCTTATTTGATTTAATCTAACATCATCTCCTTTTAATTAAATAAATCAAAATCTTTATTTAATTAAGTCTAAATCATATTCCTCTCATTTTGATTTAAATTAATCCAAAAATCTAAATCTAAATGGTCAAATCAACTAATCTCCCTCTTAATTAATCAACTCTTGATTAATGCTAATCTTAATCACTCCAATCCTCTAGATTTTGCAACTTGCTCATGAATCCTTTGTGCTTGTGGTTATCCCAATACCTGGACCAACCAAAGCCCTTGTGGCTTTGGGGTGTTGGGATAGCTTTCTTGTTTGTTGTGTTTGTTTTATGCATTTGACACTAATTTTCCTTGGTTCCTCATACCTTGGCGTATCATGTCTTATGCTATAGAAAAAATTAGTGCTCCTAAAATGGAAAAATGGTATTAGGATTTGCATTTCATTTATCATCCTATTGCATTGCATTTATCCCTATCTTTTCCTTCCCTAGCCTATGGTTAGTGATTTTGGTTGTGAAAATGCTCATCTCTCATCTTTTCTTCCTATAAGGATTCCTATGGTTTTTGATAGATGTAGTACCACACCCACCATCACTCATCTTGATATGCGATACATTGTCACACTTTGCATTGTACACTTAGGTGCATCATCTCATTGCATTATCATTATCAAATCCATTTTAAGTTGTTTAGATTAATCTATATTGGTTATTCTAAGCATCTTAAGTTTATTTCATATCATTTCATCTCATTGCATTATCATTATCATATCCATTTTAAGTTGTTTAGATTAATCTAGATTTGTTATTCTAAGCATCTTAAGTTCATTTTATCTCATTGCATTATCATTATCATGTTATTTTAAAGTTGTTTAGATTAATCTAGATTGGTTATTCTAAGCATTTTAGGTTCATTCCATTCCATTAGCATTTCATTGCATTATCATTTTAGTTTGCTTAGGATATTATGCTAAACATATTAGTTCATCTCATTACACACATCGAATTACATTAAATTCATAATATCCATCCATAACATAAGCACACATGCATACATCACATTTTTCATTCATTGCATCCCATTACATTTACATATAATACTCGAATCATAAAAATATGCCTAGAAAGTTTTCCCACTAAAACTAAAACCAAATTGATTATAAAGTGTACACCAAAGATATCCATCACATTTTTTGAATCAATCACAAGGATTTTTAAACATATCCATTGTAGGTATAAGTTTTCCTTCTACACATATTCATGACATCCTACTGTAGACACGAAAAATGTGCCGATTGATTCTATACACCCGATCTTGATTTTACTAACATTGTTTCTTTTGGAATCATCTCCTTTGCTAATCGTTTAATCGAATAATCTGTATTTGATTAAATCCATCACATTTCATCTCTTAATTAAATAAATCAAATTTATCTAATTAAGTCATCATCTCTTGTTAATTAAATAAATGAATTTTATTTAATTAACTTCTATAGTCTCCATCTAATTAAATAATTCACTTTATTTAATTAAATATCTAAAGTCATTCTATTAAATTAAATAAATTAATCCTTATTTGATTTAATCTAACATAATCTCCTTTTAATTAAATAAATCAAAATCTTTATTTAATTAAGTCTAAATTATACTCCTCTCATTTTGATCTAAATTAATCCAAAAATCTAAATCAAAATGGTCAAATCAACTAATCTCCCTCTTAATTAATCTAATCTTGACTAATGCTAATCTTAATCACTCCAATCCTCTAGATTTTTCAACTTTCTCATGAATATCATTTTAATTGATTTATTAAATCTTCAATTGCTTTCAAAAAGGCATCAATGTTGGAATATTCTCCAAGTTTGAAAATCTCTCCAAAAGGGTTTTTGCATCCAACAAGGAATTTAATTTTCTTACATGTCCTTTGCCTTGAGCCAAGTGGCATTAAGTTCATCTCTCATGTCCCACCAACTTGTCACTTCTCTATTTTTGAAATTCCACCTAATTGCATTCAATTGCACAATGACCAAAATGTGCTCCACCTTTGTCCACTCACATGTTGGCAAGTGGCTTCATGCTATTGGTTGATCTTTAGTCCCACATTCATTCATTTTCCCTCATTCTCCATCTCTCTCATCTATAAATAAGAGGCTCTCATTTAGATTTTGGATCCACAACTTCATGCAAAGACATTATCTTCAAATTTTGAATTTTCTCATCCATTGTTCATCCATTTTCTCATTTTCATAGCTAGGTTATGCAAGAATTCAACCAAGGAGCATAAAATCACCACTCAAGCTTACAAGGGATTGGGAAAAGGGTATTTTCCACATCAAAATGGCACCAATTCCCCCATGGGATTGAGAATTTGCTTGCATTAGATAGGATTTGATAGTTTTCATTTGTGTTCTTCATTTCCATTTCTCATTTTATGCATTTCAAATGAATTTTATGGGGAATGATGTTTCTAACTTGCATTTGGGACCAATCTTGTGTTTGTGTAGGTCTAGAATCACCATTCACACCTACATCACGAATCATTAGTATCATATCCATAGCATATAAAATCATAAATCATTCATCACAAAGTGTTAGACATAATGCATTTAATCTATATCATCCACATAAACATAAGAATAAATCATCATAGTCACATACATACATCATGATCATAATCACCATACACATGAGCATAAATAAACATCCATGTCATCACATAATAATCCCATAGTGTTGGCAATGTCCATCGAATATCATAAATATCAAAATATATAATTTCCATCATATATCCATCATAATCTATAATAAAAACCATAAGAGTCCATAATAAGTCTATAATAAACACATAACATAACAAGTCCATTGTAATGTCTACTGAAATCCATCAAATAATAAATAGGTATAGAGCTCTAATCAAATATAGTGACTACATCTCTGGAAAGAATAAATAATAAATAATAAATGAATCAATGAATGAAATAATCTCTAATCTATGCCAAGGAGTCTATAGCCTCTTTCTCTGAATGCTGCATATACGCTGTACACCTATCAAAATATGTATCCTATATCCACTCTCTTGTCTATCTTGAGCTGCTTGCATTTGATCTCTAGGGGGAGTTTGGCATTGATCCTCTACCTCAAGGGGGTGTCTCGCAATAGCTATTGTATCCCCGTGTGTGCATGGCCCTTGAGTGTGACAGCATAGGCATCTGGGGTGCAACTTTAACATATGTAAAGACCCTTCATACTGGATCTAGGATGACCTGATGATATGCAAACATGTAGTAACCGACCTTTGTCCTCACATCTTCCACCTCTGCTACCTGAGCCCTCACCAAGTCTCTCTCAATTTGATACCTATCTCGCAGCCCATTGCTATTCCTCCTCTCTTTCTCCCAAGCATCATGGGATAACCTCATCTAGTCCACCTATGCCTGTAGCTATGACATCTCCTATACTGCTACATCTCACTCACCCTACAGGGAATGTACCTATGCCTCTGCTACCTCTTCCCTCTCCAATAGCCCCCTACATCCCCCATAGTCACTTTGACACACTCTGCCTTGTCTTGCAACTCATCTCTCTCCCTCCTCATCTCCTCTAGGAAACACTGCAGCTCTGACACTTGACTCCTCAAATAATATCTCTTTGTATGGGCCTCTTGTACCCTAAATGATGCCTCATCTACCAGGGCCCCGTAATCCTTGTCTCCATCCCTCCGTAGGGCCTATAATCAGTCTATCTCCCACTATAGCCTGTCCTTGTTTGCCTTGGACTCTCTCAGTTTTTTCTCTACAATTCCTAGCCTTCCCAAGGCTCCTATCAGTAACACTATGGGATCCTTGGGTGGAGGTGGCATGTAGGGAACCATTGCTAGTGGATGCAGCTCTAGGGCATCCTCCTACATGTCCATGGCCTGCTCCTCTTCCCTTGCCTATGGAATATTTGCATCCCCATCACCTCCCCTCCTCTATCAACCCCCTATCCTCCTTATCCTCTATAGCCTGGCTAACCTCCTCTCATCATCAGATCCATATCCTAGTGACCCCATAGTCGGTTGTACTGTAGTGATTTTCCCTGGTCTCCCCTCTACCCACCATACTGAGTATCGTACTATGGTCCCTGCATCTGCTGGCCCTCCCCTCTAGGTTTACTATGTCATTGGGATTGTGTCCCAAATTTATCATGCATAATCTATTGTAATTGGCTATCCCCATAATGTTGTTGGCTCCCTGGTGATCCGTTGGAATCTCTAGGGTCCTATAGGAATATCCTGTTGTATCCCAAACTATCTCATGACCTTGTTTGGTCTGTGCAACTCTAGAATGTATGGATCCCATCCAATTAGATAATAAATTGAGAAGAAATAGTCCTTTTATCTCTTGTCATCATCCCTCCACCCCTAAAATCATCAGGCCATGTAGGGTCTCAATATGATATCCTCTAGTATCAACCCATCTAGTCTCCATCACCATCCCTCCAAATCATCCACTGCTTGATAATGAAGCCTCAAGCCATACTCTTTCCCCCACCAGTATCCTATAACAACATCTCATCCCTCACACTAGTAGTCAAAATATCTAGCCTCACCATGCTAATATTCTCCCATGGCTACACCTGAAGTAGTGTCACATGGGTGATGCTCAGTGCTCGTTTGTATCAAGAAACATGCATATCTTGGTATAGTTGTGCTAGTACACACTCTCCCCACACAAACTCCCCCTCTCACCTCTCCATAATGTGTCTAACAACCTTAATCACCTTAAGGCTGTAGAAGCATCCACTCTTGTTTGATAGTAAAATCCCATTGATCAATCCATAGAGGCACAATGGTAGGGTTGGTACATAAAATCCAAAGCAAGCATCAAGATCCAACTCCCTCCTTGGATAGGAAGCTCCACTAGTCAAAACACAGCCTGTAGGATTTCCTCCATCGATTAGCTATGGGTCTAGATGATTAAGTTCCCTCAGATGGGCAATCAAAAAATCCTCCAGATGTCCTCTAGTGTCACCATCATCTCCCTTGTTAGGAGATGGAAGGTAGAAGTCTCAGAACTCCATCTCTCCATCAACAATGTCAGTAGTCCTTGGTGCACTCAGATGTTGGGATACTCCAACATGTGTAGCAATCTCGCCTATGCAAGCAATCCATGATCATGCAAATTCATCACCCTCTTTGCCACTTCTAGCATTGTTGAATGTATCTCCCACATCCTCAATGAGTCAAATTTCTACATCCACACAAACAAAATTGTTATCTTTTCTCACATTTCATTCTTTTTCTATCATTTTTCATCCCTGCCCCGGGTTTGGTGAATTTTCCTCTATGCAAGGTGAGTTCACCCTTTTCCCTTCTTAGTGTGTTGGCCTATCTAGCTAGTGCACTCGCCCCTTTGTTGTCCTCTCATGAATTCTCCTATTTTCTAGGTGAATCTTCCCCTTTCTTGTTTAGGCGTGAATCTTCCCATCTTGTCCTTAGTGATGAATTCACATTCGCCCTTTTTCCCTGAGGGGTGATTTCACATCCTCCCTTGCATATTTTCCTCCCTGAGTGATGAATTCACATTTTCCCTTTTCCTGGAAGGCCAGATTCACATCCACTTTTTTTCCCTTTTGGCGAAATCATGTTCACCTATTCTTAGTTTCGACGAACTCACATTTCGCCTATCCCAATGCACTTACAACCTTGTGTTGTGCAATCTCACCCTTTTCGGAAAGAGGTGATTTCACAATCACCCCTCCCCCTGTGTGCCCACCCATGCATAACACGTCTCCACCCTTTTCCTCACCGACCCTCCTAGATAGGTGAATTTTCCTTTTGGATGGGAAAATCCGCCCATCCATGGTGAATCTGTGCCCTAAATCTACCTAATCCCAACTTTAAAATATGCTTAAAAATTCAAATCAAAATCACCAAGCAGGATTCGAGGCCTACCTGGTGTGGTACGCTTGATAGTAATAAAATTGGTAAAAATCCTTTCCTTTTTGGATCAACTCATCATCCATGAATTCCTCATCATCGCTCGACCCATCAGCCATCCTCATCACTCTTTCTCTCTTTCTCTCTCGTCTAGTCAGTGCGAAGTGTGTAGATGAGAATAAGGTGAATAGTAATTTTTCAAATTTACTATTTATAATTTTCACTTTTTGCACCTATTTAGCCTTTTAATTTTTGGGTAATTTTTACCCTTTAATTAACCTTTAATTAATTCATTCCCTCCTTTTCCTTCGTAGGCTACCATTCGCACCCCATCTATCTATTTTACTCCATTCAAAATCCATTCTTCATGGTTTTTCTTGCTCTATCACATGTTACCCTCCATTTCTCCATATCAATAAGTTACCTAGGGCCCCTTTTCCTTCCCCATCTACCCTCTTGATGGGGAATACCTTGCCATTTTCCTCCATTCATCCATCGTATCCACTTCCCTATGACACTGGGGCATCATCTAACATTATTTTCTTCTATTGAGTCATTTATATTTTATTCTTCTTTGAAACACTGCTATTTTATAGCCTACCATTTTCTTCCATTCTTCCATCCTATCCACTTCCCTACAACACTGGGGCATTGTCTAACATTCTTTTCTTCTATCGAGTCGTCTATATTTTATTCTTCTTTGAAACACTATTATTCTAATAGTATTTTGAAGAGGGGAAAAATGCAGACACCTGAATTTGACCACCCCTATATGGTCAAATTCACCCATAGTATTCATCTATCCCGCATTTGTCATCAACATTAATTAAATAATTTATTATTTAATTAATATTTTTTTGCATCCTAATGTCCCTAAGATATTTAATAAATCAATTAAATACCTTGCCCTCTTTCATCTCTAAATTGAATAAATACCCTAATTTATTTAATTTAGTCACTTGAGCCTCAACTAAATTAAATCTATTTTTCATTCACCCCTTTTTATCTCTCCTCATGTCACATCCTCCATAATCCTCTCTAATCTAGATTAATTTAATTAATCTATGATTAGGATGTGCACACCCCTAATTATCATTAGGGTCACATCCTCCATAATCTCCCACTTGCCTCTAATATGTCATTAATTCATCTAATCATGCATTTGCACAACCTCAATAACTTAATTAGGTAAACCTAATCTTCATGCCATTTATGGCATGTGTCCAAAGTCAATTGCATTAAATGCTTTCTCTATTTGGAGAAGGCACCCCCTTCCCCATGTTGGTTATTTTTATAGAACCAAACTTAATCTGAGTTCTTACCTATGAATCTACCAGAACTCAATTATCAACAAGGTTGAGGATTGGCCAACACTTAAGTGAGGCATTTGAAACCTTACTTCTTCTCTTGAGGCTCTATGAGACCCATGAGGGTAGTCCTACTTATGCTCAAAATATCTCAACTTGATAAAAAGAGCATTTACTCATGGATGTATTCCTTAAGAAACCAACATCATCTAAGGCTTGGAAGACCTCTTATGAAATTGCTATTTGTTTTAGGGAATACGCTAATACTTGAAGGTTGGTGCAGTGCAATTTAAAGTATATTAAGAATTCATTTCCATTTCAAATCCATGAAAAAATTCATTGCTAGCTCAATCAACCACAAGATAAACTAATAGAACAACCAGTGCCCTATCTGAGGGAACAATGGAATCATAGTTTGCAATCAATCAGTAATACAATTATGATTGAACATAAAAAATTAATGAACTATCAACATGCCACTTTGTAGCATCCAACTTACTATATTTTAAAATTTTGCTTCCTTTCCAAATCCTATATCCCTTTCCCACAAACTAATGTTTTCATTTTAGCATTTAATCAACTCATTGAACTGAAGCACAAACAAACCCATTCATTCAGTGCAAACGACATAAGAAAAATGAAATTATAATTATCATCTTCATTCATAATTTGGAAGAAAAATACACAGGAGAGAAACATTTTAGAACTAATACTCTTTTTCATTGCTAATATTGCTTTGTAAAACTCTATTTAAGATCTTTATACAATATAACTTTTTCCCTATACTACCTTTTGATATATTTGCTAGTTTATCTATTCACATTCTATTTTCTCCTTGAGCATGGATTTCACCTTGACCTATTTTGGACTCAAAATTTTTGAACTCTGTAATTTTAGTCATGAAATCCCCTTTATAAATAGGGGAGCAACAAGCATCTAGTTGAGTTACAATTTCATTTAGTTTCATTTCAAAAACCTAATTTCAACTACATCCTCAAAGAACTCCCCAGGCCATTTCATGCAATCATTAGACAATAGGGGAGGACAAAAGACAAAACACATGTGTAGAATATTAGTCATTGTTGCCACATTCATGCTTGAACAAAAAACATTCTATATCATATCAGCCAGAAAATATCCACATCAACATGGAAGAGTAAAATACCAACCATATACATATTGAAACAAATACCTCCTATGCAAAGACCATGGTGTCATAAAAAAATAGGGAGAAGACCCTATTCAAAGTCGTCAGCATCATAGAATGCTCAACCACTCCTTGTTCTTGATGAAATTGGATGAACCATCACCACGTCATCTATCATGATCATGAGCATCATTTTTTAACCATTAGAAACTTATACTTAGAAAATACTGATGCCACCTCAAATGCCACCACATCCTCCCTTAATCTTGATTAATCATACGCAATCTGAAAATTAACATCCATTACCAACCTAATCCATGCTTCTTCATTAATATCAGTGAAGTACATATTACTGGAATTTTGAAGAGAACAATTCCTCATACAGTTCATTTATCATCATTGGCCTCTTTGAAATTTTTAGGGTATAATTAGCGATGAGAATGTTTATGTGATGAAGTTTAGTTTGTTGGATCATCTTGTTTTAAAGCTAGATCAATGGTTCTCCATCCATCCTGCTAATTTCCTTTTTACTTTATACTCCATGGATTCTTCCACATTGTCTCTTCATGCAATAATTTCCACTTATCACTAATATATCTTGTCCTTCATTGGCTTCATCAGTGATTAAAGCATCCATGCGATGAAATCTCAACCCTTGGATCTATGGCTTGTGCTTTGATCATGTTTATTTCCCCATTGCACATTGCTAATTCACACCTTGCACCTCGAATCCTATTAGCAATGGGAGATACAATGAAGAGACAAAATTTAGACACATACACCTACATGAAAACAAATGGTAGAAAATAAATCACACATAAGATCATTTCAAATTAGCAAAAGAAACCTTTCATAGAATCTTATTTCTCATCATTGTTTTGGAACTTAAGCTTTGGAATGGATCCACAGTGAGCGATAAAGTACAAAAATATCAGGCCATCACTCATCGCTAATTCTCCTCATATAGTTTGCAAGAAATTAGTGACGAGAGATCTTCATAGTGGCATTTGTGTATCACATATCACTAATGTAGAACTTTGCACTTAAAACATATCCGCAATGAGTGATGAAAATAAGAACATAGGGCCGAAGGGCATCGCTTATCACTATTACAATACTCAAGGCTTAAAATCCATTAGTGATAAGTGATCCCTCAATAATACAAGGAACATCGCTTATTTCTTATTAAAATTAAGAGCTCCAACAACTATTCACGATGAGCAATGACAAAGAAATACTACTCATTGCTTATCTCCATTTCAAAACATACACTTCTAAAGTAATCAGTGATGAGTGATAAGGATAAAAGGCCAATGAGACTTAAGTGAAAACCTTTAGAAACATGCTCAAAAGTTGTTCTAATGGAGGGGACCTTCTTAGGATGATACGATAGAAAGGACTCAAAACTCCTAAGTCATAATAATGCAAAGGATGTAAAGGAAAAAAAGGCTCTTTAATTAACCTTATAAATTTAAAGCATTTAGACCTAGGCATGAGGGACTAGTTACCCAATGATAGTGAATGACATAAGATGTTCTTAAGTGACCAGCAACGGGAAATAAGAAGTCAACAATGATTTTTTTTTTCAAGTATTTGGAGCCAAGGGTTTCATAAGAAAGGACTCCAAGACATTACAATAACCCTTCAACAGTGATACAAGCAGAACCCTATGCCCTCAAATGTTAGCCCAACATTCAAATGAAACAAGGACTTGAGATGGAACATAAAAAATTTGCTGGTTCCATCAGTGGCTCTAGTTGGGGACATCTGTTCCCCAGTGAACAAAGTGAGAATCCAGAATCTCAGGTGAAGTAGACCAAGAACAAAAAATAAAAACCAAGGAAAAAGCAAGGACAAAGCAAGAGAACCAAAACCAAACAACATATATAAATTATTTATATAATATACAGGTTAGACCAATTTCTTAAAATTGGTGTTTACCTCTGTCAAAAACCCTATTTTCAACCATTTGCACCATGCCCAAGCTAAAAAAATTACCATGAAAAGTCCACCAACTAATCATGCCACAACTACTGTGTTCAACCATTAGAGACTTGTACCTAATCTTGCACTTATCTCTCTCATTTATATCCCTCTGGGTGTTGTAACCAGGTGTTAACTGGAATATATGATTAGTGTAGCACTCCACCTGATTCAACTTATTATTTTTCATCGAATGCTCACTTAATTGATTTGGAAAAGTGAAAAATTCATAGTCCACTTGATTGATATCAAATTCATTTGGATCATAATCATACCCATATTGTGTAGTAAACAAAAAACACTGATACACAAGCTCCTTTTCAAGTTGGTGTTCATATGCCTCAAAACAATATAAATCAATTATGCTGCCCAAAACCTCATTTTCTTGAAAGATCAGTTTCTTGCATTCCAGGGCACTTTCACTCTTTCTTAAAATAAAATCCTTCTTATAAAAGGCATAATTTATATCATTCGAGATATCAAAAATGATTTCTATTTCAGGACCAATATCATAATTTGATTCTTCTTCCCAATCATCATCTTTCAACAAGAAACATTTTTTTTCAATAGATGGATAAACTAACTCAGAATTGATATGATTAGAAGTGAGGTTTTGAACTATGTTTCCAAATGATATGTCTATTGAGTCATGAATGACATAACTTATGTTCTTCTAAGTAGAGTTTTTCATTTCCTTCTCCAGTAGAACTTTGGTAAAAAATAACCATGTCTATCTCTGTATAAAAATCTACACATCCCATTTCTGATTCATGTAAAAAATCTGAAACCCAACCCTTCTGATTTCCTATACCCATCTTATCATTAAAATCAGGTTCTAGAGTTTGAAGATAAGCACTCTTGTCTTTAGATTTAAGACCAATTATATCATCAGGATGTTCTGATTCTGAAATAGTTAGAGTAATCTGCAAGAGTTCATCATTTGAAATATGTGTATTTACTATTTGTGTGAACCCCAATCCTAATACCTACAAAAAAACATGAACACACACATTAGAAGGTGAAATGCAAGCAAGAAAAATGATTCCTCAAGAAATTCATTTGAATAGCAAAAGAGATAGAATATGAAATGAAGAACACTATGAAATTTAAAAGCATATCATTTGAATCCTATTCTAAAGCAAAAAAACTCCTAATCTCTTGAGGGAATTGGTGCCAATTTGATGTGAAAATTGGCCCTTTCCCAACTCCAATGATGCAATGGTGGTTTGATGAAGAAATTTGATCCACTTTGTTGATGTTTGATGAGTGCTCCAATAGAAAAATCTGCATAACCTAGCTAAGATTCAATGATAATGGATGATAATTGCTAATGATTTAGCATGGTAAGTTTACTCAAATTGTGGATGATGAAATGAGGAGTTTAGCCTCTTATTTATAGATGATATTGATGGATGAATGTCCAAAATAGAGAAATGTGGGAATAAGAATTAACCAATGGAAAAGTGCCACTTGTCAACCTATGAGTGGATGGAGGATGTGCAAGTTTTGAGGATTGTGCCAATAAATGCATATATTTGAATTTTGAAATTGTTGAAATGACATGCAAGAGGGAAGGAAGAATGCATTGAATGCCACTTGGCTCAAGGCAAAGGACATGTAAGAGAGAGTAAACTCCTTGTTGGATGTACATGTCAACTTGGATTTTGAATTCAAACTTGAAGAATATTCCCTAAAATATGCCTTGTTGAGGAAAATAGAGATTTAATAAATCAATTAAATCTATTTTCATGTGCAAGTGGTAAAATCTAGAGGATGGGACTTGAGAGGAGATTAAATTAATCAAAGTTAATTAATTTAATGAAGGGGTTAAATGATGTGACCTATTTGACTTAAATTTATGGATTTATTTAAATCAAATATGAGAAGAATGTGATAAGGGATTAATTAAATAAAGATTTTGAATTATTTAATTAAAAGAGATGATGCTAGATTAAACTAAATAAGGTTTTAATTTATTTAATTTAATAGAGTTAAGAGATTTAATCAAATAAAATTAATTATTTAATTAAATAGGATAATTAGATCAAAATGGTTAATTTAATTATCGAGAAGAGGTGACTTAATTAGATAAGTGATTTATTTAATTAAGAGAGGAATGTTGATGGATTTAATCAGATAAAGGAAATGATATTAGTGGTGAGGATTAGATGCACAATGTCAATCAATACATTTTACATGTCTACATTTTTCCCCTCAATGAAGTAATGCGCTCATTGCGTTGGTTCAAAGAATAAACGATCTCAATCAAATTTAAAAAAAAAAAAAATTCAAAATCTTGCCCCACTGCTGCCCAGTGAGAGAAAACATGCCAATATATTGCCCCCTCGAGAGATTGGACGAAATTTTTTATTTTTGGGTGATCTCATGAAATTAGAGGACAAGGTGCCTATCAAGTCCAAAAAGGCTCCAGAAGGCCAAAAATGTGTCTAAACGCAATAAAACGATGTAAAACAGGCCCCAACTGGATAAAAATAGGTTCAAGGGTCCAAAACCCTAGCAGGATAGCCAATCAGGGTGAAAAAACCCTAATTTTCAAGGTTAAAAAGGCTTTGAGGGGTCACTTTAAATTTATTTTCACATAGCCCTCTAGCAACTTTGAGATTTGAGCTCTGACCTCCTGATGATATGGCGCAATGACAGCTCCCAGTGCACATTTCCGATTGAATTCAGACATACCAGTGGCCACCTGACATTGGGGCACCAATAAGTGATCCTTACTTGAGCTTTATTTCTCATTTTTTGTGCTCATTTAGTGCCTTTAAAGTTAGTTATTATGCAGTGGTGCTATATAGCACCGCTCAAAAATCAAACTGTGCCTCTCGGTGTCAAATTGTGTTGTGGTGGTGGAGTTTGGAGTTTGGAAATAAACTCCAAACTCTGACACTGAGGTCATGGCCCGTGGGGTCATTTCCAAAGTGCGATGTGGCCATGCTTTATCAATAGGAATCTTTGTGAACTACACCACTCGGAAGAAAAGTGCACTGTGGCAGTGCGCTTTTGGCATTTTGTACCCTAGCGTCGTAGTTTGATAAAAAATGAAATTGTGATGCCTTCACGGATAGCGACACTGGAGTGATTTTTTGGGCACCAAGAATGAAATTTTGCAAAATTTTTAACATGATGACCCTTTCTGATGCAGAACACAGTGAGGGAGCTCTATTCTCAAGAGCATAGCTCATGGGATCTCTTTGGTTACTTGTGAGACCTTAGTGATAAATAGCAGGATCGATTATGAGACATGGGGTTGTGACACATCGCATACGCAGTGCCCATGCGTACTCACCTTGGGATGATGTCAGCGCTTTTTGAGAGATGGCACAACGAGACCTCATCTTTCCACCTTCCCACTGGTGATTCCATCATCACCTTGGAGGACGTGTGGTGCATCCTAAGATTGCCAATTCATGGTCGGCACATTATTTTTGATATAGATGTTGGGCGGGACACTTGTCACACAATCCTCACCAAAGAGGATGTTATCATTTGTGAGGGTTAGATTGAGCTTGAGCATCATAGGTCTCTCACCTCCCCCTTCCACTTAGTTTTTGTGGCTATTATTTTAGGTCTCGTTGCCATAGATAGATGAGGCCGATACTTTAGTCCTAGTTGGGGACTCTGCTGGGAGTGCATGGTGATGCATAACAGGTCTACTCATTTTGCTTGGGGGCCTATTTTCCTTGCTTCACTCTATAGAGATCTACACGAGTACATCTACCTCAATGGAAGAGCACTCTGGGTAGGTGTCACACTTCTCCACGTATGGGTGTGGGAGTACATTACTATTTTTTGGCTATGGGTTGTCGCAGTACTGATGGGGCCTGATGATACCCTTGTATGGCGTTACAGAGGTGATGTGTCCTTCAAGCACACGAGCGAGCATGAGATTCCCTATTGGAGGAGAGTCCTAGACAAGATGAAAAATTTTATATGGCACCCATACATTGGTCAGCCTGACTAGGCTGACGATGTAGAGAAAATCTTCTTTGCTCACCAAGACCAGTTTATGCAGGGGCGAGAGCATACCATGGTGGAGAGGTACATGCTCGGGCGTGTTCAGCGATAGTTCGGCGAGCTCCAGGACCGACCGGACGATGATTATGTGGCCGTATTTTCCCACACCATGTCATAGGCTTCATGGGTTTGATACATTCCTGCTTCAAAGGCCGTGATAGCTTTAGATAGTTGGTGGCTCAGCCATAGGCTTATGATCAAGGGCCTATGGATCTAGGAGTTACACAGGTGTACAGAGACTAGTTTCAGCCTCCCCTACAGTTGATAGTTCCAGGAGTAGTCCCCACTCGACGGAGGATGAGGGGTAGAGGGGGAGGATGAGGATAGAAAGATGATGTACGAAAAGACTAGCTGGCCAGGGTTCCACCTCAACTAGTTGAGCCAGGCTAGGCTGATGTTCAGATGCAAGATTAACAACAGGTGCCAGCTAGGTAGCAGGAGCAGGCAGGTGCACCACCATGAGTTGGGGCTGAGGATCAACCTTAGGTATAGCCTCCACGAGCACAGCCAGTAGGACAACCAATAGGGCAGGTGAATCCTCCAGATGCATTGATTACACAGTTGCAGGCCCAGGTTTAGACTATGACAACATAGAGGGATCAGGCCAGCACTGAGAGAGATCAGATCAGGGTTGAGAGAGATCAAGCCATTTTTTAGAGGCAATCCACAAAGCAAAAAGCGACCATAGAGATGGGTCTGTTGGGACTGTAAAAATCTGATGTTTTCACTCATAAATTTCTAGATTTGGTCCTACCATGTGCATTTTTCACCCATTTTTACCATATTGTCCCATTAAATCCGTTGGGTCATGCATATTTTACATTCTGGTTCATATCGGCATAGGTCTCCCATTGTCTCCCAGACCCACTACATTTTTCTGCTAATATCTTCTATTTCAGGTGTTTCGACGTGATGACATTTGGGTCTCTCCGATCTATTTTTCTACTGGAAAACATCTATTGCCTATTGGCAAGACATTTCTGTTGTTTCGGCGATTGTGGAGGATTCTATCGGCATTTGTCTTGGCAGTCAGGCTAGCATCTTGTTGAATTCTGGATGTCTCAGTGACAGGTGCACTATGGGTCCCTTCGACATATGTTAAAGGTTTCAGCATTATGTCTTAGTGAAGTTTTCCTATCTTTCCGAACGGTGGTGGAAAGATATAACATATCGGTGTAGGTCTGATCCTCGGTGGAAGCTCTCAGCATTTTCGTCTTGTCTTGATGATCGGGGAAGCAGAATATAGTATCGGCATGAGTTATTGTTTTTGAGGGGATGTCATGGCGATATCCATATGTCTCACCGATAGAATACAATGGGCTTCCCTCATGTGGCTTTTGGTATAAGGTTAAGGATTTCAGCCTATGGTCTTAGCGATGTGAGTTCGTCTCACCGACAGTGCAAAGGTTTCCTACCAAATGACTTTCGGCTAGATTCCTCTTATGACCTGGCGAAGATAATTTTAACAAGGGATGCTTTTGTATGAGTTGAGGCGTTCGCCGTAAGGTCTCAGCGAGCGACCTTCGGTCTTGCCGATGGAAGGTGATGAAGGATTTTATCAGCAGGAGTATGAACTTTTCTCGGTGACTCAGAGTACTTGGGGCCTTGTAGTATAACAAAGTGAAGTCTATGTGAGGTCTCCCTGACATATGGAAGCTACAATGGCATGTATGTGTGGTGTGGGTTCATTGGCGAGAAAATCTTGAAGTCACAATGACTTTTAGAATGTATGAAGATCTTCGATGAAGCAAGGCCTAGTCTATGAGATGTCTTTCCGAAACCGTGTGGTCATAGCAATGATGTTTAAAATGAAATATGCATGTCGGTGTGAGATTCTCTAATGTCTCAGTAATGGGTTTAACCACAGGATCATCAGCACAACGTAATTGAAGTCTGTATGATGTCTCCCAGAGAGCAATAGGTCACAGCAAATGCCAGAGCAAAATACAAGTGCACGGGATGAAAACAAATGAATTGCCTTCGGCAGGATGATGTACTGTGTCTTGCCAACTATACAGTGGTGAAATATAGAATTTCAAAATGCAGGGCTGACATGTTTCTGCTTGGATAACCGTTAATTTCCAGCTTGATTGGAGCTCGATTTTTGTGCTAGTCCGACATGGGATCTCAAATTGATATGTTTTCTGATGTTGGTGTATAAATATGCATTTTGTGATTGTAAAATTAGCACGAGCTATTAGATATTCAATATACAGTAGATTAGATATGAATACAGTAGAATAAGATTTTCAAAACAGAGGCTATGATTGCATGATTTCAGAATGGAGGTATTTATGAAATTCAATTGATGTTGCTGCACATTTCTAGTGTCAATTGTCTGTTGAATTTAATGAAAATACTACTAAGCTATCTCCAAGATTGATGATTTCTAGTTGTTTAAATTGATATAACAAGATTATATTCAATTCATCAGTGCACATTTTTTGTATCTATGTGATTAATCAATTGGTTCTTTCAAGCAAAGATTAAATCCTTTTAGTTGATCATAGTAATCAGAGAGATTCATCTGGATTATTAAAGTAGAGCTTAGTAGTTACAGTCTTGCATGTTTATACAACTTGTAAACATAATATATGCCATATAATTTGAGTTTTCTCCAGAGAAGTGTTGCTCATCTTGATTTCATTTGACTCTGCATACCCAATAAGGCACTAGTCTCTGCACTTCATCATTTGGATTCATTCAGTTTCTTTACATCTGTTAATTGAATATTTTAAAATTTAGATTAGAAGATTGCTATTACATTCTGTACCAAGTTTGAATTCATTTGTTCACTTCCATCTGCCATTATGGACAAATCACTGCAAGAAGGATAATCCTAAGTCAAGTCTGCCCAATTCAGATAGGTACACCTGCCTAGGTCTGGCAGCACCTGAAGAGTAGAAGGTTTAATTCATTTGACCTTGTCTGTTACCCTAAAATGTATCAAGAGATTGGAAGCCTCTTGAGGCATCCCACCTGTGTTTTTGAGAGCTCACAAATTGGTGACTCTACTGGGGAATACATTTAGAATAAAAGCCTTAATCATAGAGTCAGGAACTTTGTACAAACTCTGCTGGGAATAGGAAGCATTAAGTATTTCCTCATTTTTTGACAAAAGTGAGTGGCGACTCTAACAGAAATTTTGCAGTTGTTCATCATGAATGGAAGAAGATCTCAGTATAGGGGAGGTCATACTGGAGCTCCTGCTGGCAATAGTAAGTGGACACATAAAGATGACATAGATGATAAAGGAAAGAGGATCAATGAGGACATGCGCATAACAGATAGAGACAAAGCAGCAAGAGCACATTGTGAAACATATAATTGTTATGATACATGGAGAGATGATTCAAGTGTAGAGCCTTGTACCCCAGAAGATCAAAGAAATCATTTCCCTTCTCTTGATCCTTATAAACAGGCTGAGTTTGAAGCTAGAAAGAGGCAGGAATATGGTCTAGAAATGCAGGGTGATCAGAATGAACCTATTGATCATGCATCTCCTCAAGAAGATTATGAATCTTTGAGTTTTGAAGAAATCAAGGTGCTATTTGAATCCCAAGAAAAGGAAAGAAAAGAACATGAAAGGGCCTAGATGATACAAGCAATAAAAGAATCCAAATTGTAGAAAGCACAAGTTACTGATCAGACAACTAATTTCCCCCCAAAGGATGTACCACCTCATAAGCAGGGTAGTCATGGTGCCAGGCCATCTAATCAATCGAATGCTCAGAACCATTAGACTGAGAATCACTACAGGTAGCCAAGTCAACCACCTCATATTCCCACACAACATACAAGTGTGCATCCGCCTCCTAGTCATCATCACACCCCTCAGCATAATGCACAATACAATAATCCTATGCATCAGTATCAATATCCACCTATCCCTCCCCCCCACCAATATGTGGCAATGATCAGCTAGTTTGATTTGGCAGGGTTCAATCGATGCCCTTACCCTATGGATAGCAGCTAGAGAGGATTAATTCCCAAATTTATAGGGAGCAATGTTGTCACTGTTGAAGAACATCTAAGGAATTTCAATATGTCCATTCAAGACATAGGTATGTCATATGAAGATTTGCACATGAGGTTGTTTATGATGTCACTTATTGAATATGCTAGGGATTGGTTTAACAACCTATCAGCGTATTCAATTAATTCCCTCCAAGCATTTCAAGACAAATTCTTAGAGCAATATGGGAATCAAAATGCTCTAGATGCAGCTCTTCATGAACTGGTGAGGATTTAGAAAAATCAGAATGATTCAATTTATGATTTCAACCAAAAATTCAACAAGTTTCATACTAAAGTACCTCCTGGATCAAGGTTGTCAGACCTTGTTGCATTGCGTATTTATTTGAGTGCATTTGATCCTAAGATAGGGTATGAACTGAGAAGTAGATCCCTAAGAGATTTGGCTGAAGCATAGAAAATTGCATTGACAATTGAAAATAACAGGAAGGCTGCTGGTATAGCTAATAAAAGAGACAACCCGAGGCCTCCTTACCAAAATAATTATCAGTACAGACAAGAGAATACATACAAAAATGAGAATAGAAATGAAAGACCAAGGTTGCATGATATGCCTTACAATACAGACTAGAAAGATGGGAAACCTATGATAGCCAAGCCAAGAAGTAAAGAGACTCCTAATCCGTTGAGCAAAAAGGGAACTTACATGGTGAGTAATAATTATTTTTGTGAAGTTTGTAATTAGCCACATTCTCCAGACTACAGTGTTGTAGCTCAAAAGATGCAAGAAGAGGGAATGTTGATGGAGAATAATGAAGAAGATCACAAAATTTATTTGACTTCAGATACCTTTTATCATGCTGAGGAAGGATATTCATCTTTAGAGGATGAAGGCTATGAGTATGACGTTTCTAATCAGAAGTATAATGTCCATATGGCTAAACAAAAGATCTTTTATGATTCTGATGAAGACTACATAGAGCCACATCTTGTTGAAATGCCTGTTCAGTGCAATGTAAGGAGACTCACTAAAGATGAAATGGAGAAAATAATTGTTGCAGCAGTTGAGGATGCAAGGAGTAAATATTGGTTGAGAAACAGAAAAGTGAATGAGCTAGATGGAGTTCCTGGGGGAATTTTTGTAAAAGATCAGAAGGAAACACAAGAAACTATAAAAAAGCGAGAGAACAAGCAGCATGATAAAATTGAAAAGAAGCCTGTCCAAAAGTAGAAAGTTGCAGAATTACACAAGGAAATGCAAAAGTCTGATTAGCCTAGTAAAAAAGAAAAAGATGAAACCAAAGGTGAAGTGCCAAACTTGAAGAAGATGGTTAAGATGGAATGCTCCTCTTTTGAATTCACACATGTGTTATCCCAAGTAAAAATGTCTATTCCACTACTTGAATTGATGAAAATTGAGTATAGAGATAATGTTGTTCAATTGATTACAAATGGGAATGAAAAGCATATGAATTATGAAGTAGTCAATAGGCAGGAAAATATAAATAATTCAGAAGTCTGTTTAGGTGATGTTTTAACAACCTCCCCACAAGTGGATCCATTCTTCACCACATTGCTTATAAATAATAAATTGTTGAGGAACTGCATGATAGATTCTGGCACTGCTATAAATATTATTCTAGTAGATGTTATGAAGTAGCTAGGCTTATGTGTTGATACATATGAAGGGAAGTGTTATGCAATAGATAATAGACCTGTACCTATGATTGGCATTATAAAGGGTGTTGAAGTCAAACTAGCTACTTATCCACAAGTGGCTTACAATATAGACATAACAGTCATTGATACTCCTCCTCAGTTTGGGATGCTTTTGTCAAGACAATGGACAGTAGCTGTTGGTGGAAATGTTAAATTTGATCTATCTTATGCTACAATACCAATGAAAGGTCAGGAAGTTAAATTGTATAGAGAGCCAAGAATGAACCAGCTTGTTGACTGTGTGCCTCAAGATCAGATTAACTATTTTTGTGATGTTGATCTTGGAAGTTTTAAAATTCAACTAGCTCAACCAAAATTAACCAATAGTGATCCAATTGAAAAGCATATGGCACAAAGCTGCAATGAAGTATGGAAGATGTATTTTGATGGAGCATGCAACCAAGAAGGTAATGGCACTGGGATTGTATTTGTTTCACTTGAAGGTATTACTTTTAAATATTCATTTCTGTTAGCATTTGAATGTACAAACAATGTGGCAGAGTATGAAGCTTTATTGATAGGCTTGAACATAGCTATGAAACACAAGATTAAGTTGCTGGTTGTTTTGGGCGATTCTGAGTTGGTTGCTTCACAAATCAAATCAAAATATGCAGCAAAGCACAAAAGATTAAAAAAATATAGGAATGTTGTATGGGATACAATTGAATTGTTTGATTCTTTTTCAATTGAGTGGATTGATAGGTTAAAAATATAATGGCTGATTTTTTAGCAAATGTGGCACTGAAAAGAGATGACATCACATTGGCTGGGGTATCACAGATTGTGTTTAAGACAAGGCCCGCTGTGCCTGATAACATCTATAACTAGAAAGTTTTCAATGATGATACTGTCCTTTTGAAATTCCTCAATTGTATATATTAGTATGAGACCCAAGAAATCGACTTCAATTCTTTCGTTGAAGAAATGGATGGGAAGCAAACTGTGTTTGGAAATGAAATATTGCAGCTCAAAACAAATAAACTATCCAAGGGTCTAATGGAATTGGAGAGGTTGTATGATGGAAATGATAGATCTCTAATGAAACAAATGCTAGTTAGAAAAGAAGATATTGAAGAAGTCAACTTAGGGACTGAGATAGCACCAAGAAAGGTATACATTGGAAAGAAGATCAGCCCTACAATTAGAAGAATGTTGATAGAGTTGCTGAGAAAATACAAGCATGTTTTTTCTTGGTCTTATGAAGATTTGAAAGCATACATGGAAGATTTATTTCAACACGAAATACCACTGAAGCCAAACACCAAGCCTTTCATACAAAAGCAAAGACCTATAAATCCAACACTGGAGCCTAAAATGCAAGAGGAATTGATAAAGCTCAAGGATGAAGGAATTATCAAACCAATCAAACATTCAACGTGGGTTTCAAGTTTGGTTCCAGTGACAAAGAAGAATGGTGATATCATATTATGTGTGGACTTCAGGAATTTAAATATGGCATCTCTCAAAGATAATTATCCTTTACCCAATATGGAGGCCATATTACATAAGGTGACAGGGTGTGAACTGCTATCCATGATGGATGGGTTTTCTGGATACAATCAGGTTAAAGTCGAGGAATCTGAGCAATACAAGACAACATTCACAACTCCTTTGGGGAACATATGTATACATAAGAATGTCATTTGGTCTCACTAATGCTGGAGCCACTTTTCAACGGGCTATGGATGTAGCATTTTCTGATTTGATTAATGCTATCATGGTGGTGTATCAAGATGACTTGACTGCTTATTCGAAGAAGGCTGAAGATCATGTGCAACATCTTGAAAAGGTATTTATTAAAGCTCTTGAATATGGTATTAGTTTAAATCCAAAGAAATGTCATTTTGCAGTCACAGAGGGTAAGCTCCTGGGGCACATTGTTTCAAAAGAGGGAATTAGAATAGATCCTGAGAGGGTTGAAGCTATTGATAAAATTCCTATTCCCAAAACTGTCAAGGCAATACAGTCATTCTTTGGACAAATTAATTTTGTTAGGTGATTTGTTTCTAACTTTGCTGAGATCATCAAGCCCATATCTAAAATGGTTGAAGAAAGGACAAAAAATGGATTGGACTGTTGAGGCTTTAGATGCTTTTATGTCTATCAAAAGGGCTATCAAAGAGGCTCCTATTCTAAAGTCTCCAGATTTTACAAAGCCTTTTCAGATTTTTTCATTTGCCTCAATGCACACTATTGTTGTTATTATGTTACAAAAGAATGGGGATGGTTATGAACAACCTATGTCTTTCTTTAGTAAGTCTTTACAAGGGTTTGAGCTGAAATATGATATAATGGAAAAGCAAGCTTTTGCATTACTAAAGGCCACAAAAGAATTTAGACCATATCTTGTTGGAGCAAACGTAATTGCTTATGTCCCTCATGCTGTTGTCAAAGACATTTTAACACAATTTGAAGTTACAAGGAAAAGATGCAAATGGATCAATAGGATTCAAGAATTTGACATGGAAATACAAATTACTAAGCTGGTAAGAGGCCAAGGCTTGGCTAGGCTAATGACAGAAACTAATATTGATGTAAATCAGATCTGCAATGTTGAGGAAGGGACTGCAATTGCAAGCATTGAACACACTCCTTGGTATACTGATGTTATGCATTATCTTAAATATATGAAATGTCTAGATGGATTGAGTGACAGCCAGAGAACTTTGAAGTTGCAGGCATCCAAATATGTTTTTATGGATGGTGATCTATTTCGGAAAAATAGGGATGGCATATTGTTGTTATGTTTGGATGAGTCACAGGCCAAACATGCTTTGAAGGAAATGCATGAAGGAGTTTGTGGAGGTCATTATTCAACAAAGAAAACTACACACAAGATTCTCAAGGCAGGGTATTTTTGGCCAAAGGTTTTTAATGACTCCTTTACACATGTGAGAAAATGTGAAGCTTGCCAAAAGTTTTCTGGAAGATTGAAATATCAGGGTGTTTTGCCACTTCAACCTTTACAGGTTGATGCCCCTTTTCATCAATGGGGAATTGATTTCATTGGAGAGATCCAAGAGAAGTCAAGTGGAGGACATAGATGGATATTAGTTGCCACTGATATTTTACAAAGTGGGTGGAGGCAATCCCAACCAAGCATGCTACAAGTAAAGTTGTAACAAATTTCTTGATGGACAACATTATCACCAGATTTGGTACAACATTGAGGATAATTACAGACAATGGGATGTGCTTCAGGTCAGATGAATTCAAAAGCTTTTGTGATAGGTATGGCATTACTATTTCTTATGCAGCTCCTTATCATCCACAAGCCAATGGTCAAGCAGAGTGCAGCAATAAGAGTCTCTTGAAGATTATAAAGAGGATGCTAGGACAAAACAAGAAGGCTTGGGATTCAAAGTTAAAATTGGTTGTGTGGGCTGATAGGATCACCGTGAAAAAGGCGAGTGGAAAATATCCATTTGAATTAGTGTACGGAGCACAAGCCAGGATGCCTCTGTAGAATTTGTTACTAGTTTATTAGTTTGTCTTATAGGAAGATTTGGAAGTTCTTGAACCCATGGAAGACAGGATGGATTAATTTGCTAAACTAGATGAAGTAAGGAGAGAGGACCAAAGTCAAAACATAAAGTTATAGGCACAGATGAAGTATCTATTTGAAAAGAAGGCAAAGAATAGAAAATTTGAAGAAAATGATTTGGTGTTGATGTGGAATGCAAGGTGTTAGGAGAAAGGAAAGCATGGTAAATTTGAAGCTCTTTGGCTGGGACCTTTTGTTGTTGTTGGAAAGAAGGGTGAAGACTCATATTATCTATAGAACATGGCCGGTGAAGATCAGTAATTTCTTGTTCATGGGAAATTCTTGAAGCTTTTCTTCTCTTGAGCAACACAGAGGATTAAGGGTTGCCAGTGCATGGACAACTCTTGTGTATCCTCTTTAAAATTATTTTCCATGCATAGTAGTCTAGGATTCTGTCATTTTCCATTCACTTCCATCTTGCATTCAATTTGAATTCGCTTCCACTTTGCATTCATTTCCATTACCACTCTTTCCATTGCTGCTCACTAGTTTTTCATTTTGTGTCTGGTTTGCTCACCTAAGATTCTGGATCCTTGCAATGATTTGGCTATCATTCATCCCAAAACGGAGCCACTATTGGGACTGTAAAAATAAGATGTTTTTACATATGTTTGCACTCATGTTTCCAGATTTGATCCTACCATATGCATTTTTCACCCATTTTTGCCATATTGTCCCATTGAATCCGTTGGGTCATGCATATTTTACATTATAGTTCATATCGGCATAGGTCTCCCATTGTCTCCCCGACCCACTGCGTTTTTCTGCTAATATCTTTTGTTTCAGGTGTTTTGGCGTGACGACATTTGGGTCTCTCCGATTTTTTTTTCTGCTTGAAAATGTCTGTTGCCTATCAACAAGATGTTTTTGTTGTTTTGGTGACCATGGAGGATTCTATCGACATTTGTCTTGGCAGTCGGGCTATCATCTTGTTGAATTCTAGATGTCTCAATGATAGGTGCGTTGTGGGTCTCTTCAATGTATGCTAAAGGTTTCAGCATTATGTCTTAGCGAAGTTTTCCTATCTTCTGAATGGTGGTGGAAAGATATAACATATCGGTGTAGGTTTGATCCTCAATGGAAGCTCTTAGTGATTTCATCTTGTCTTGACGACTGGGGAAGCAAAATACATTATCAACATGAGTTAATGTTTTCGAGGGGATGTCATGGTGATATCCATATGTCTCACCAATGAAATACAATGGGCTTCCCTCATGTGGCTTTCAGTATAAGGTTAAGGCTTTCAGCCTATGGTCTTAGCAATGTGAGTTTGTCTCACCGACGGTGCAAAGGTTTCCTACCAAATGACTTTCGGTTGGAGTCCTCTTATGACCTGGCGAAGATAATTTTAACAAGGGATTCTTTGGTATGAGTTGGGGCGATCGCTGTAAGGTCTCAGCGAGTGACCTTTGGTCTCACCGATGGAAGGCGATGAAGGATTTTATCGGCAGGAGTATGAACTTTTCTCAGCGACTTAGAGTGCTCGAGGCCTTGCGGTATAACAAAGTGAAGTCTATGTGAGGTCTCCCCAACATATGGAAGCTACAACAACATGTATGTGTGGTGTGGGCTCATCGGCGAGAAAATCTTGAAGTCACGGTGACTTTCAGAATGTATGAAGATCTTCAATGAAGCAAGGCCTAGTCTATGAGATGTCTTTCCAAAACCATGTGGTCACAGTGATGATGTTTAAAATGAAATATGCACGTCGGTGTGAGATTCTCTAATGTATCGGAAATGGGTTTAACCATAGGATCATCAGCACAACATAATTGAAGTCTGTATGATGTCTCCCCAAGAGTGATAGGTCACAGCGAATGCGAGAGCGAAATTCAAGCACACGGGATGAAAATGAATGAATTGCCTTCGGCAGGATGATGTGATGTGTCTTGCAGACTATACACTAGTGAAATACAAAATTTCAAAATTCAGGGCCGACATGTTTCTGCTTGGATAACCGTTAATTGCCAGCTCAATTGGAGCCTGATTTTTGTGGTAGGCTGACATGGGATCTCAAATTGATATGTTTTCTGATGCTGGTGTATAAATATACATTTTGTGATTGTAAAATCAGCACGAGCTATTAGATATTCAATATACAGTAGATTAGAGATGAATAAAGTAGAATAAGATTTTCAGAACATAGGCTATGATTGCATGATTTCAGAATGGAGGTATTTATGAAAGTCAATTGATGTTGCTGCACATTTCTGGTGTCGATTTTCTATTGAATTTAATGAAAATACTGCTAAGTTGTCTCCAAGATTGATGCTTTTTGGTTGTTTAAATTGATATAAAAAGATTATATTGAATTCATCAGTGCACATTTGTTGTATCTATGTGATTAATCAATTGGTTCGTTCAAGCAAAGATTAAATCATTTTAGTTGATCACAGTAATCAGAGAGATTCATCTGGATTATTAAAGTAGAGCTTAGTAGTTATAGTCTTGCATGTTTATACAACTTGTAAACAAAATATATGCCATATAATTTGATTTTTCTCCAAAGAAGTGTTGCTCATCTTGATTTCATTTGACTTCACATACCCAATAAGGCACTAGTCTCTGCACTTCATCATTTGGATTCATTTAGTTTCTTTACATCTGTTAATTGAATATTTTAGAATTTAGATTAGAAGATTGCTATTACATTCTGTACCGAGTTTGAATTCATTTTTTCACTTCCATCTGCCATTGTGGACAAATCACTACAAGAAGGATAATCCTAAGTCAAGTATGCCCAATTCAGATAGGTACACCCACCTAGGTTTGGCAGCACCTAAAGAGTAGAAGGTTTAATTAATTTGACCTTGTCTGTTACCCTAAAACATATCAAGAGATTGGAAGCCTCTTGAGGCATCCCGCTTGCATTTTTGAGAGATAACAACATCGGCGACAAGAGTTAGAGAGCATGGAAACCTCCTCCTCTAAGAGCACAGTGTCCATTCAGTCTTACAAGGAGGCCATCCGGGAGGTGGATTATTACTGCATGCATTATCATCAGACCATGCCTAGAGCATATTGGGCCCCAGACTACTTACAGCGGACCAGCCACAGACCAACAGAGGGTCACGGTGACAGGGGCGAGGGAAATAGATAGGATGGGTAGACCTTGTTTTGATTGAGATGACACTTTTCATGCCTTATGGGATCCTTTTTGATAGCCCGATGGGCCTTTTTGTATTTATTGACACACATGTATAGTGATCTGATTATTTTTTACTATGACAGTTACTTGATGATGATATATATGAGAGGACGATTTTGATATGATGTGATGTGATGTGTATCATTTATTTATGCATTTATGGATCATTGTTATTTCTATATGCTATGCAATGATGTTAATGATGTGATGCGATGAATGCATTTCTTTTCCGATGATGTATGCATTATGACTAGATCTTATATTATGCTATTTTATTCATGATATGCAGATGGATTTATATGATATGTGATGTGAATGGATAATGATGATGTTTTATATGATGATCTATTTATGTTGATGCAAATGATGATATGTGATATGGAATGTAATATGCAAAATGATATGGCGATGATCTATGGTGTATACATGAAATGATATGTGAACCATGCTTATAAAAATGATTATGGATGGATGTATGCTTTGCATGTAGTGGATTCTTTTATGTTCCTATTTATGCTTATAATGATGTGGAATGATTTATGTGAATGATTGTGATGTTATTTATGAAGTGTTCTATATAATATGGATGAATAATGGATTATATAATGTGGTGTAAATGTAATGGTCATGTTTTATATGATATGTATTGATGATGCAAATGAGATGGTTTTAAGATGCTTAGAGTAACAAATATATTATCCTAAACATGTAATGTATGTGATGCATTTAATGTGATGTTATGTAATATATGAAATGATATGTTAATGCAAAGTGGTATGATGATGTTTAATGCAAAATGAACGTAATGTGGGAGATGACTATAATGTTTATGTGGTGTGAATATGCAATGGATTATATATAATGCTTGTGTACCTATTATATTTGTTTATGTAGTAGGTGGTAATGTGAAATGCTTATGAAATGTTTATGCAAATGAATTTTATGTGATGGTTTATGTGATGAATGCAATATGATGGAAAAAATTGATGCAATATAAATGAGAAAGGGATGTGCTAATTTATGGAAAATTCTTATAATAATATGTTTATATGATGATGACAATGCAATGCATGTGTTTCCTATATGATATGTTGATGCAATATGCTAATGTTTTGTGGATGTAGGATCGATGATGATGATGATGATGATGATCAACTGTCATAGTACCTTGTTAGTGCGATGAGCAAGAAGGGATGAAAGAGAAGAAGTCATTTCAACAAGACGCAAGATGATGAATATGTAAATGATGATGACTACTTGCTGAGGAGTTTGGATTTTCAAAGGGACAATTTTCTTATGTTTGATAACGCATGTGGTATGATGTATCAAGGTATAGAGAACCAGAATGGCATTGTACCCAATGTGATGAACTTTGACTTGACAATCAGATAGGAGTATCCTTGTTCACACCTGACATATAGAAACCTTGCTAGGATGTACTTTAGAAGTTTCAAACACCTCGGACCAGAAAACAGAAAGGTATAACCTATCAATGCAATGGTCAACAACCTACCCAAAACTTCCTCCATACATATCTAACAAAGCAAGTATTCACCAAGTTATATTACAAAAATGTCCAACAAGCACAATAGACAAAAGATAATGGTTGTTTCCCCGTTCCTATTTCTCTAAATCCTTTGTTCGGATATTATTGAGAGGTCTTTGGAATGAGTGCATTAAGATAAGTCAAAAGGACAAAGATAAAGTAAAAAAACAAGTTGATGTTCTTCAATACTACTAACCAAAAGGGGATGTATTTTAAGGATAAGAACCAAAACTATTGCCAAAAGATAATGCCCATTGTAGGAAGGATGCATCCTAGGACATGTTAGTGGATGGCGGCACGTCAATTCATTTATCCTAAGTGTCTTTCAAATGATTAATATGGGACAAAATTGGATGATAGGTTATCGACACAGAGAGTTGACCAACTTGCTTATGTACTAACTTAGACCTGAGACTTGACGATTTGAGTTTTTACTTTTTCTCATTTATTATGAGTGATGTTATCGTGGGTGCAAGCGAGATGAGACAGATGGATTTTTTCAAATATTTGGATGTTTTTTGAGTTTTGTGATGTTTTGAGGCTATTTTTGGTATTTTTCGAGATTTTCAAATGTTTTGATTTTTTATTTTCCAATGTTTTGGGGTTTTCTGAGATTTTCAAATGTTTTGATTTTCGGTTTTTCAAATGTTTTAGGGTTTTTTTTATGTTTTTGACCAAGAGACTAACCTAAGGACCTATCCTAGGGGCCTCGGGGGCTGATCAACAGATTAGCCTTGCCTACGTTATACACGCATAGACCATGTAGCTTGACTGACGACTTGACCAATTTAGAAATGAAGACATACATGATGAAATGTCAGTTTATTATGACGGACTCCTAAAGGACTGACCTAAGTGTCTCGAGGGATGATCAAATATCAACCTTGCCTAAGGCTCAAAGACCCGTAGTTTGACAAGATGACCTTGTTTTTGACTTTTTGATTGACTTTTTGACCTGTTTTTGGATTTTTGATATGTTTTGAATGTTTTTGGATTTTTTGATGTTTTGATGTTTTTGTATTTTTTGATTTTAGGACTTTAAGGATATACATGAATCTGATCTGATGAGAACATGCCCCATGTGTGATGCAATACACTACTCTGATAAAGGTAGGACAAACTGACCTTGAGGATGGGCTGAGTAGTACTAGGAGGGATCTTGATATGAACATAGGACCAAGCTATGATGCGAATGCGGGTGGATGAGTGATGGATGGAGATCTGAATGCGATGGATGATGGAAACATAATGGATGGATGATGTAGAACAAGCCGTAAATATCTTGGTGGATGGAAAGTGCTTATTTACACAAGGTGCCTATTTGCCAGGTTTTCACCAATGTACTTGCCCAAAGTGCCACTAAAGTAGTTTTCACTAGAGGATGACTTTTATCTTTACTATTTTCAATCCTTTTTCTGATTTTTTTTTCTTTTTTTCTTTTTTGATTTTTTTGTTGTCACCAAGACGCCTGTTTGCTAGGTTTTTGTCAGGGTAACCATTTTTTCAGGACATTTTTTGATTTTTTTTGATTTTTTGGTTCTATACCTTGAAATATTTAGGCACAAAACTTTTTGAGATGAGAGTTATTCATGGGCTCTTGCAAAGGTTCTCCTTTGGGTGTTGATAACTGATATGCCCCTGACTTATAACTTGTTGTGATAATGAATGGTCCCAACCAATTGGGTTCAAATTTTCATTTGCTGCTTGGGTTTGGGACATTCTTTTGATTCTCCTTTAATACCAGTTCTTTGACTTGGAAAGTCCTGCTTCTGATTTTCTTGTTATAGCTCCTCTTGAGTCTATTTTGATAGATTTGCAGATGATTTAAAGCATCTATATGCCACTCATCTAGTAGCTCCAACTCATTTATTCTTGATACTTGATACTCTTCATCTATGATGAGGTTTTGCAGTGATATCCTGAGTGATGGGAGCTCAATCTCAATGGGGAGTACTGATTGTGATCTATAGACCAGGGAGAAGGGGGTGGCACCGGTAGGTGTGTGGATGCTGGTTCGATAGGCCCAGAGGGTTGGATTAAGTTGCAAATTCCAGTCACGACCTATGTCATTGACTATTTTCTTGAGGATTTTCAAAATGGTTTTATTAGTGGCTTTTGCTTGGCCATTGCCTTGGGGATAGTATGGGGTGGAGAAATGATGTTAGATTTTGAATTTTTCACATAAATCATGGACATCCTAATTTTTGAATGGTGTCCCATTATTTGAGATAATATCTTGTGGGACACCATAGCAGCAAATGAGATAGTTCAAGATGAACTTTGATATCTACTTCCCAGTTATATATGTCATGGGTATGGATTCCACCCACTTAGTAAAGTACTTTGTGGCGGTTATGATGAACATGTGGCCATTAGATGAAGTGGGCATGATTTTTCCAATGAGATCGAGTCCCTACTGTGAAAAGGCCCATGTTGTAATGATGGGATGAAGTCCTTGAGCTCGAGCATGGATGAGGTCCCCATGTTGTTGACATTGTAGAAACCTTTTGATGTAGTCATGTGCCTCTCTTTCCATTGTAGGCCAATAATATCCCATCCTCAATAGTTTCTTGGCTATGGTTATTCCACTCGAGTGTGAACCACAGATACCGTTATGTACCTTAGTTAGAGTGGTCAATGCCTCCTCATCATTTAAGCAACGTTGTAAGGTTCCTTCTATGCTCCTACGATATAGGGTATCTCCTAGGATGATGAATCGGGATGCCTTTTTTACAAAGGTTCATTTTAGGGTTGAGGGTAAGTCTGTAGGTATGTCACCTATTCGATGGTATGTATAAATGTCGTGGTACCAAGGATCACTGGGACCAATGATTTCACACACAAATTCTAATTCTGGTACCTCAAATGCAAGCATAAGAAGCTACTCTATCAGGAATTCATATTTTGGAATGTTTTGGGGGATGTTTAGTAGGGATCCAATTGTTGCCATGGTGTATGCTGCTCTATTGTTGGCTCTAGGTATCTGCTCAAATGTAATTTCGACGAAGGATTCTTTGAGAGTCTCCACCAATTTCTTGTATGGAGTGAGCTTGTCATCTTTAGTTTGGTATTCATCATTCACTTGGTTTATTATTAATTGAGAGTCTTTGTATACTCTGAGAGCTATAGTGTTCCATTGCACTATTATTCTGAGACCTATGGTTAAAGCCTCGTATTTTGCAATGTTATTGGTGCATGGAAACGTCAGTTTATAGAACCTTGGTATGCAGTCCCCTTCTGGGGTGATAAAGAAGATGTTGACTCCTAATCCATGCTGCATGTATGAGCCATCAAAGTAGAGTTTGCAATGGTCAGTTATGTTGAGATTAAAAATAGATTCATTTGGAAACTTTGAGATGAGAGGATTCTCTGAATAGATTGGTGCTTATGCAAGCTAATCTACTATGACTTGGCCTTTGATTGCTTTTTGCTCCACATATTCAATGTTGTATTCTAATAGTATCATCACCCATTTTGCCATTCTTCCAGTGAGCATTGATTTTGACAGTAAGTACTTGAGAGGGTTGATTTTGGTGATGAGTTTTATTTTGTGTGCTAGCATGTAATGTCTAAATTTTTGTGATGTAAAAACTACTCTAGACATGCTTTCTCTATGAATGAGTAGTTTAGTTCATGCCCAACCATTGTTCTGCTGATGTAATAGATGGTCCTTTCTGTTCCATTTTCATCATGCTGAGCTAGGAGAGCTCCAAGGGCTGCTACTATTGCTGACACGTAGAGAATTAATGGTTTTCTTGGGATTGGTGGCATTAGGACTGGTGGTGTAAGTAGATATTCTTTGATTTTATTGAAGGATTGTTCACACTTGTTATCCCATTTGTACGCTACTCCCTTGTGAAGTAGGTGAGAGTATGGGTTATGTTTCTCTGCCAGCTATGCTATGAACCTTCAAATGGATTGAAGCCTGCCTTGGAGACCTCTCAATTTATTTAATTTTTTTGGTGCCTCCATCCCAAGGATTACTTTTACCTTTACTGGATCTACCCTGATACCTCTCATTGACACTATGTATCCTAGTAGCTTTCCTGATTGTACACCAAAGACACACTTCTTTGGGTTTAATCTTACCTTGTATTCCTCCAGCTTGTCAAAAATGGCACTTAGGGTTGCTATGTGATCCTTTCTCCTTCTGGATTTGGATAGAATGTCATCAACATAATCTTCAACAGTTTTATGGATCATGCCATGGAAGATTAACATCATGTCTCTTTGGTATGTTGCTCCTACATTCTTTAAGCTGAATGACATCATATTCCAGCAGCAAGTCCACCATGGACAAGTGAAGGCCATTTTGTGTTGGTCTTCTTTAGCAATCATTATCTGGTTATAACCTGAGAAACCATCCATCAAGGAAAGCATTTCATGTCCTTCCGCCATGTCTATGATCATGTCAATATTGGGAAATGAGAAATCATCTTTTGGACATGCTTTGTTGAAGTCTCTGAAGTCTGTGCAGATTCCAATGCCCCCATCAGGTTTTGAGACATGCACCAAGTTTGACACCCATTATGGATAATCTATTGGTCGAATGAATCTTGCATCTAATAGCTTCTTTAGTTCCATTTTTACTAGCAGGGCGATCTGAGGGTGCATTTTCCTAAGCTTTTATCTAATGGGATTTTCTTTAGAGTGTACTACTAGATGGTGAACCACGATTTCTAGATCGAGTATGGGCATGTTAGCATAGATCCATGAAAATTTAACCTATCTCTCTCTTAAGAAGGCTGCTAGGAGTTCTTGTTCTTCTGATAGTAATGATTCTGCATAGAATGTGATATGTGGGGTCTCCTCTACTCCTAGATTGACCGGATTGCATTTTTTTGCCAGGACTATTGATTTTTCTTGATGAAGAGCCTTGAAAAGAAGATTGAATCCCCCATCCTTAGGCACCTCAGAGAGGTTTTCACCATTGGATGCATCCTTTCTTTTTACTTTTTTCTGGTCAGAGAGTGCCACAGTGTGGTTTTCACTCAAAGACTTAGATATTATTCTTAATTTTTCACTTTTATGATTGAGGGATTCAATCATTTCCCCATAATAGGCATGTGTATCTAGCTCAATTATGAACCCTTCTTTGTGATCCCCACACAAAATGTTATCCTGTAGTCCCATGAATTCTGAGAGTGCCTCATCATTTTTGAATGTATCAAGAACTGGTGGTCCTTGTTGGTCATAGTCAATGAGTTGGGGGTATACTAGATGGATTTCATGATTTTGATGTTCTAATTCAAAGGATAAAGTGATAATCATGAAAAGAGTGGTATCCTAAAATAGCCTAGGTAAGTTGGTCATGGGATCCTCGTCATCTCTACTACTACAGACATCGGTTATGTCAACTGTGAAGTTATCTATGACATGACCTGTAGATACTGGTAAGCGTAGTTCAGTTGTTGTTTGTTGAGGAGGATTTTTGACCTTTCTAACTAGAGGACCTCGGCCACATATGGTTATACTCAGAAGGGTAAATCCGAGGCCAAGACTTCCCATTCACATCTCTGAAATGATAGGTATTATAAGCCCATTGTCATTTTTTTCAAGTCTTTGATTTCTATCATAGCCTATTACGAGCATCATTTGCAAACCCTTGCTTCTGTCATCCATTGGTAAATCAACTACTGGTCTCTATCCTTGGTATAGAATATTGATCTTCCTCAATAACTTCTTGGCCAAGATCACCCCAACTTGTAAAGTTGGGATAGTCTTCAGGAGACGTTTGAGATGTGGAGGCTTCATTTACTTGCAAACGTCCCCGTGATCTAGGAGATTGTGGTAACTCTCCTACCAAAAAATCATTTTTAGGGATCATGTAGTTTCCACAATCGTTATCTTGGATGATGACCTTAATGTCAGAGATGGTGAGGATGGTCAGAGTGGCAGGTGTCTCTGTCGCAAAAGTGGAAGCGAGAGTGGTGGGATCAATGTATGGTGTAGATAGGCCCTCATCATTTTTTGGTACTTGGGGGATTTTATATTAATTTTCCTTGAGGCTTTTGCAGTAGGAAAATGGTTTAGGATCTCCATGGATGGTAACTTCTTGTCCTTCATGTGTTAAATTAACACATTGATGGAAAGTCGACACTACTGCTTGCATTTCATGAATCCATGGGCATCCTAGGAGGATGTTATATGGAAAGTCGGGGTCTAGGACCTGACAAGTGTTTTCAATGATAGATGGCCCTAATTGAATAGGGATTTTGATTGTGCCTTGGGATAATCTTTCTTGATCATCATATGCTCTTATTGTGATACCCTTTCCTTTGTTGATAGAATCCTCTGAGATTCTTAATTGTTTGATGAGCTTGAGAGAACAAATATTCAAGCCCGCACCTCCATATACCAAGACCCTTTTGCCTTTTCTTTTTTGTACTAGGAATTGTAAGTGGAGTGCATGGTTATGAGATGGTTGTGTAGGAAAATCTTGGTCGAAAACTGTGAGGAGATTTGGCGTAATGATATTTTTGACTATAGCTTGGAATTGTTCTGCATCAAGATCTGCAGGGACAGTGGATGAAGCCAATGCTTCCTCAAGGATTTTCTTATGGGAAAATGAGATTTTTAGTAGCTCCATGATGGAGATTTGTGCTGGCATTATTTTGAGTTGATCAAGGACGTTATATCCATTGGGGACAGATCTAGGTGCAGGGACTCTATTTGGCTGGGATGATCCTACGATGGTAACTTTTCCACCTCTTGTGGTGACTCCACAATTAGCATGGGCTCCTTTGATGGTGATGGTAGTGCAGTAGTCATCTAGAGATGCTACGACATGGTCATACACATGATTTACATTCTATAATGTTTCTTTCCCCTTATCTGTGTTATTATACCCTTTATTGCCATGGTTAGGCATCAGATTCGTGTATATCTTAAGGTTTTAGTTTCCTGTTGGTTGTTCCACATTTATAATTCTTTTATCGATGAGATCTTGAATTATGTTTTTAGCCTCATACAACTATTCATGGTATGCCCTTTGATTTTATGGAATTCACAGAGTTGATTCTCATTATACCAAGGAGGTTTCACATCCGGTTCCTAGTAGTTCTCATAGGTGGGTGCCTTGATGAGTTTTTTGTTTATCAACTTCTTCATGATGACTTCAAGTGGTTCCCCAAGAGTGGTGTACTTTCACTTGGGGTAATTCTTGCTCCATTGGGGTGGTCCCCTTTGGTCATTGAGATTTTTAATTGCTTGATTGTTGTTTCCATTTTGTGTTGCTTGATGATTGTTTTGGTGTTGGATTTGGATTTGTGGTGCGGGTGTATTTTGGTGAGGGGCATTGATGACCACTTTAGCATTGACAACACCATCATTGGTAATATTTTTGTTTCTTTCCCATGAGTGAGGTTTGTTATTGTAATTGGTGGGTGGGTGGTTGTTTTGTTGTTGGGGGTATCAAGTTCATCCTGCAAGTTGTCATAAGGGCTCGTTCGATGTTGAGTTCCTTGGAGATCAACTAGTCATATGTGGTGATCCCTTGTACCTTGAGATGGAATTCAAAGAGGCCATAAAGGTTGGATATGATGGTGCAAACTTGTTGTTCCTCGAACATAGTCCATTTGCTCTGATTGGCCTTGGATTGCCATCATTGTAGGAATGAAGCGAATGATTCATTCTTACCTTGTTTTAGAGCTGAGAGTTCTTCTAGACTGACATCCATTACGATATTGCTTGCATAGTTTTTAATGAATGCGTCTAAGATTTCTTGGAATGTGTTGATGCCTATAGGTAGGTGAGAGAACCATTCCATAGCATGGCCAGCCAAACTCCTAGGAAATAGCCACATCAGATAAGTATCGTCGTATGCAACTTCCATGCAATGAACATGGAATTCTCTGATGTGATCTTTAGGGTTTCCCGTCCCATGATATTTGTCAAACTTGGGGATTTCAAATCCCTTCAGGAATGGTTTCATCACAAGGCTCCTATCAAATGGATAGGGACACAAGTTGCTTCGTGTGGTTCACCCTGATTGAAGATCAAGCACTTGTTACAAGAGCAACCTGATTTGTGTCATTACATCATTTTACGGATCAAGTGGTGGGATGAAGGTGTTCTAGGGTGTTTCAATTGTGGGTTGGATGGGTGGGTTGTTTGGTGCATTGTTTGATGGTATTTTCACATTTTGTCGAGCCAGGTATGCTTGCACTTGCTTCTATATAAATGACACTTTTTGTTGTTCTTGTTGTTGCTGCACTAATATTTCCTATTGTTGAGCTTGTTGTGCTTGTTGTTGTTGTGCTAGGATTTCCTATTGTTGAGCTTGTTTTTGTTCCAAAAACACTTGTTGTTGGGCTACTAATTGGGATGCTTCTTGCTTCTCTTGATATTGTTTTATTGCTTGTTGATATGCTTATAGTTGTGTTGCTTGTTTTTGTGCAAGAAACTATGCTTGCACTTCTGATTGGTGTGCTTGATATTGGGCATGCACTTGAGCTTGAGCTTGGGCTTGTGCTGCTTGTTGTTGCAATAGGATTTGGGCTTGGGTAACCTTTTGTTCTTGTAATGTGGCTTGGGCTGCTTGAGCATCTTGTACAACTTGAGCGACTTCTTATTGTTGTTGTTGCAATAAGGCTTGGGATTGTGTAGCCTGTTGCGCTTGTTGTGCAATTTGGGTGGCTTGAGAATTTTGCACTGCTTGTGTGTCTTGTTGTGCATCTATTTGTGTGGATTTTTTCTTTTACACTTGCAGGAATGCCTTTTGATAAGAAGCTTGCTGATGGCTTGCCACGCCATGTTGTATTGGTTTGATAAATTGGAGTTTGGTGGTGGTGGGGGTGGTGGTAGATTCATAATGGTGCTTGTGGTGGTGGTGGGCGGTGATGTCGTGTTGGTGGTTTGAGTGGTGGATGGTGCTATTGATGTGGTTGGTCCTTAAGAGCCCATGCTTTGAAATGTTAGGGGGTAGTCGATGATGTTGTGATTTCTTGTGTAGTTGTCATCTGTTGTTGTGATATCGATGACAAGTTTTGAGAGTTTAGCGTGATGCTTTGATTGGTGTTTGGAATGTTGGTTTGATTGATATTTGGTAAAGGTGGGAGTCCCAAGCCAAGTAGAGGTGTGGATAATGGTGGTAATGGTGGAAGAGGTGAAAATGTGAGGGGTGTGAGTTCTTGAGAAAATGATGTGGTGTCGAAAATGCCCCCAGGTCCGAACATGTCACCCTCTTCTTGTGAATTTTTGAGAAGAGAAGTTTGAGGTACTGCGTGGAAGGATAATGATGATGGATCATTAGGATTATGGAAAGTGAGAGGGACATACTTATGTAATGGATTTTGGGGTATGTTTTGTCCCAAAATGGTATTTGCATCCAAGTCTTGATTGTTGACAAGGGCGTGTGTTTGAATAGCATTAAGAAATGCATTTACCTTATTAACATTAGGTTGGGTTGGAGCAAAAGATGTTGTGATTTGTGGAATGTTTTGAGTGATGCTTTGGGATGGAGGTGTAGATGAGATAGGGAGTGTGGATGAAATTAGAGGCATGATTTCCAAAGATGGCTCCACTATAGAGCTTATGTCGGAATTAGAAGGTAATTTGGCCCCTTGTTTTGCTAGTTCAAGCATGTATAGTGAAGGGTTAAGCCTCATCATGATGTGGATGATCTTATGGTTTTCTAGATTTTGTAGCATTTCGGTTATTTCTTCATGCGACATCCCAAAGGAAAGATCTTCTTCTTGAATTTCCTCTTGTGGGTTTTGTGACGATGAGATAGTCAAAGGATTACTTGATTCCACATGATTCATTTCAGCGTTCGTTTGGCTTAGGTCACTTGAAGCAGGTGTTTCTTTGTTAGCTTCCATGTTCTTCTTGTATTGAGATCTAGTTTGAACCATAAAACAAGGATCAATTTTTCAAGAGTATGGGAGATGAATCTATAGTTCTTTGGATTGATCTTATTTTAAGCACAAAAGAGAAATTTTTAGGATATCTTGAGGATCAAAAGGTGATATGATGATGATGCAAGAGATGGATGATGTGGATGTTTGATCTTTTGATAAATCTTGAGGGGAATGCTAGTCTTTTAGAACTTTTGGATATGTTTTGGATTTTGATTTTGATTTTTTGGATTGTCCTTGATTGATTTTGGTTTGCTTTGATTGAACAAATATACCCTAAGATGTTGGATTATTATCTAAGGGGTAGACTTTCTCAAAGGATGATAATTTGAATATGTGTAGGGAGAAGGATGCATCTACCCGCACCTATTCAAACAAGATGATAATTTAGCCAAGCATATGAAGAAGGATGCATCTACATATACCTAGCTAAATAAGATGGTTTGATAATTTTGATTAAGCATGTGAAAAAGGATGCATCTACACATACCTAACCAAAGATGATTGGATAAATATTTCAAGGATTTTGTCTCAAGGATTTGATAATTTTGATTTTTCCAAAAAAGCCTAGCATGAAGGATAATTTCAAGATTTTTCAAAAGATGATGGTGAGATGATTTTTGGTTTGATGTTTGAAGGATGGGTGGAAAATATTTTGATTTCTTTTGATCCTAAGATGTACCTAAAAAAGACACTTTGTTTACCTAAACCTCGGTATTGAAGAACATGCAATGCTTCTATGGACCTTTATAACTAAGAAGTGGTTCAATTTCAGCATACATTTCCAAATTTTGAATCAAGGACCTTCATTTTTTGGGATTTTGATTTTCTTGGAAATTATGAGGTTTCAACCCATGTGAGAGTCCATTTTGTTATCTTTTCTTAGTGACTTTATTTTACCACAAACACTTCATTGATTAGGTTTCCAAACTAGATGTCCAATATCTTAATTTCTTCGAATCCCACAAAGTATGTTATGTGGAAATTTGATGAATTCAAGGAAAGGGTTACCTATTGCTTAACTTTAGTAGACAAATTGAGATGTAATCCAAGTGTTTAGAAACCTCTAAGGATAAAATTCCAAGGGCAAGCAATAACACATGAATTGGGTCAATTGTATTTGTCTCCTAAAGGGTTTGAAATTTTGATGATGATGTTTAAGTGTTTGTTTCCAAGATGTTTTCGAACAAGCAAAGCATTTTGTAACTAATAATAAGTACAACCCTATGGATATGAAATACAATATTTTTTGAGTCCCCACTTGGACAAGTCCAACTAGGCTTATCTTTAGTGAATGGTTAGATGCTTGACCCCACTGGCTCCCCTCCACGACACTCACTTATATGGGGTAGCCAAGCATCAACACCCATGAAACTCCCATGACATGCTTTCCATTTCTACTAAAAGACCGTAAAAGTGTGGGGTGGCTTCAGAATGACCGTTCTTACACCAAAAAATAGATGAAGGATTTTGGAAATTCTAAAACATGGGTTTTAATTAGGACTTTCCATTTGTAGAGATTGACCTATATGGCGAGAGTCCCTTTTTAGATCCATCTTGTCATAGCCAACCATGTGATACTGGCATTTATTCGAATACCCACATTTATATCTCGGTTGGTAATATTCATAGCTTTAGAGTGTTACCGGTTGAGTCGTTCCCTTGGGTGAGTACTTTTTCCCCAAGGTAGGCCCTCTAAGATAAAAAAAAGGCGAATAAACGTATTCATAGTTCGATCAAACCTTGTTTAGAAACAAAGGGAGAACATATGCAATAAGTTTACTCACACTCACAAAGTGTTTTGTTCAATTTTAAGCCCAAAATGAAGTGTGGAGGTGATTAATTTATCTCAACCTAAGATCATAAATAAGGCCTTTGATTCTCAAGATAACTATAAAGCACAAGAGAAGCACATACGTCCTTTTCGATGATGCTAGTTTAAGTAAGCAATCACAAAGAAAAAGTTGCACATGTTCATTTTACCATTTCAAAGCAATTGTGAGTTCGTTTTAAAAACACCAAAGTGTGACAAATTGCCTTGTTCAGTTTTTAATCCCAAAACAAACTTTAGTAGATTGGAGTCTTAATTTTCATTTTAAGCATTTTGTAGAAAAATTGAAAAGTTCTTTTTAAAGCCCAAACGGAATTAGTGGATCCTAAGCCTAAAAAGATGACAAATTTTCCTTAAGAGAACTAATGAATCCTCAAAAAGTGTTAAACAAACACTAAAGTGTTTAAAAACACTTGTTTTTGTGAAATGACCTCATTATGCTTCTCTTCCTCTTTGTCTTCTAATCAATTCAACCTACAAGAAAAAATAGTTATATTCTGAAAAATAAAGGTCAAAAACAGAGAAAAAAGACAGAAGAAGTAGAATTTGAAAAAAAACACGTGTTGAAAATTAAATTTCACTTCATACTCCCCTTTAGTAGTGCAATCCATGAAGGCGTCACAGTTTTATTTATCCAATGGTGCTATATAGCGCTGCTTTCCAGTTAGCATCATTTTACAGTCAAGCTAGTGAGCATGATTGCGTCACCCTTTTTCCCAACAGTGCAGTTTGATTTTTTTGAAAATTCCTGCGGGTCTGATTGGTCAAGCGGTGTAGTTTGAAATTCAAAATCTTGAGAGGGAAGACTAAAGCATTGGAGTTTGAATTTCTAGTGGTCCTATATAGCGACAGTGGAGAACTAGCGGTGTTGAATAATGACACTGAACCTGTAAACAAAGAAAAACATGTAATTTTGATAAAAAAACATGATTGAAAGGTGAGATTTCCCTCCTAGAGCCAAATGTGCAAACCCCAATCCTAATACCTTCAAAACAACATGAAAAAATACATTAGAAGGTGAAATGCAAGCAAGAACAAAGATTCCTGAAGAAATTCATTTGAATAGCAAAATAGATAGAATATGAAATGAAGAACACTATGAAATTTAAAAGCATATCAAATCCTATTCTAAAGCAAACAAACTCCTAATCTCTTGAGGGAATTGGTGCCAATTTGATGTGAAAATTTTCCCTTTCCCAACTCCAATGATGCAATGGTGGTTTGATGAAGAAATTTGATCCACTTTGTTGATGTTTGATGAGTGCTCCAATAGAAAAATCTGCATAGCCTAGCTAAGATTCAATGATAATGGATGAGAATTGCTAATGATTTAGCATGGTAAGTTTACTCAAATTGTGGATGATGAAATGAGAAGTTTAGCCTCTTATTTATAGATGAGATTGATGGATGAATGTCCAAAATAGAACAATGTGGGACTAAGAATTAACCAATGGAAAAGTGCCACTTGTCAACCTATGAGTGGATGGAGGATGTGCAAGTTTTGAGGATTCTGCCAATAAATGCATATATTTGAATTTTGAAATTGTTGAAATGACATTCAAGAGGGAAGGAAGAATGCATTGAATGCCACTTGGCTCAAGGCAAAGGACATGTAAGAGAGAGTAAACTCCTTGTTGGATGTACATGTCAACTTGGATTTTGAATTCAAACTTGAAGAATATTCCCTAAAAGATGCCTTGTTGAGGAAAATAGAGATTTAATAAATCAATTATATCTATTTTCATGTGCAAGTGGTAAAAGCTAGAGGATGGGACTTGAGAGGAGATTAAATTAATCAAAGTTAATTAATTTAATGAAGGGGTTAAATGATGCGACCTATTTGACTTAAATTTATGGATTTATTTAAATCAAATATGAGAAGAATGTGATAAGGGATTAATTAAATAAAGATTCTAATTTATTTAATTAAAAGAGATGATGTTAGATTAAACTATTTTTTCATCACTATTTTTTCATAGTCATACTTTGCTTCCTCCTCAATTATGATCCAATCAATTATTTGATCAAAAATTTGAGACTTTAATTCCTTAGGCAAGGTACTAAGCCATGGCTCATAGATGTCAAAAAAAAATTCAATGCAAACTGCATCCTTAGGTCTCAACCTTTTAGGGATTTCTAACAAAGAATCCAGAAACCTTTCTAGTAATTTGTATGGTGATTCCTCTTCACTCCTCTTCATACTAGACAATCTTTGAATTATCAATTCCTAATCATTATTTTCTAAACACTTCTAAAATCTATCTTGAATCTACTCAAGATCAATATGTTGTGAGAATGAACAAAATGGAACATCAAGTTTACCATTACATTGATCATCATTTTATTTCCTATTTACTTCATCTTTATAATGTGTACCGGGATAACAAACACTTGCAGCCATATACCCTTTCATCATTGAGTATTTAATAGTATTTTCTATGTCCATAGCAATACAATATGTCTATTGAAATGTTTTAGGCTCTTTATCCCTTATTAAATAAATCAATTTATTGTCAAAAGCACCTAGATATGTAATTAAACACTCTGCATCACTAGGTTTGAAATACTTAGGAATATTATTTACTGCTTTCATGAATCTAAGATTAAAAGAAGGAACTAACTTTTCTTCATCTTGTTTGATTTCCTTAAATATTCTTCTTATCTCATTAGGACTAATCCTTTCACCAAATTGTTCTATAAATGCTATCATAAAATCATTCCATGAAACTATAGAACATTTTGGTAGATATGAGTACCAGTCTCAGGCATCCTCTTTTAATGACTAAGAAAACAACTTCATGACAACATCCTCATGATTTATTTGAAAATCTCCCATCACATCAATGAATACATTTAAGTGTTTGGAAGCTAACTCAAAATTTTTCCCTATAAACTTTGGTACTTTTTTCCTAATATCATCAATAATTTTGTTAGGGAAACCTCTGATACCTTCAAAGCTTAAATACTTATATCTCTCAATAGAGAATTTCCTTTGAGGGTATTTTAAGGATTGCATGACTGGAATATCTGTATTTGATATTTTACTAGAGAATATAGGGGAATGGTGTATCTCTATTGTACCTTACTCTTCAAATGTTAACCCTATAGTAAATTCCCAACTCAAATGTATTTTATGTCTTAACACCTTTAAAAGACATACTATAGAAATAAGCATACTTCTTCCATTCCGTTTAGATATTACAAATTTCAAATCAGATGTATGCAACATAACCAACACTATTCCATTTCCTTAGTGCTTTAACTCACTAAATTAGGAAAAAATAATTTCTTCCTTATTTCTAAAATGGCTTTTATACAAAATTATTTCTTCTTTTAAGTCAAAACAAGGGAAAAAATACCTAGATATATTGGTAGATATCACAATTTATCATGTTCTTTGCATAGAGTTTCCACCTTCTTTGTAGAGGATCAAACTTCAACCATATGAAGTTGCTTCCACTAGTTGTTTATATTTTAAGATTCCTTGTTCTTCAATTTTTTTTACTGGTACAGAGTTCTTCAGAGTTTCCACTCACTATTAGTGAGAACTTTATATTGAGAACCTTTATGACTCTATCAAATCAAAGTGATGTACTACAAATATTTTCCCAAGTAGGTCCCTGATGGAGTTGCCATTTTTTTAGAACCAAACTTAATCTTAGTCCTTACCTATGAATCTTCCAGAACTCAATTATAAGCAAGGTTGAGGATTGGCCAACACTTAAGTGAGGCATTTGGAACCTCACTTCTTCTCTTCAGGCTTTGTGATACCCAAGAGGATAGTCCTACTTATGCTCATAATATCTCAACTAGATCAAGAGCATTTCCTCATATATGTATTCCTTAAGAAACCAACACCATCTAAGGCTTGGAAAACCTCTTATGAAATTTCTATTTGTTTTAGGGAATATGTTGATACTTGAAGGTTGGTGCAGTGCAATTTAAAGTATATTAAGAATTCATTTCCATTTCAAATCCATGACCAAATTCATTACTAGCTCAGTCAACCATGAGTTAAACTAATAGAACAACCAGTGCCCTATCTGAGGGAACAATGGAGTCATAGTTTGTAATCAATCAGTAACACAATTATGATTGAACATTAGAAATTAATGGACTATCAACATGCCACTTTGTAGCATCTAACTCACTATATTTTAAATTATTGTTTCCTTACCAAATCTTATATCCCTTTCCCACAAACTAATGGTTTCATTTTAGCATTTAATCAACTCATTGAACTGAAGCACAAACAAACCCATTCACTTAGTGAAAATGACAGAAGACAAATGAAATTATAATTAACAACTTCATTCATAATTTGGAAGAAAAATACACAGGAGAGGAACATTTTAGAACTAATATTATTTTTCATTGTTGATATTGCTTTGTAAAACTATATTTAATATCTTCACACAGTATAACTTTTTCCCTAGACTGGCTTCTGATAGATTCACCAATTTATTTATTCACATTCTATTTTATCCTTGAGCATAGCTTTCACCTTGACCTATTTTGGACTAAAAATTTCTGAACTTTGTAACTTTAGCCATGAAATCCCCTTTATAAACATGGGAGCAACAAGCATCTGACTAAGTTACAATTTCATTTTGTTCAATTTCAAAAACCTAATTTCAACTGCATCCTTAAAGAACTCCCTAGGAGGTTTCATGCAATCATTAGAGAACATGAGAGGAAAAAATACAAAACACATGTGCATGATATTAGTCGCTATCACCACATTCATGCTTGAACAAAAATGATTCTATATCATATTAGTTGAAAAATATTCACATCAACATGGAAGAGTAAAAGACCAACCACAAACATATTAAAAAAAATTCCTCCTATGTAAAGACCATGGTGTCATCAAAAACAAAGAACAAGGAGAAGACCCTATTCAAAGTCATCAGCATTAGAGAATGCTCGACCATTCCTTGTTCTCAATGAAATTGGATGAACCATCACCACGTCATCATCAGATCTCCCATATGGTACTAGTGAATGAAGATACTATCCATATCTTGAGTCATTGTCACCTTTAGCATCCAAAGGACTATTAGAGAGCACAATGGGAGGATTATTTTTTCCCAGGTAGGCTCTATGACCTTTGTCTTTTTTCTTGGCCATTTTCATTGGCTGACCTAGCTCCTCACCTTTAAACTTGACCATCTCTTCAGGAATGGTTCTATTTCTCAAATTGTATGTACTCTACACAATTTCTTTCTTCTTATGACCTCGGGCACTCCTCTTACCCCTTGAAACCTCAGGAGAAGGCTAATTTTATTTCTCAGTTACAGACATATCCTCATAGCACTCAAAAACATTAAGTTGACTAGACCTCCTAACAGGATGAATTGACACACCCATCTTTCCCATCTCCAAAATGAATAGAAGTTGATAATTTAAAAAGACTCTAAATCAAAGTTGGAAAATACACCTACAAACCCAAAAAATTGTAACAAGTCCCAGAAAAGGAAATCCTAATAGACTAGAGCACAATCAATAGAGAGCCCAATTGAAAACTAACTTACCTAGGACACTAGCATTCACTATTCAACTTAGGGAGAATTAACACATTCACACTCTTCACTAACCTACACCTCAAATTCACTGTAGACTTAGAAAGATGGTGAAGATGAACAGTGAACAATCTGCATTAAATAGATATTTTGAAGCATGCAATAATTAATGATTCAAGAACTTCTCACATGAGCGAGTTGATAACTTAGTAGCTCAACTTTGAATCTAGGCTGTTGATCTTAAAACATTTAAATCTTCATCTATGGCAATCATGAGTATCATTTTTTGACAATTAGCAACTTGTTTTTAGAAAATAGTGATTCCACCCCAAATGTCATCATGTCCTCCCCTAATCTTGATTAATCATACGCGATATGAGAATTAACGTGCATCACCAACCTAATTCATGCTCCTTCATTAATATAAGTGAAGTACATATGACCTATGTTTTGAAGAGAACAATTATGTTGGCAACACAAGGGCAGAAAACTAAGAGGTGGGGGTGAATCAATTGTCCCACAAATTATAATTATTAAATTTATTCTTAGATCTGATAGATAACCATGAAAGCATAAACCATCAATACATCAAAAACATACATAACACAAATATTTTTTACGAGGAAACCCTGTTAGGGGAAAAACCACGGTGGAGGTTAATCCAAAAGATTATACCTTGTTAAAAGTATAAAGAAAAAGGGGAATGCACATGCATTCAAGTGCACTACCTAGAGATCACTGCTCAAATACAAAAAGGCTTACTACCGAAAGGAAGACACATTGTCTTACAGAAACATTCGGATTACATCCGCAAGATTTTGAACTAATAAAATAGCATATGCTAATGCCTGATTACAATTCTGGTTAAGCACATAAACTATGCTCATTCTTCTTCACACTTCTTCACACTCTTTCTCTATCTTCAAAAGATTATTACATTATTTGCACACACCATACACACCATTTCATCAAATGGTAGAAACAATCACTCATATATATCCACAACTAGGAATAAGATCAACTACATGTTAGCTTCAACAAAATATAAAACATATACAAGTTGTCGGCCCAAATCAATAACAATTATCAATAGGAATCAACCAATGTTGGCCACAACATAGTAAGGACCCAAAATAAAATACTTTAACATGAAAAACCTTCAAAAATTATTCCTCGAAGATCCACAACACGCTACAATCACCCTATTGGCCATCAACACGAAAAACATGAACACACAAAAGAAAATCACCAATCGTGAGAACAACAATCAATATAGATGTACAACATAGATTGAGAATGATCTAGAAACATCCATGAGAATTATAAATCACCATATAATCATCTACAACAAATCAAATTGCTAGAATCATATCATCTTCTTTCAGGAACACCAACTAAAGCAACAAAAATACTGTTAGAATATAGATATTGATAACTCAATCAAATCTTCATGCGAATCTCTAAAACTTAACATGGATAAACTAGATATACTCAACAACAAACCTTGTAATCTGCAACCTCTAATCATCAACATACTGAGCTAGCCAACATATTGAACTTCACTGCATCACTGACAACCTGCAACTTATTTTATTACAATTTTCTCAATATCCTCGACATATACAACCTTAAAGACATTAATGCTAATAGTGTTGACATCAATGACAACCACATATCAGTAGCATCCAACAATCTCCCCCTTTGGCATTGATGGAAACACATGATTTGAAAAACACCATCAACGCAACTTTCTCTTAACACTTTCGCCCCCTTAGGTTTTGACCATTTTCTCCTCAACTCTTTCAAATGACTCTTCTCCCCACCAAGTTTTTTCACATGAATCTTCTCCCCCTTTCACATAAATGACAAGGATACACATTATCTTTCTCCACACAAGATCTAAACCACATTTTTGAACATATGATTACTCCCCCTAAGTAGCAACCACCACAACATCAATATGGATCAAGATATGACTATGAAATGCATAGATTGATGCAATTCAATGCATCTTAATTCTAATTGGGAGGGGTTATCACGCTAGCTTCCCTCTAAGATACACAAAAGTATCCTTAGGCAAGGGCTTGGTAAAGATATCTGCAATTTTTTCCTTAGTGCGCACATACTCCAATCTGACTTCCTTTTCACTCACTTTCTCTCTCAAAAAGTGGAACTTGATAGATATATGCTTGGTTTTTTAATGCAACACCAAATTCTTAGAAATTTTAATTGCACTTGAATTATCATAGAATATAGCCATAGGTTCATCATACACAACTCTGATATCTTTCAACATCTGCTTCTTACCCAAGAAAAATGCACCTCCACTAGTACTCTTTCTATCATTCACATCTCCTGCCCAATCAACAACAGTAAAAGCACTCAAAGTAAGGTCATCATCTTTAGGATACCATAGGACAAAATAAACTATCCCCTTCAAGTATCTGAAAATCATTTTCACAGCTATCACATGAGATTCTTTAGGATCATCTTGAAATATTGCAACAATGCATACAAAATTCATGATATCAAGTCTAGTTTGAGTCAAGTAAAGAAATCCACCAATCATGGATCTGCATCTAGTTTTATTTTCTTTAGGTGAGTCATCATCTTATTTCAACTTATATCTGGTCACCATAGGTGTACCAACTAGTTTTGAATCTTCCATACCAAAATTCTTTAGTAATTCTTTTACATACTTGGACTGAGATATAAAGACCACTTTATCTAGCTGAGTAATTTACAATCCCAACAAGAATTTCATTTCTCCAATCATAGACATCTCAAACTCACTCTGCATCTCATTAGCAAACTTCATGCTCAAACTATCATCTCCTCCAAAAATGATATTGTATACATCTAAAAATGGTCACATCACAATAGTCTGGTAATTAATTAACTATTTTTAATATTTAATTAAATCTTTGAATTCAATTTGTGTATAAATAAATTTAAATAATTTATTTATATTGTTCATTCTTTCATTTCGATTAAATAAATAAGTTTATTTAATCACTTTTCTTATCCATTTCTTAATTAATTAAATAAACATTACGATTTATTTATATTATTTATCATATAATCTTGGCTTGAATTTTTTAATTCAAATAAAGATTAAATATTCTTCTAAAATCCTCTAAATTCCATTCACAATTAAATATTCCAAATATTTGATTAATTCTTCTAAAGTCTATTCACAATTAAATATTCTAAATATTTAATTAAGTCTTCTATAGTCCTAAAATTAAATATCAAACTCACATAAAATTAAATAAATTTATTTATTTAATATTGGATTATTAACAACAACTGTGAAACAAACTTCAAAATAGAAAATTAATTTCTCTGTTTCTGAGCAAAGTTGTTCCCGTGGGTTGAAGAGAAACCTCCATTCTTCTCTCCAACCTCCCAACATCTTCCATCTTCCTCTCAACCTCTCAATCTCTCACCATTCAAATTTACCAGACAATCTCACAGCCATTGATATTTTCGAGCCAGGCTCTTGCCTGTGAAAATCTATAAAAAGGATTGTCGGGTCTCTGAAAAACAAGAGAAGCTTTCATATGGGAAAACTATAGTCAATCATCCTTCCAGCATCCATAGCATTTAGAATCATAGCATATCATAGCTTAGCATATTAGCAATCCATATCATGGCCTATCATCCTCATAGCTTAGTTTCAATAGCATTCATAATCCACAGCCCCTGTGCATAATCTACAGCCCCTGTGCATATCCGTACATCAAAATTTCACTCCACCAGCATATAGGATAGAGAAGTACTCTTCCTTTTTATACTCGTTCTATAGGTTGCCATTCTGAGAAGCTTTGCTTACACAATCTGAGAGCAGCAACTTCAAGCAAATCACTGGAGATAGAGGATAATGGAACGATTCTGAAGAAGCTCTGTTTGAACTTTTTATTTCATTTTATTTAGCTTTCTTTAGTTTAATGTTGCATTGGTGTGTTTTTATTATCTTATTTTACAAAATGGATCGAAGCTATTCCTTTGAAAACCATGATTGGTAAACAAACCTCTTCATTTATCTTGAATTACATCATCTGCCGATATGGAATTCCTAATTCTATCATCACTAATAATGGGAGGCCTTTCAAGAATTAGGATGTTGATGAACTTTGTGAAAGATTTCACATCCAACACAGGTTCTCTACACCTTACTATCCACAAGGAAATGGTCAAGCAGAAGCTTCAAACAAAACAATCTTGAAGATCTTGAAGAAGATGGTAAATGATGTCGGTCGTGATTGGTATGTCCAATTGAATCCAACTTTGTGGGCATACAAAACCAACATTCGCACACCAAAAAGAGCTACCCCATATGCATTGGTATATGGAGCAAAAGCGATCTTACCATTAGAGGTTGAAATACCTTCGCTTAGGGTCTCATTAAAAGGATTGATAAATGATGAAGACCACCGAGTATCTCATCTGCAAGAGCTAGAACTGTTAGATGAAAGACGTCAACATGCAGCTGATCATTTGAAGGGCTATCAACAAGTTATGTCCCGTAGCTACAATCACAGAGTTAAACCACAAACATTTCAAGTAGATGACTTAGTCTTGAAAGAAAATCCACGCAATTAGCAAGACAAAGAGAAGAAAGGAAAATTTGAACCAAATTGGCTTGGTCCATTTGTCATCATTGCAACATACAGTTCTAGAGCATATCAGTTATCTACATCAGAAGGGGACCTATTTGAAGAGTCGATTAACAACATTCATTTGAAGAAGTTCTATGTCTGAATCATAAAAATCAGAAAAAGTCCTAAAAAAATCCATAAAAATAAGAAAAAGTCTTGAAAAAATCCATAAAAATCAGAACAAGTCCTGAAAAAATCCATAAAAATAAAAAAAAAGTCCTGAAAAAATCCATAAAAAAATTAGAAAAAGTCTTGAAAAAGTGCAATAAAAACAAGTGGTGAAAACCTAGCAAATAGGCGCTACTTGTAATCAAAATGGGCTCCTCTATCTATTAGCTTATGTCTTGCATTCACTTTTCGACATCATCTATTTCATATCTATCATCTGTATATTTCTATCATATCCATATCATGCAATGGGAATCCTTGTGTTTCATCATGGCTTGATGAAATTTGTACATATCCATAATATTCAGGTTGTGTTTACACCGGGGGCAGAAACACAGATTAAACAAGCAAGGGGCAATAAGCTTTTAGAACATCACAAACATACAACTAACGGTTTGACAAACCACAACATACATTGACACATCAAATCAACCACGACATCAAAACAATCACTCAATGCCAATGACATCAAACAACATGGTCAAAACAATGTTAATCAAAACACAAACATCAATGTTGATAACCAAATTGGATGATCTTAATCTGAATAATGTTTGGAATACTATAGGAAAAATTTGAATTGTTGGTTGATTTTTCTATCATATCTCTGGAGCAATTCGATGATGTACTGAACTAGAAAATCAAGGAAGGAGTATGATTTTTCTTTGTCTATTGTTTGCGAGGAAATCATTAGTACTATGCAAATTGGTCATGAGACATGCTCTACTAAGTATCATTGACGACATTTCAGAATTTGCATGGGAAATGGGTTAACTCTTGTTTGTTTATGCAAGCAATACTCAGGTCATCTCGGTTCAATTATACCTAGATGCTTGTATTAACTTGCTATATCAAAAATCATGAAAGCAATACTCAGGTCATCACTGGTGCTAACATACCCTTTGATGCTTGTATTAACTTTCAACATTTCAATGCTCTATGATGACACAAAAAGCACAAATAAGCTCTTAGAATAGCAATATTGTACAGATACCCTGCATGGTTAGTATAGATTACATTCATTTTAGAATCTGCATTTTGCATTTATAGAATTTCCCACAAAGTTGGAAAAGTATCAAAGTTTCATATCTTTCCAATAAATGACTGAGTACATTTTGACATTCACAAAAACATCATCACATACATTTTTCATACATATTTGTATCAAAAAATCATAAAACATAAAAGAAAACAAAGCATATATCATAATCAAAGAAAATCATGGGCATTCATAAATTGTACCATCCATCATTTCACATTATTATTCATAAAATCATTCATCAAGAGATTGCAATCATATCATAACATTGCACTTGCATTTTCATATCTAAGAACTATGCATACATATACATCATAAGCATTAACATCCTAAAACCATCACATAAATCGTCATGCATATAGAAAATAGACACATTCATCACATAGGGAATCATCAATGCATATCATATATCTCAAAAATGAATGTCAAATGTACAAAAGATGTCAACTATGGATGACATAACATCATACAAAATGAGACCATATTAGTATGTATACAAATGTCTCAACAGAGTATCAATAAAGCATCATGCAAAATGCACTATGAAGTGCTATCCTCTAATGTTGTCGATCTCGACTCTGTCCCACCTACCCCTGATGACCCTCTTGGAGGTAATCCTCGATCACATCTCTATCTGCTTGTACAAGCTGTGGAATCAACCTCCATTTCTTTGGGAATCGCTCTCGTAACTGCAAGATGCCCAATCTCTCATGTTGAATAGGAAGAATCATCATGTCAAAGCAACATCAATATCAAATCATCATGAAAAATCAATCAAATCTGAATATCAACAATTTGTTTTTCCTCATCATGGAAGGCAAATCTATCAAAAATTTGTTTTTTTTAACAACTTTAGAAGCAAACTTATCAACAATTTGCTTTTTTCATGAAAAGCAAATTTATCAAAATTTTGTTTGTTTTAACAAGTTTAGAAGCAAACTTATCAACAATTTGTTTTTCATCATCATGAAAAGAAAATTTATCAAAACCCTATTTGTTTTTAACAACCTTAGAAGCAAACTTATCAACAAACTATTTGTTTTTCATCATTATGAAAAGCAAATTTATCAAAATCCTGTTTGTTTTTAACAACCTTAGAAGCAAACTTATCAACAAATTATTTGTTTTTCATCATCATGAAAGAAAATTTATCAAAATTTTGTTCGCTTTTAACAACCTTAGAAGCAAATTTATCAACAACCTATTTGTTTTTCATCATCATGAAAAGCAAATTTATCAAAATCCTGTTTGTTTTTAACAACCTTAGAAGCAAAATTATCAACAAACTATTTGTTTTTCATCATCATGAAAAGAAAATTTATCAAAATACTATTTATTTTTAACAACCTTAGAATCAAACTTATCAACAAATTATTTGTTTTTCATCATCATGAAAGCAAATTTATAAAAATTTTGTTCACTTTTAACAACTTTAGAAGCAAACCTATCAACAACTATTTGTTTTTAACAACTTTAAAAGAAAATTTATCAACTATTATTTGTTTTCCAACAACCTTGGGAACAAATTAATCACACAAAACATCATCAAATCAGGACAATGAAATACACAAACAATCAATACAAAGTCATGTGTTACAATATTACAAGGGCATTTTATCACATTTTATCACAACAGGGGCAATTTCGGTCATCAATTTTTCATCTCACATCTTTTCCATGTAAATTTCTTCACATCATCATTTTTGAACGATGAATCGACATCTTAAAAATCTAAAAATTCAAAAAATTCCAACAAAACTAAAAAATAAAATTAAAAAATTCACAAAAATCCAAATCTTATTGATTCATCGTCTGAGGGGGCATATACCTATCAACATTCGACAATCAGCATCTTGAGAAAATTTCAAAATTCTTTGAAGCAATGTGTAAAACATATCACTTCAAAGAGGGGAAAAATGTATACATCTAAAAATGGTCACATCACAATAGTCTGGTAATTAATTAAATATTTTTAATATTTAATTAAATCTATGAATTCAATCTGCGTATAAATAAATTTAAATAATTTATTTATATTGTTCATTCTTTCATTTTGATTAAATAAATAATTTTATTTAATCACTTTTCTTATCCATTTCTTAATTAATTAAATAAACATTACAATTTATTTATATTAATTATCATATAATCTTGGCTTGAATATTTTTATTCAAATAAAGATTAAATATTCTTCTGACATCCTCTAAATTCCATTCACAATTAAATATTCTAAATATTTGATTAATTCTTCTAAATTCTATTCACAATTAAATATTCTAAATATTTAATTAAGTCTTCTATAGTCCTAAAATAAAATATCAAACTCGCATAAAATTAAATAAAGTTATTTATTTAATATTGGATTATGAACAACAACCGTGAAACAAACTTCAAAACAGAAAATTAATTTCTCTATTTCTGAGCAAAGTTGTTCCCATGGGTTGAAGACAAACCTCCATTCTTCTCTCCAACCTCCCAACATCTTCCATCTTCCTCTCAACCTCTCAATCTCTCACCATTCAAATTTACCAGACAATCTCACAACCATTGATCTTTGCCAGCCAGGCTCTTGCCTGTGAAAATATATAAAAATGACTGTTGGGTCTCTAAAAAACAAAAGAAGCTTTCATATAGGAAAACTATAGTCAATCAACCTTCCAACATCCATATCCTTTAGAATCATAGCATATCATAGCTTAGCATATTAGCAATCCATATCATGGCCTATCATCCTCATAGCTTAGTTTCAATAGCATTCATAATCCACAACCCCTGTGCATAATCTACAGCCCCTGTGCATATCCATAGATCAACATTTCACTCCACCAGCATATAGGATAGAAAATTACTCTTCCTTTGTATACTCGTTCTGTAGGTTGCCATTTTGAGAAGCTTTGCTTACATAATCTGAGAGCAGCAGCTTTGAGAAAATCACTAGAGATAGAGGACAATGGAATGATTATGAAGAAGTTTAGTTTGAACTTTTGATTTCATTTTATTTAGATTTATTTAGTTTAATGTTGCATTGGTGTGTTTTTATTATCTTATTTTGATACTAACATTTCCCACACACAGATATCATGAACAAAGACTTCAACAATCAAATCTTTATCATGATCAATCTTGAAATATAGATTACTATCAGCAGTACCTTTATTAAATCCAAGCTTCAACAAATACTTGTCTAATATGACATACCATGATCTTGGGGATTACTTAAGTCCATACAATGCTTTCTTCAACTGACAAACCATATCTCCTTGATCGGTCAATTGAAATCCATCAGGTTGCTCAATATATACTTCTTCTTCTAGTTCACCATTTAGAAATGCTGACTTGACATCCATTAGAATAAACCTTGAAGTTTTTGTAAGTAGCATAAGAAATAAATAGTCTCACAACTTCAATCCTAGCAACAAGAGTAAAAGTTTCTTCAAAATCATTTCCTTCCATCTGAGAATATCCTTTACACACTAGTCTTGCTTTGTTTCTAACAACTTTACCTTGCTCATTCAGTTTGTTTTGAAAGACCCATTTAGTTTCAATTACATTTTTTTCCTTAGGTATAGGAACAAGAATCCATGTATCATTCTTCTCAATTTGCAGTAGTTCTTCTTTCATTGCTTTCACCCAATGTTCATCTTTGCATGCTTCATTGACACTATTAGGCTTAGTCTTTGAAATAAAAAAGTATTCTTTTGCATTTTTTCTCCTAGTCTAAACACATTTGTTCTTATCACCTATAATTTGATCTTTTGAATGATTCAATCTTATATACCTTGGAGTCTTAGGATGTTCTTAAACTTTAGGCTCTTGTGATCTCACTTTTGCACTTTCACTAGTTCCTTCCTCTTGATTTTCCTAGTTCATCAGAATGATCTCAACTTGATTTGAAGTCTAAACTTTCTTTCCTTTATCTAAACTATCATTCTAATCATCTGAATCATATCCACAAGTTCTGGATGGTCTAACTATGTCTTCATCAATGTTGACATTAGCACTTTCAACTACTTTTCTCAATCTCTTATTGTAGCACAGGTAGGCCTTTCTTTTAGTAGAATAACCAAGAAAGATTCCTTCATCACTTTTAGCATCAAAATTTCCTATATCTTCATTTCTTTTGATAAAGAATTTACTCCCAAATATTTTGAAGTATCTAACAGTAGGCTTATGACCATACCATAGCTCATAAGGAGTCTTACCAGTATCACCTTTGACTTGTACCTGGTTGAGAGTGTAAATGGTAGTACTCATAGCTTCTCTCTAGTAGATATGAGGAACATTTCCTTCCAGCATCATAGTCCTAGTGGCTTCTTCAATTGTCTTGTTCTTCCTTTCCAGAACTCCATTTTGGGTGCTGTCATAATAGTGGTTTACAATTCCTGAGAGGAATGAATTTTAGCTGAAATCCCATATTTTTAGAAAATATAATGATTTAAGCCTTAAAAATTTTCATTTTAAGGATTCCAATTGAAGAGGGTTTGACCAAAACACCTTAGATCAAACCCCCTTGGATAGAACCTCACTAGTTTCAAACCATACCTATAAATGCGTCTCCTTTACACCTATCAAAATGCTGATAAAAAATCACTTTTGATTTAGCTTTTGGGGGATCAAATGAATTCATTTAAAATTTATTTCAAATTATTGTGGTATTCCTCAGAACAAGCTATCCAATGAATATAATTTTAATATTTTATGGTTTTGTTATGTATTTTGTTTTTAAGTTTTATTAAACATAGGTTTTTCATTGAAAATGAATTTCTTTGTTCTTCACATGTGGAAAAATAGAAGATTATTAAAAAAAAAATTGAAAAATATGAGTGCACTAGATATTGAAGTCTTTGATCCAACAAAAAAAATAAAATAAAATTTTGACATATACAAAAAAAGTTACGTTATATGGTCATAGACGTGGTCTCGAATTGTAATTGTTTGACTTTGAAACTTGATTAAGGAAAAATATTCAATAAAAAACTATCTAACTAAGTGGAAGCACTAGATATTAGAGCTACAAATCTAAATTTGAAAGAATTAGAATTTTATCCTTCATTGAAAAAAAGTTATGCGTTATAATGTGTGCATCACTTTTTAAAAATGTTGTTTTATGAAAAAATTCAATTTTCATGGGAGATGGAAAAAGAAGTGCAATTTGATTCCAAAAATTTTGAAAAAAATATTTTTAGAATCTACAGACAAAATTTGATGAGACTCTAGTTTGTACCATCTTCAAATTCCTCACAGTTTAGCCACTATAGGTGCTCGAATGTGAAGATTCAGTTAAAAATAATAATTTCAGTGTCCAGTTTGGCCAAAAATTGTAAACCACTATTATGGGATCACCCTTTTACAAAGGGGTCCACGGGGCAGATAATTGTCTCTTTATCCCATGATCTTCACAAAAGGAGTTAAACTCACAGGAAGTGAATTCACCACCTCTATCTGATCTCAGAAATTTAATCTTCAGACCTGTCTCTATCTCAACCATAGCCTTAAAAATATTGAATTTCTCCAGAGCTTCATATTTTTCCCTTAAGAAAATAACCCACATCATTCTAGAATAATCATCAATAAGTAACATGAAATACTTGTAACCTTGTAAGCTTCTAACTCTAGAAGGACCACACAAATCAATATGCACAAGCTCCAACACTTCATTCGAACAATGTTGTTTTCTCTAAAATTTAATTCTAGTTTGATTCCCTAATTGACATTCCTTGCATATGGCATTAGTAGGTTTTATCAACTTAGGAAGATCTCTCACTACCTAAGTAGAACTTATCTTGATAATATTTTCAAATTTTACATGACACATTCTCCTATGCCACAACCAAATTTCATCAACTTGAGCAATCAAACAACTTTTACTAGCAACATTTAGGAGAAAGATATTACCTTTTGTTTTTGTACCAGATGCAATCATATTTCTGGAACTCCCCAATATTCTTCACTTTCCATTCTTGAATTGAAGATTGTATCCCTTGTCAACCATTTGTCTAACACTTAAGAGATTATGCTTCAAAACTTCCACATATAGGACATCATCAATATTATATTTACCATCAAGAGAAATGGATCTTTTGCCACAAATTACACCTACTTTATCATCACCAAATCGTACAACACCACCATCATACTTTTCCAAGCTAACAAACTTACTTTTATCACTTGTCATGTGATGAGAGCATCCATTGTCAATGACCCATTTATCTTTTTCTTCAACTTTGGTTGCTAGGGATTTCTCCACATCTATGCAACTAGCAAATTCAGTAGGTGTGGGATCATTTTCCTTGATAGCAATAAATACCCATTCATCCTCACTCGCATTCTCTTTATCAGATTTATCATTTGTCACACATTCATCAACAACAAAATAACACTTTTTTGGAAACTAGGCTTGTTAGGTCCTGTCTTAGGAACTCTTTCCAGAAACCTTGATGCAAAATGACCTATCTTATTGCAAGAAAAACATTTAATAAGAAAGTTCCCTTTATACTTACCTTCTCCTTTGGCTTCTCTCCTGACAATAAGTGCTTCAAGCTTGTTTAGTTTTCTCTTCTTCTTCAACCTCTCTCATTTCCTCCTCATACTTGAATACCTTTCTAGAAGAACTTTCTCCCAGATCATATCTCTGCTTTTCTTTTCTGGAGATGGTAGCTTTGAATGCAGATTCTATCTTAGGAAGAGAATCACCAAATTCACTTAACTCAAAAGTAGTAAGCTTACCAATCAACATGTCTCTGGTTACATTTTTCATAGTTTGGATCTCCTCAATAGCAGTAGCTTTGGCTTTGTATGCAACAGGCAAGGATCTGAAAACATTAGCAACAATCTCTGATTCTTCCAATGTTCCACTAGCACATATGATACTACACACAAGTTCATTCACTCTCTACATAAAAGAAGTGATATTCTCATCATCACCCATTCTCAACATTTCATATTTCCCTTTCAAACTTTGCAATGCAAAAATCTTCACATGTGCATCATCTTCATACAAAGTTTCCAACTTTTTTCAGATCTCATAAGTAGTCTTCAACTCCATTACATTTTTCATCTTAGAATCAGTTAGAGCACTCAAAAATGCTTCCTTAGCCCTGATATTGTACTCATCACCTTAATCTCAACAACAGTAGAAGGTCCATTATGTGGGATGATATACCTATTCCTTTTAATGTTCCAGTAGGGTTCACCAATGCATCTCAGATGACACTCCATTTGAGTCATCCATAAAGAATAATTGGTTCCATCAAATCTTGGACTATCCTTCTTATATGTTGCCATCCCAGATCACCTCAAGCTATTAAAATTCTTCTGAGGAACCTGCTCTAATACCAATTGTTGGCAACACAAGGGAAGACAACTAAGAGGGGGGTGAATCAGTTATCCCACAAATTATAATTATTAAACTTATTCTCTAATCTGATAGATAACCATGAAAGCATAAACCATCAACACATCAGAAACAAACTTAACACCAATATTTTTTACATGTAAACCTTGTTAGGGGAAAAACCATAGTGGAGGTTAATCCAAAAGATTATACCCTGTTAAAAGTATAAAAGAAAAATTGGGAATTCACATGCATTCAAGCACACTGCCTAGAGCTCACTGCTCAAATACAAAAATGATTACTACCCAAAGGAAGACACACTATCTTACATAAACATTTAGATTACATCCACTAGATTTTGAACAAAGAAAATAACATCTACTAATGCCTGATTAAAGTTTTGGTTAAGCACATAAACTCTATTCATTCTTCTTCAAACTTCTTCACACTCTGCCTCTTTCTTTGAAATATTAGAACATTATTTGTGCACACCATGTCATCAAGTGGTAGAAACAATCACTCATATATATCCGCAACTAGGAATAAGATCAACTATATGTTGACTTCAACAAAATATAAAACATGTACAAGTTTTTGGCCCAAATCAATAAAAAATATCAATTTGAATCAACCAATGTTGGCCACAACATAGTAAGGACCCAAAATAAAATCCTCGAACATTAACAACCTTCAAAAAATATTCCTCGAAGATCCACAACATGCTACAATCACCCCGTCGACCATGAACATGCAAAAGAAAATCACCAATCGTGAGCACAATGATCAATGTAGATGTAAAACATACATAGAGTATGATATAGAAACATCCATGAGCATTATGAATCATCACAGAAGCATCCGCAACAACTCAAATCACTAGAATCATATCATCTTCTTTTAGGAACACCAATTGAAGCAACAAAAAAATTGTCAGAATATAGATACTGATAACTCGATCAAATATTCATGCGGATCTTTGAAACTTAACATGGATAAACTAGATATGATTGACAACAAAACCTTTAATCCACAACCTCTAATAATCAACATACTGAACTTCACTGCATCACTAACAACTTGCAACTTATTTTATTACAATTTTGTCAATATCCTTGACATATAAAACCTTAAAGACATTAATGCTAATAGTGTTGACATCAATGACAACCACATATTAGTAGCATCCAATAAATTCCTCATACACTTCATCTCTCATTGTTGGCCTGCAAAAAAAAAAAGGGTACAATTAGTGATGAGAATGTTTCCACGATGAAGTTCAATCCTTTGGAACATCTTGTTTTAAAGCCAGATCAATAGTTCTCCATCCATCCCGCTACTTTCCTTTTTCCTTTATACAATGTCCACGGTCTTCTGCCACGTTTCCTCTTCATGTAATAATTTCTGCTTATTGCTGATATACCTTATCCTTCATCAGCTTCATCAGCAATGCAAGCATCCATGTGATGAAATATTAGCCCTTGGATCTGTGGCCCATCCTTTGATCATGTTTATTTCCCCATCGCACATCGCTAATTCACACCTTGCACCTTGAATCCTATTAGTGATGGGAGATACAATGAAGAGACCAAATTGAGACATGTATACCTACATGAAAATAAATGGTACAAAATACATCACACATAAGATCTTTTCAAATTAGCGAAAGAAACCTTTTAGAGAATATTATTGCTCATCACTATTTTGGAATGTAAGCTTTGGAATGGATCTACGATGAGTGATAAAGTACAAAAATACCAGGCCATCTCTCATCGCTAATTCTCCTCATGCAATTTGCAAGCAATTAGCTATGAGAGATCTTCATAGTGAAATTTGTGTATCACGTATTGCTGATGTAGAACTTTGCACTTAAAACATATCCACGATGAGTGATGAAAATAAGAACATAAGGCCAGAGGGAATTGCTTATTTCTATTACAATACTCAAGGATCAAAAGCCATTAGCGATAAGCAATCCCTTAACAATACAATGAACATTGCTTATCTCTCATTGAAATTAAAATCTCTAGTAGCTATTCACGATGAGTGATGACAAAGAAATACCACTCATCACTTATTGCCAATTCAAAACTCACACTTCTAAAGTAATTAGCGATGAGCAATAAGGATAAAAGGATGATAGGAATTAAGTGAGAACCTTTAGACACATGCTCAAATTTTTTTCTAATGGAGGGGACCTTCTTAGGATGATATGATAGAAAGGACTCAAAAATCCTATCATAATAATGCAAAGGATGTTAAGGCCAAAAAGGATTTTTACTTAACCTTATAAAAATTAAGACATTCAGACCTAGGTGTGAGGGATCGGTTACCCAACGATAGTGAATTACATAATATTTTCTTAAGTGACCAGAAATGGGAAATAAGAAGTCAACAATGAAATAGATTCTTTTTCAAGTATTTGGAGGTAAGGGTTTCATAAGAAAGGATTCCAAACCAATACAATAACCCTTCAATAGTGATACAAGTAGAACCTTAAGCCCTCAAATGTCAGCCCAACATTCAAATGAAACAAGGACTTGAGATGGAACATAAAATTTTTGCAAGTTCCATCACCCCATGTGAACTTTTAATTCATATTTAGTCTTTCAATGCATTTAAAGGAATTTAAAATTCCTTCTCCCATCCCCATGAGGATTTTTGAGGAATTTTTAATTCCTCACATCCTCTCACCCACATGTGGACTAGGACCTCCTTTATGAGGAGACCTTGTCCCTTCCCAAGGTACTATGTAGTACTTCCATGTCATACCCACATCATCTCCCTCTTTCCATCTCACCTGCCACATGTTAGGATGTGAGGGCTTGTGAGTTTTGAACTCACCCTAGCCCTTGATCTTGTCCATCTTGGCTTAATCCTAACCCTCCATTGTTTAGAGGAACTTCCCCTAAAAATGGTGGAATCTCCCCCATTTGGATAATCCACTTTTGAATCCACTTTTTGCATACACACTCAAACACACTTAGCAAGCATACACTTAGCATCAAATCATTCTCCATTGTTGCAGCATCTTTGAGCTCTCATCTTGTATCTTTCACAATACCCACAATATCCATTGCATTCATCATCATCTTAGCTACATTTTGCACTAGGTATCAAGCTATTTTTCCACCAAGGAGCACACATATCAAGCAATCAAAGGTCCAAACAATTTTTCAATCTAAAAAGGTAAAAGTGTGAGACCCACCAGTTGATACTGAATATTATGCTACTTTATTCTTTTTATATTGACATAGTTTGATTCTCGTATAGATTATTAAACTTTATGTTATGATATATACTAATGCTATATAATTTTATTTGTATTATAATGATTTAGACAGTAGACTTTATATTTGATTTCACATTATGATGATTTGAAATTTAGATCTTATATTTGATGTTATTGATGATTTTGGATGAATGAGTAGAATTGATGAAATAAAAATTGTGATATGGATATTAATTGCAACATTAGGGATGAAAGTAAAATATTGAGTTTAAATGAAATTATGAATTATGAATTATTTTTACTGTAAAAAAAAATTGAGTAAATGTTATTAGGAGAATTCAATGATGATGAATTGGTTTTCTAATGTGACTTAATTGTGATGGAAATTGTATGATGTGAATATATATGTTTCATTTGCTTTGACTATATTATTTTATTGGACATATTAAGGTGTGAAGTTGAGTGTGCAGGTACAAGTTCCATAGCCAATGGAATTGGAGGTCTTCAAGGAACCCAATGTGATAAACCCTATGAATACCGACTATAGTCCATAGGGACTATAATCCTATTGTGATGTAAAAATTTGTAAAGTGGTTTGAGACTTGAGTGTTATCTTTATTATAAAGTTTTATTTTGTCTGTAAAGCTAGATTTGAGGGTATTTTGGGACTTTGTTTTTTCTTATTTGAGTCAAAAGGGTTCGAAAAAGGTTATTTTATGTTTTTTCTATTTTTTTTAAACCCCTAGGTGTTAACCCAAGGGTTAGGCACTTAATTCAAGTTATATTTTGAACTAAAATCAAGATATGACATCTCAAAAAGGCCTAGATTTGAGGGTGACGAATTTGTATTTGGAATGGGTTGTAAATGGATAAACTTCAATTAGATTCTCATTTATCTTCTATTCTTTGAAAGCAAGAGTTATTTTGGAAACAAATTTAGAGGACTTCTATTTATCTCATTCTTTTTGGATTGTGGAGGGGTTGGTTTTCTTTTGGATCTGGTAATTTTTGGTTCTGGTTTTTTGAAGAAGCTTGTTTTGGATGAGAAAGTCTAAAGGAAAAACAGGGGTCCTTCCACAATTTTCTTCTTGGAAAGCGTAAGAGGTTGGTTTCAATCCCTTTGTGTTTGTTTTGGTTGAATCTACTAGTTTTGAAAATATTGTGGATAATCATTTGAATTATTATTGTATTTTTATGTGTTGGTTTTCTTTTTTTGTGTTGGGTTGTATGGGGATGGCTCCCTTTGATTTTGAGAGCTTCCCAAGTATGGGGTTGAGAGAGGATGAACCTCCAACGGGGAAACCTTCAACCTTTGAGAAGGCGGAGATTTGGGTATGAGTACCCACATAATTGGAGTATGGGATTTTTTTTTTTTCTGGGTATGAGTACCCACATTATTGGAGTATGAAGTCCCTAGGTATGAGTACCCATGTTATTTTATGGAGTTGGATGGATTGATAAATGGAGAGAAGTTGTGATTTTATGCATGATCTATATATATGTTTCCCCATTGGGTAGTGGTGTCTCCTAAGTCTCCCCCTTTCTTGAATCTTTGAGAAGATTCAATGTGAATGTGAATCCTTGGGTTCGGTGGTATTGTATGTGTATGAGTGTTTTCAATGTTTTTGCAAGTTTTGTGAATGTGTGTAACCCGGTTCCTTTGATGGCCTCCAAGCTCGGGGGTGACTAGTTTTCCAGTCAAAGGTTGGGTGGTGAGCACCCCATTGGCTTTAGAAGAAAGATTGTGTCATGTGTAAGGTTCTACAGATTTTTGAAGAGATATTTAAGATTTGAGGAAGTTTCAAGTTGAGACTATCTTTGTTCTATTATCAGTGTTACTGAATGAAAATATTCCATAATGTATACAACCCTAATGGGCTGATTGTAATAGGCTTGGTGAATGTTGCATAGGTTCATGTACAAACCTTCTTGAAAGAATAGTTGTAAAGAGAATGTTCCTTCTTTTATCAATCTATTTTATTGAGTGTATAGATTTCTTTTACCATTCCAATGAATGTTTCATGTAAATAAATGTTGTTGTGAAATGTGTCTATTCTATGATTATATTGTTACCCAAAAATAAAGATTAAACAAAAATTAAAAATATATACATACTATACCTTTTTGTTACAATTTTTGTCTTGATAACTGTTGTATTGAAATTTAACCCAAAAGAAGAAGTCAGAAATTGTATTATGATTTAAGACAAGGAAATAATAAATACATAAATGTATTGCTTCCTGAAGAAAATTCTTCCTTCTTAGTTTTATAAGATTCAAGCTCTAGTTGTAATTCTAAAGCATATATGTATCTTTAACTATTCTTGAATAAAATGTTTAAAGGACTGTTACCATCATAATCTGTTGTAGAAACTTTTAGTTTAAAGTTATGACAAAAGAAAGATTTAAAAGGTTTATTTATTTTTCACTACAAATTTGATATTTTCCAGTATAAAACTTCTCTGTACACAAACAGTATTGTTCCATAAACCAAGCCAAAAGCAATCCCATCTATTTTGCATTGATACATTCTGTTGGGCATCACTCTTTTTTTTTTTTTTGGACAGTTGAATAAACCTGTAAAGACAATTTTTTAGAAAAACAGAAGAAGAAAAGTTAGATCCAAATATATAAAACTGTTATTATATTATTCAAAATTTTATTGGAAACAATTCAAATTGAAATCTTCTTAAAAATAATAATAAATCAGCGAAGTTTTATTCCTTAGTTTTTTCGGATTTTCTTTTTGCAGTAAAATACAGTGAACTCCGCTTCTTTTATTTATGTGTATCGCCTCCTCAAACTAATATTGATCTAGGGTTAAGTATTTTGTTTAAGTTTAATTTTTAGCTTATCTCCCATCGTTGATCTCCTACCAGCACCTAGAGAGCCGTGGGATTATTTATTTTCAATCTTTTACGGGCCTGTAGATTTTATGAAAAAAAAATCAGTTCACCCTTAGATGAGGGGAATAAGTGAATGGTAAAGTGGGAGAAATTTAAGGTGGTTGCCAACTTTTAGAATGACTTCAGTGAAGATTTAGTTCATGTTTCATATTAAAAAGTACATGTCTTGATTTTTATAATCCAAACTTTATTAGAATGAATCCAATAAGATATATTTTATGGGTGGGGAGTTTCCATTTAGGGCTCCACGTTTCCCTCTAAAAAGCCCATTCTTAAATTTCAGATTTCTTCATATTCTTTGAATTAAAAATAAAAATAAACTAAATTAGATATTTAGTAATATTATTTTTAGAAGGAAGACATCTTTGTTATTTTGCAAATGGGTTCTTTTTCTTTTACTTATTTTAAATAAAATAAATGGAATATATGTAAATAAATGTAGTTATTTATATGAACTTTTTTTGTTTATATATAAGATAAAGATGAATAATTAGATAAAAGATATATATATGTAAGAATTATACTTGAAAATAAAAATAAAAATAATTAGTGATATTTTTATGAAGGGTTATTAATCGGAATAATATTTCTAAAATGAATAACAAATAAAGTGATACATGTTAAGAAAGTGTTCTTACAAATCTTATTAGCGAAGCTATGGTGGTAATTAGAATATCGCAAGGCATGATGAGTTGACAATAGTAGTGATTAGATGATAATAATAAGAAATACTAATTTATTATATGGATGTTAATATTAATATGAATATAATGGAGTTACATTGGAAAATAATAATATTAAATAGTGAGATGTTTCAATAATTAATATCATATGGAGTGTAAAATTGGCATAGAATAATATGAGCAATTTGAGAAAATTCTATCCAATATTATTGATAATATTAATATTGTTCTTTAATACTGTCTATAATCTTGTTCAAATTTTCAGCTTTCTCTTAATATTAAAACTAGTGCCATTATTAATTTCTATTTTTAATATAATGGTAACATTAATATTAAATTTAAATAAAGGTTATATATATAAATAAATAATAACCTTATTTATTATTTTTAATCAATGAATCATTTAATTAGAAGTTAAGTTAGTTGTGGTGGTTAATCACAAATAGTAATGGATTTTTTACGAGTAATGTTGAGGGTAAAGTATTTACTTAGTTGATAAAACTGTTTGTAATAGTAGTAAATATATATTAACCCATGAATGATAATGTTAAAGTTTTTTTTTTAGTAACTTTTAATTGCAGTAGTAATGAATAAAATTGATAATTTTATATTACTACTATAAGCAAAGATAATATTAAATATAAATATTAAGATTGCCATTAAGGTTATTATTATTATAAACAAAAATAAAATAAAATAGTGTCAATATTATTAATTTGTTCAATAGTATGTTACTATGATCATACGTGGTTGATCATATTTAGTGTTTATTCATTATTATTTCAAAAATAATTTGTTCATTGTGTTCTTCCCTATGTGCAAATTTAGGGCATGACAAAAAGGTTATAATTTCTTGTGTTTTTGTTTAGATTCAACTAGGCCAATCTTTAGGTGATTGTTTTGTGTTCTTCCTTCATTGCATTAGTTAGTTTTTGCATTTTAGAGTAGGAATTTGACATTGCACACATAATCCATCAAAAAAGTCTCTCCAGGAGAAGATATAGGAAAAGGTATAATAAAAATACTTCAAAAATATGGGGATACATCTATATTTAAAAACTAGAGATCTATAACTCTACTTAATGTTTCATAAAAGGTACTTGTAAAAGCTCTAGCTTTAAGAATGGGTGATATCCTTCCAGCCATTATAAACGATACTCAAACAAAATTTATTAAAGATATTAAAATTATATATGATAGAGTTGAGTGGCATTTCTTAATGATGGATCTAGATGCCTTTGGATTCTTGTAAGAGTTATTTTAGATGGTTAAAACCTTAATATAAGATGGTTTTGTATAGATTGACATAAATGGGTTACTATCAAACCAATTTTTCTAAAGAGATCAATTAGGTAGCAGTGCCCTCTTGCTTTAGCCTTATTTCTGATTGCTTCAGAAACCATCTATTATCTATTAAGAGATTGAATTGAAAGGTGAAAGGTTTGAGGACTAACCTTATCCAATGAATGAGATTTATTAAACATACAATTTGGAGATGGCACTAATCTTTTTATCCAACTTGATATAGAGAACTTTGAGAACTTAATGTATAAATTGAATATATCTTGTGTAGAAAATAGAGAAAAATATCTAGGAAAATCTATTATGCTGAGTTTGATAAAAAATCCTCCTAGATGGTTCACCAACTTTGTATTCCAATGGGGAGGACCAAGTTAAAAAGGTTATATACTTGGGCATTCCCTTTGCTATTAGCCCTTTCTTAATAAATATGGAATTGGGTAAATAATAAAATCATTAAGAAAATTGATAAATAGAGAAAATATTACCTATCCTTGGCTGGAAGGATACAAGTGTGCCAAAAAATTATATCCTCTTATAATCTATACTATTCTTCTATATGGCTATTTAGTAGCTACTAAATTGATGAAATAAAAAAAAGAATTAGATAATTCTTATGGTTTCATGGAAAAGGGAAAAAGATAGAGAATCTTGTAAAATGGGATTGTTGTTGTATTGATTAAAAATATATGAGGATTATAACTCAAACTTCTAAAAAATAAAGGAATACCCCTTGTAAAATGGATCCTCAAATCTATAATAGGTAATGAGGTTTGGAAGATTCTCATAAGGAATAATATTCATATGGAATCCCCAAAATAAGAAAAATTATGGAAGCATCTCTCTTTCTATGACTTACTCTTTGGAAAATTCCCAATTACCCCTATTGGATCTAACATCTTTAAAAGCCTATAAAAGGCTTGGGAACAAACTAGGCACTTAATTAGAGATAATTGAAAATTTAAAAGTATTAAGAATATTTTTTTTAAAACTAGCTCAATCTGGTGGAAACTATACCATAAAGATATAGCTCTATTACAAGGGTGCTTAGCTAAAACATGGTGGTTGAAAGGCATCAAATGCTTCAAATATGTATTAGGCAATTATAATCTAAAATATTGGGCCTCCCTTTATGAAGAACTTAATTCACACCCATCCCACTAGAGAACATACTTTTTTCTCAAAGAAGCATGAAAAAAGTATCATTTTCCCATTGAATTTGTGTAAATAATGATTTTGGCACCCTAATGTTCTCTAACACTTTTAGGGTTTTTCACCTAAAAGGAGAGAGATGGGCCAAAATGGGCAATGTCTACATTCAAGATATATGTAAAGAGGGATGTAATATGCCTAAATATGATATCTAAATGCAATAAATTGATAAATAAAGATGATTATTAATGCAAATCCTATGAAATGCAAGGTGCTGGAAAACATAG
>VDFB02105785.1:57081319-57331444 GCA_007258455.2 Sequoia sempervirens
TATGTGCATACAATCTTACATACATACATACAAGAATGCATACATACATACAACATAAAAACATACATACATACAAACATACAAATATATATACATACATTCAATAGAGTAGCATTTAACACAAATCAAGACATAATGTGAGCACATTATAATGCACTCGCATTATGTCTTGCTAGACATGTCTTGCACAAATGCAAAATCCATGTCAAAACTAAGAAACAACGTGGGAACATTATAACACACTTGTGTTATAACATGCTCGCATTATAATGCTCTTGCATTATTTCTTGCTTTGGGAATCCCTAAGCCTTGGGCTTGGTAATTTCCTTGGAATACCAACCCAAAGGTTTGGAGGGCCTTCCCAATGCCCAAAGATGTGTTTTTGCAAATTCTACAATATTTCACATAATCATGTTTGTGATCATCATCGAGTTTGCACGAGTTTCAATGCCAAACAAATCAAACACCTAGGTAATGCTAGGCTCTCTTAGCTATCTAACGATGTAATTTTTTTCACTTTTTGACAATGTTAAGACTTTGATCTATAATTTTTTTTTTTTGTGTCTATTTTTTGGCAAAAAATAGTGTTTGGTGTTTTTTCATTATAAATTAACCATTCATCAAAATTTCAAATAAATTACATTTTTAGAAACTAGAATCCATTCTACACATATTAAAAAAAAAAAATCAATTAGTTTACAAAATTTATAGGGGTAGCACGACCAAAATTTTTTTTTTCAAGAAGTTTCCACTTTGAAAATTAGTAAGAAATCAAATATTCATTAAAAAATTATCAGAAAAATTGAGCATAAACTACAAACTATTAGCTAATTTCTCACTAAAGCAATTTTAAAAACACTTAAAAAAATTTCACGATGTAGGGAGCCACAAAAGTTGCTATGTTATTTTTTTTTCTAAAAAGAAACACCAATTTTTGTGGTCCCCTCTTTTGAACCCCTTAATCTGAACCATTTTTTAAAAAAAATTAGTAATTTAGAAAGAAGACTTGGAGCACTACAATCCTTGTTTTTGTTGCATCGAAATTTTTTGAGTGTAACTATCCTTAATTTCATGTCTAATGTTAGTAATTCCCGATTTCAAAAAAAAAGTGGCCACTTAAGCCCCCTTTTTTTCCCCCATCTTTTTGCACTTACCCATTTAATGTTTTTATTTAACATTTTTTGTTAACAAAAATTTTCACTCCACCCCATGCTGCCACTATAGATTATGCCTCTTGATGTAATTAAATAATTTAAACTTGAATTTTATTTAATTGAATAGTTTAAATTTTGTTAATGTACATTTTTATTAAAACTTATACTTTAAATTTTATTTAAAAGTTATAATTAAGAAAATGGCATGTTTACATTGATCATGGCCTTAAGATAAGCCATAGGCCTTTAAATTTTTAACTTTTATCTCAATGTTTTTTAAATAAATGTTTTAATTTATAACTATTTTCAAATAAATTTTATGTATGATCTAAATATATAAAATTAATATATGGAGATCTATAAATTAAATCTTGTTTTGATAAACCATTTAGAAAAAAGTAATTATAATATATACAAAAAATTAATGGGAGATTATTAATTAAATAAGTATAATTTTTTGTAAGCAAAAGGCATGTTGCCTATATATTATATAGTAGTAAGTAGGATAATAACATTTCCCAACCAAAATTTTATGGAAAAAATGATCAAAATGATTAGAGTATCAACTTTAGGTTACATAGCCAATTTGTAGAGAATTTCAGCAGCTATCTTAGAAGAGCTTATATGAGTAATAGCAAACATAGTGGCTTTATAAAAAATATACATACTTTAAAGCATTATAAATTAAACCTAGTTTTAGCAACACATAGTAGAACAACCAAAATTCACATAAGCTAGCTTCCTATTCTTCCATTTGATAACAATCTACTGAATTTTCCCCTTGATCTTCTTGTAGTGGCACACCATTCTAGTTTGGTGATGAAGCTTGCAATTTGATAGTCACATTGATATCTAGTAGTTGGTGAGAATTGTGATTCACCATTGGAGACTGAGGAAACATCTCTACACCACCTTGAGGGAACTCATGCATTAACAAAAAAGAAACTGCATGAAACTTTTGTTTAAACTTTTCAACAACATCCTCTCCAAATTCATGAGAATATCAATTAAGAGCTCTATTCAGAAAATTGGAATTGTTGAGTTCAAATGGCATCTTTAGTGCAACATAGGTTGACACATAACACCTTTTGTGAAGGAGAAAGTGCTTTGGAAAGATTCCACCCAAGTAACCTTAGCCCTTCCAAAGATCACAGGCTTGAGCACTTCTAATTAGAGCATCATTTTCCAAGAAAGTCCCTCTAACTAATTTGATTGCAATGTTCTCCACTGATTCAAAATTTTGTAGCATATCCATTAAATTGGAAATGAAAATGAAAATTATATTGGAAGGGAAAATCAACCTCTATACCTATGGGTGTAATATTACTTTGCCAACAATTTTCTTGATGCACCTATAAACACTCAGACATTCCACTTTGAAAACTTTCTTCAAATGATCTCGACAAATACACCCTAAGAAGGGATTTTCCCACAAAAGAACAACAAATGGGACTCTATAATTCCTGGGAAAATACTCCAACTTTGACCCTATGCACAAGAAAGGTAATCTTTAGAATAAAATATGCCCTAGACAACACGTAGAACCCTATTGAAAATATGAGAAAACACCTCTAAAAAATAAGGCCTCTATAATTTTGTAAATCCCCACCCACAAATCCTAGAAGAAACCCTATTGTGAACTATTACAAGACACAAATAGAGAGCCTACAAATAGAGTCCAACACCTATAATTTCATGAACACCACCCATAGACACAAGTGGAACCCTTTCCAAGAAGAGACAAGGCGTAAAAAAAAACCAAACCCAAATACACTAGGAAGCTCTACTAAAAGCCAAGAACTACAAATTCCACCTAGAGAAAAACAAACTACCACCTTGAAAGGAAGCCTTGAGAAGATAACTCAAAAAATCCCACAACCTTCACATTTAAAATAGAGCATATACAAGATGACACAATCAAAGTGAGATGAATGAGCAAAGAATATGGCTAAAAATGACTATTGCCATTTCCGCATTAAATCCTTGCATTTTCTCATGATCTACATTTTCTCATGATCTAGCACTCCCCTCAAATCCTTAAATTAATGGAAAGATGATAATGTATGTGCCAAGTACAATACCATAAATACCTACAACTTAGGCAAAAGGTTAGAATACTTTGCTAGATGTGGCTTTTGTATGAATCTTGTCTCCTCATGTGTGAGATGCATAGCTACATCACTTCCCCAGTACTTCCTACTTACTAAAAAGATGACAAGTATAACTTTAATATGGTGACAAAATTTTAAATCTTTCCTATAACTAAAATTGTGAAGGATTCATAATTCAACTTAACCACTTTTGGAATTTTCAAATAAACTATGATTTACATTAGGAACTTCCCTCTTAGAATTATTAAAATCAAAACCCTTCTTGAAATTTTGTTTCCTATGCAACCTAAATTACTCTTGGATACATTCTTTCCATTGCTACTATATTGACCAATTTGTGAAATGAAGAGATGATGTTACTTCTTATTGTTAATTCAAAATCCTAATGATCACAACCCATATTTGCCAAGTGGTCTACCAAACTAATTGCCCACATGGTAATTATGGGATATAAGTACAACTTTACAAACAAGGGTTAAGTTTTCTATAGGATGTATCTGAGCTTCCAATTCTAAATTTTCTTTTCTTTACATGCATTTATAATTATCAAAGATTAACCTTCAACATGATTTTATTTGATGCCAATCTTAAGTGCCAACTTTAAACCATGTAACATAGCCTAGTCCTCTACTAAGTTGTTTTTGTCATAGGGAAGATGGATAGCTTTAGCTTCTAATAATTCACTAACATAATTATGAATATAAATGCCTGCTCTTGATTGTCTTGGGTTACCCCTTGACACACCATTAAAGTTCAATTTGTAGAAACCTAATTGAGGAGGAATCTATTTTATTATATATCTGTCAACTTTTTTTCATGAAAGGATGATGTAAACTACCTTTAAATGGTAGCATGATGTACTTCCAAAACTTTAGAATATCATTATCCTAGTTAGTGAAGAGAGGAGACACTTTTATGATTTTGCACATTGGAATTTACCACCTCAGAGATTGCTTTCTCAAATTTTAGTTGAATTTGCTCAACTATTGAGCTTTCTTTTCTAAAAATTCTCTTATTCCTCTCCCACCATATATTCCAAATCATAAATACTAGTAATATCTTCCAAATGCAAGAATAAAGAGATGAGTTAAAGAGAAAAAAACAACTAGTAAAAAAATCCTAGAGAGTTCTAGGAAGTGTAAAAAAGAAATTTAGTTTTTATTTGATGAAAGACTAGCAGTCTTGTGAGTAAGAACATTGAACAAAAAAATGATCCATAGTTTTGAGGACCTCCCCACGTAGGATGCACTTAAATGGCTATGTTATACCTAGCTTGGTTAGTCTATTTCTCATTAGGATCTTGTTTCTTAGGGCTAGCCAAGAAAAACTGCCTTCTTTTAGAAGCACCATCAGATTCCAACAAAATGAGTATGCCCTATGACTTTGAGACTTCATTCCAATGCTGATTAATGCTTTGTAGCCTTGTTTAGCTATGTAATTTCCATTTTTTGATGGTGCCCAAATTAATTTATCCCTAGTAGTTGATATAATCACCATTCTTCTCTTTAGGATGCTTTGTAAAAAAAAAATTCATTGGCAAGGATGGGCATAGATGAAACATATTTCTATATTAAATTTCTTTCCATTTCATTAACTAATTGAACATAATCATTCAACTTAGTACACTAGTTTTTATAAAAGAACCCCCTCTACAATTTGTAGCTCTTGAAAAGTGTGTAAAGCTATTTGGTTGTTCCATGAGTCCCTCCAAAAATGAACTTCTTCCCCATTGTTTACTTCCCAAGATATATATGGGACAATGATATCTTTGCATGTTACCATAAAATTCCACATTACTGACGTAGTGGGAGGATTTGAGATTGTTAGGATTCTTGTTGGGTTTGCATTGTTAAGGTATTTTTCTTGTAGTATTTTACACCACTTCGAACTTGGATTTGAGTACATTTTCCAAACTAGATTTGCACCAAAAGCCATATTCCTTGCTGTTAGATTATGCAAGCTAGCTCCTCCTTTAAACTTTTCTAGGCACATTTTTTCCAAGGAGATTAAAGGTAGTTTAGTTTGATCATCTATGTTACCCCTCCACATAAAACTTATGATTAGCTTCTCAATTTTTAGAATAAATGTTTTAGGTTCCTTAAGAACAACAAGATAATAATTAGGAATTATAGCTAGAACATATTTAATCAACAAGATTTTTCCTGATAAAGAGAGCCATCTAGCTTTCCATGATAAAATTTTGGCTTTAATTCTTTCAATAACTTTCCCCCAGTATGAAACTTTATTTGCACCCATGAAGAAAGTTATACCTAGGTATGTGCATGTAAGCTCTGCTATTTGAAATCCCAATCATTTCACTAGTTTACTTTTGAAAAATGCACTTGTGTTAAAAATATAGATTTTAGACTTGTTTTCATTTATCTTTTTCCTAGAAATAAATGAGTGTTTATCTAGGATTTCCTTTACTTGACTAGCTTCTTTAATAGAGGATTTACCAAATAAGATGGTGACATCTACATAAAAGGAATGGGTGACATAAATTTTTATATGGGGGATAGGAACTCCTTGACAAAGACCTTGAGAATGTACCCTCTGTATAAATATACTCAATTCTTCTACCATTATGATGAAGAGGAAAGGGGATATAGGATCCCCTTGGAAAACCCCATGGGTTGAACTGAAAAAGCCAACTGGAGATCTGAGATCCATTAATAATGACTGAGAAGTTTTCCCTAGATAAACATGAAAAAATCCATTTGCACCATCTCTTACTAAAACCAAACTTTTTGAAAACTTACATAAAAAATTCCTAATGTAAAGGTTTTACCTTAATTATGTTAATTAGGTTACCTTTATTCCTCTCTTAAGATTTCACTTTAGTTTGCATATTGTGACACTTAATAATTATATTAATTATTAAATGTCTACCTATTAGGGTTTCTTTAGGGTTGCACAATCTCTTTTTATAAAGATTGATCATTGTATTTTATACATTTTCTAATTAATATACATTTTCAGCTTTCAGAGCACCTTTGTCTTTTGTATTGAATGTCTTCTATCTGTGATAGGTTATTTACATGTAGGTGATCTTCAGGGTCTGTGAGGTTGGCTTTCACAACTTCAACATGGTATCAGAGCTCTAGATCTGTGGTTGCCTATTATTTTTTTGAAGATATCATCTTACAGAGTTTTCTTTTGTGCAAGGGTTTAATTCCATTTTTTTCGCCAAATCAGAGGGGTTTTCCATCATTTTTTGAGAAATTTTGAACTTGATCTCTCAAATGGTGCATGCTAGTGCAAAACAGACCTCATGGGTACACTCAGAGGGCCCAAAATCCCCTATTTTCATATACAATATGATAGCATTTGCTGTAAATTGATTTTTTAGTGTTTTTGGGAATCTCAAAATAGTTGCTAGAAAAATCCGTACTATTGTACGAGTCCGTATGATGCCTCAATTTTTGTGCCATCATTTTTAGTGTTTACATCAATTTTGAGATGCCTCAATTTTTCATGCCAATTTGCATCGATTTCCATGCCCTTTTGATTTATGTGCTACCTCAATTTTTGTGCCATGAAGGTTTAGCTGAATATTTTATTAATTTTTTAATCTTTAAATTAATAAAATGTTTGGTTGAAAGCCTAAATGAGCATATTTAGTAAAATGGTTATATTTTGAGCATACAGTGTCAGTTTTTCAAAAACAAGATATCCTCAGAAAGCTAGTTCCGACACTAATCTAATGATGTATGTGTGGTTTCTATATTTTTCCATTTTGATATTGTTTTCCTCCGTCAAAGTCAGATCATGGTTTTTGCACTCTGGGGGGTGTAACTTTTGCGTCTGAGCTCCATTTTTCGTAAACGAATAGGATTCGGAAAGTTGGTTTAGTGCTCTATAAAATGATTGGACTTATTTTCCCAAATTATGCCCTAGGTATATTTTATTTAGCATTCTTTGTTTTCATAGTTTGCTTAATTACTTGGATGTTTTGGCACTTGGGAACCTCATGTTTGCGTCATTAGGCTCTATTTCATTTGATCTACATGTTGTAAGGTCAATTTTCTCATATTTTTTAATTTGAAGAGTTATCATGGGTTTTTCGACTCACCCTTTAGTTGTAATTCTGGAATGGGGTAATTATGAGTCATGGGCAAAGGGAATACTTACACATTGTAGGTGGCTTAATATTTTTCATTATTTGTATGATATCATACCTAAACCAACCACTTCAAAGAGAAAACTATCTCGGGATATCATTAGAGATCACATAGTAGGACTTATATTTTCTAGTGTTGATGATGACACTATGTGGGCTATATCAGGCATTGATTGTCCCCACCCACTTTGGACATGTCTTTGGGAGATCTATGGAGACCCCAATCTCTCTCCATTCCCAGAGGATCCTGATTCATATTGTCTCTTACCCATTGCTTGGAGAGATAATACACCCTTTGATCATGATACTTTAGAGGAGCTTGAGTATTTATACAACCTTACATGTTCTGATGGATCAGAGGCTTGTCTCACAGTTCCTACTCTTCAGACTAAGATTATACATGTATCATCCATTGTTCCTGATGACATCCGTATCGCCACATTGGCCCCTATGGATTCAGTTTAGCATCATGACCATCTTGGTCATTCATTATCTGCTACATCATGGGATTCTTATCTTGTAGACACATTCTTGTTTGTTGAGTCTCACACTACAAATCTTGAGGATTATTTTGAGGACATTCATCTTCTCTACCTTGACAGTCAGGTTATCACTGTACACCCACCATTATCTATGCATTCAGAGGTTTCATTTTAGGATTCTCAACATTAGTTTGGATTTGACATCATTTGTTTCAGTTTAGACAGAGAGATTCTTCAACATCCTATCATGGCACACATCTTGAGATAGATTGGTTCATCACTCTTCACAGGGTTTCTTTGCCATCATCCTCTGGATCTATTTGTTCCCAAGGGGAGGAATGTTATTTTTAGCTTCAGGATCTCTTTCTAGATTCTACATCAGGTATCCACCATTGTGACAAGAGTTTCTTCATTGTGGGGAAGCCTTCTATTCTCTTTCTCTCTCTCTCTCTCTTATGGGGGGATCATATTTTGTACTTGTGTGATAGAAGCAGTTCTTGGGGGGTCATGTTGAGTTCTCCTTCTATCTCTCTTATTCTTTCGCTCTTGTATTTCCATCTCTTTTTGGAGAGGAGTTTTTCCCACTGGGTTTTCTCCTTTACTCCACTTTATAGAGATTTGGTTGTAATTGGGTACTTGATCAGGCCTAGCTGTCGAGACCCTTGTTTTCTTTCATGCATTGTAGTTACCTTTGCTTTCTTGCACACGTTTGTAGCTGCACTCTTGCTCATCTTAAGGGGGGGTGTTAGGGTAAAGGTTTTAACTTAATTATGTTAATTAAATTACCTTTATTCCTCTCTTAAGATTTCACTTTAGTTTGCATATTGTGACATTTAATAATTATATTAATTATTAAATGTCTACCTATTAGGGTTTGTTTAGGGTTGCACAATCTCCTTTTATAAGGATTGATCATTGTATTTTATACACTCTTTGATTAATATACATTTTCAGCTTTCAGAGCACCTTTGTCTTTTGTCTCGAATGTCTTCTATCTGTGATAGGTTATTTGCATGCAGGTGATCTTCGGGGTTTGTGAGGTTGGATTTCACAACTTCAACAAAAAATGCCTAATCCACTTTTTCATATGCATTCATCATGTTGAGTTTGATAATAAAATATTCCAAGTTATTTTCCTTGATGGAATGTAATACCTCATATGTTAGAAGGGCTCCTTCAACCATTTCTCTTTTTGGCACAAATCAACCTTGTGCTTGTGATATGATTTTAGGTATGAGAGGTTGTAATGTAAGATAGATTGCTTTTGTGAAGATCTTGTACATAGTATTACAGAGTGAAATAGGCCTAAATTTTGTAAATGACTTGGGGTTCTTGACTTTCAAGATTATTACTATGTTTGTAGTGGAGTTGTTTTATCATAGAATTATTCCTTCTTGATTCTTCTATTTCCATTAACAAATCAAAACCAATGAAATCCCAACACTTTTGAAAGAAAATAGCTATAAATCCATTTGGGCCTAAATCCTTATTAGGTGATTAAGAGAAAACAACCTTCTTTAACTCTTGTAAGGTGTGCAGTTTTCGCACACACACCCTGCTAAAAGCAGGGACCCTCTTTTTCTTTCATTTTTTTTTGGTGCTTTGGACCTTTGATCTTGAGGACTTATTTGTTCTGGTATGAGCTTAAATGTTTATCTTGCCTACATTGATGATCCCTCTATGGTATTTATTGAAAATATTAAGTTTTAGACTCATTTTAGGTTTTTCGCTATTTTTAGGAAAATTCCCTCTGGGCGAAATTCCCCAGATGCTTTGAAAACACGGTGATGATTGCTTTTACACTGTGATTCACAAATTCTGAGACCTCGCAGAATTCTGTGTTGGCTAGATTTCTCTGAAATTTCATCACCCTATCGAATTCTCGAGTTTTGGTTTGGGTTGTCTTGTCGACTACAGTAATGCTTGATTGTACAATTTTTGTGACATGTATTTAGTCAATTTTGAGGAATTCTTGTGCCATTGAGTTTTATCATTTGTCTTCTACCAATCTGAGGGGCCTGATCTTGAGTGCTTGGCTTGATTTGGCATTTGGATTTGTGGATTCCTTGATTTGGTGGTGAATTTCCTGAGCGTCATCATAGTTGACTATTTGCTAGGGCACCAAAGCTTGCTACCTATCATTGTTATAATCAAGTTCACTTCATCAATGGTATGTATTCACTGCCTTGCCTTTGATTGTTGAATGTGATTAATTCTTTGGTGTCTCGGGTATGCTTCGAGTCTAGATTTTTGTATATTTGGCATTGAGCATCTTGAAGCTAGGGTTATTCAATTTTGCTGGATTGAGAACCCCAAGTGAGTTTGTGAGCTTATTTTTAGTTTCATTATGAAGTAGCTTTCTTGTGTCGGCCATGAAGGATCTTTTTTTCAAAACCTAGCAATATGAGTAAGTTGAGTCCAAGCTAGTTCTGTATGTTCATGGCAGAATTTTAGGGTTTCAAGTTTAGGGCATCACCAATTCCCATCGATATGCTTTATAATAAGTTTAGAATTTAAAGATGATTTGTAAGAATCTCAAATCGAGCTAGCTTTAAGCATAAGGTCCTCAATTTTGTGATTGTTCAATCAATTTGAGTGAAGTCGCCAAGAAATATTGACATTTAGGATTCCAAAGTCTTCACAAAATTCCTTAACTATCGAAATTCCCTGATTTTCTATCCTCCCTTCGTTTTCCCGAAGATATGCAAAAAAATGGAATTGCGCCCGCCTCACGGATTTCCTCTCCCGACAGATTTTCCTAAAAGTCCCACCATCTGAAGAATTGGAGAGATAAATGGATTGAATTTTATGTGTCTTGAAATTTCATAATTGACTTGAATAATTAGAGAGATGGTCCATGCTTCTTTTCTTGATTTGGATGATCAATTTATGATATCTATGCCATGATCATTAAAATATGCCTAGCATGGAATTCCCTAAAATTCCTCTCTAGCTTGATTTCCCCAAATGGCTGAAAATCTTGGATTTCTAAGAAATTATGCCTTATGATGATTTAAAGAATTTTAATCATGGTTTTTTGAATTGTTGGATGATAAATATGTTGTTTATGATGAGCTAACCTTGATTCTAAAGTGTTAAAGAGGATTTATTGTGGTCTCTCATTGATTGTAGGCTGAATCAAGTAAGACAGTTGCAAGTGGAACTAGGAGTAAGTAGATGGATCAGGGTCCTAAAGGATCTTTGGGCTCAAAAGCAGAAAGGAAAAAATTTGACATAAAGAGTAAGGTTCCTGAGTCCAAACTTTCCTCCATCTAGACTAAAGTAGGTGACACCAATGTAGGTAGATGGGATTATGAGGAATTCGAGGCAAGAATGGCACAACAAGACCCTCCATTGTTTGCTAGAAGGTTAGTGGAATCAGGGTTGGCTCATGTGGCTGGTTTTCCTCCTACGATTCAATGCTATGAGCTAATGCTTGAATATGATAGACATTATGATAGAGGTACACAAAGAGTGATCGGTCCTCAAGACAGGGTGTTGGAAAACTTCTCTCTTGTATCTATGGAACAAACCTTTGGCATGCCTAACAAATCGCATATGGTCGCCCTAGACTTGGATGTTGCTAAAAATTATTTTGAAGATGATTCAAGCAAGGCTCTGTAGGTGGTCAATTCTTGGTTGGAGAAACCTAAACCCCACATCTCAAAGTTTCAAAAACAATTATTCAAGGAAAAATTCAAACCAGAGTACTATGATGTTATCACATTAGTTAGTAGGGTAATAGGTTTGAAGAGGGTAGGAGTTTTTGAAATCTGGATGTTCCTTGTTATAGTGAGGATGGAATGGAATACTAATTATCACTGGGTAGGCATTATAAGTGCCATGATACATGACCAACTGTGTAATGTCCTGCAAACTCAGAGCTTCACAATGACTTCTTACCTAGTTTATGCCTTGGCTAGGTTCCATCCATATAAGGGATTAAGTACATGAGGAGCCTTTAGGTGGGATGTAATATATGAAGTCTATCCATAGCTACATCTGGGTAGCTCAAGCTATAGAAGGGTGAATGATATATTCACCATGTACATCACTAGGTTGCTCCAAGGTGCAAAGCATGTTAGAATATCTAACAGTGCTAAGGAGTTGATCAAAAGGTATGGGGCTTGGTTTATACAGTCTCCCACCTTTTCTTACATAAGGATAGATGGTTGCCAGAGGGCCCCTTACAGACTTCCTAGGTATTCTACTGATCACCTCACACTCCTAGAAGTCACAAGGCAGATATGTGATTTTGATGCCATAGTTAAGAAGGAGAAGCATAAAACAGGATTTGGAAATGACTTTCTCCTTAGGGTAGGCAGTAATGAGGCTTGCCATTCCATACATACAACACACTTTTCCAAAGAGGAGATGAGTACTCGAGGCCTAACTTTCCATTCTAAAAAAGTCTAATTTTGACAGAACTAGTGAAGCCCAAAAGAAGGCTAGTAGAGTGTACAGTCACAAGTATCACCTAGATGATTACTGGGCTAACTATAAAGATGTGTTTGAGATTCAAAAGAAGAAATTTTATAGGCTTCCAATTACCTTGATTAGACTATACAATGTTAAAGTCATCCCAGATAAGATAGATGATGATGGAAATTTAATTAGGGCCATGAATATGAGACTGTGAAAGATAAACTAGTTGGAGAAATAGAATGGATGGAGGAAGATAAAATAGAGTTAGAGAAGATCATTACTCTAGTGATTAAATACACAAAATTGTGGCTTAAGCACAAGATTTTGGAATTGGAAAGTGAGGGTGTGCAATGCACCTATGATTTGATGGGAGACTTGGGGTCTCATTCCATTTCTGAGGAATCAATAGAGAAAGATCCTAAGGATAAGACTAAGGTGAGATCCCCTCTCAAGATAAAGATTAAATATGTTTAGGAAGAGGAGGTGGAAGAGGTAGAGAAGAAAAGAAATCCTATTGCTAGGAAAAGGAAACACATTTCAAAGATGAAGAAAGCTGCAAAGAATGAAATTGAAAAGGAAGGAAAATGGGCTGGTGTTTCTATGCCTAAGAGAAGAAGAATAGTAAGATTTTCACAAAAGGAGAAGGAAACTTCTAAATTAGGAGATGAAGTTGACCCACCGATACTAAATGTGGAAAGTTCAGGATAGAAGACACAGGTGTACATGAGAAGATCAAGGACTCCATCTCCTAAAGATGGTGTACCCCAAAGAAAACTACTCCCACAGATGTTCCTGCCATTAAGAATGATAACATCCCTCCTTCTCATGTAGCTCACAATAAACAAGTGAACCCAAGGATGCTGAGGATTATCAAGATCAAGAAGGAGAAGAATTCCAATAAGGTGAACTCTACACTGCTGAAGTAGAAATAGAGAAGGTGTTGCAGTCTCCTCTAGTGACTTATAAGGATTCACCTGTAAGAAGTGAAGAGGATAAACCTCCTTAGAGAGAGGAAGTGTCAGTCAGGACTCCTTAACCAATGCATGAGAAAGAAGAACATGATAAGGGAAAAGAAGATAAAATTGAAGAGATTCTTGGAAAGCAAGATTTGAATGAAGAAGTACCCAAGGTTCACCTGAATGCAATTGGACAAGGTAGTGTACAATTAGATTCCACAGTTCCTGCTTGGTTGGATAGAGAGTTGAAGAATAAGAAGGTTTTGGTGGATGAAACTCTCCCTAATTGGGATGACTTACTAGCCCAGATTGGGAAAGGTAAAACAAAGAAGGCTAGGGTTATTTCAAAGATTGAAAAAGATAAAGAAAATAATAGGGTGGTTCACATTGCTACTCCTACTCCTGATAAGAATAGGGATGATGTGACTGGTAGTGATTATAGTGTACAAACTATAAACTTAGGGCCTACTTCCATGGAATAGGAGATTGAAGAATATGAAGGCTCTAGTGCTGCAATCTTAGATAGATTGAGGAAACTAGTGCAGACCAAGCAATAATTAAAGAAGGAGAATGAAAAACTTAAAATGTATCTACAACACATGATGAAACCCTTGTAATCCATTAGCTCCTCATCATCTATTGCAAGCTTCCTACCACAAGAAACAATAACTACGTTGGAGAATATGAAAGCTACTACTCAAGCCACAATGAGTTGGTTGCAGGGAGTGCAAGCTAAGGGAGATAATGCTATCAAGGACCTCCTTTTAACTAGTGCGGATTCTATGAGGTCAATAGATTGGTTAAGGAATGTATTATCTCAAGATAAAGAGGATGTGGATCTCTTGTTGTAGAAGACCAAAATCATCATGGAATACACTGAAGATAAATTGGTAAGTGATGCCATTCTTCCTTCCTCCAAAGCTACAGAACCTTGCGAATGGTTTGAAGTTTTTCAAATAAGGAAAAGGGTTTGAAGAAGGTGTACAAGCAGAGGAAGAAAATTGAGGATACCTTGAATGAGATCTACAACAAATGAATTTCCTTCTTTGAGGTTATGACAGGAAGAAAAAGGGTTGCACTAAAGAATCTAAGCTTGGAACAATTGAGAAAATGGTGGTGTGATATATATTCTCCAATCAATGAGGACCTAGTCATTGAACATTAGTTAGATGATGCAACTACATACATTGCATTAATGGATAAATATCAAACCAGTAAGGTGGATTGGGATAAATTTGTAGAGCAGTCAAGAGAGGACATTAAGTCCATTGAAAGGATAATTAAGGTTTTAGTTATGCCACCTATAGCTGACTTGGAAAATATATTTTTAATGTTGTAGGCTAGGATGGGGTGAGATAAGGACAAAGGGGGGAGCAGTTAATACAATGCCTCATTGGAATTGTGCTTCCCCATTATTTCTCTCCCTCCTTCGCATGCATTGGACGGAGCTATGTTGGAGACCCCAGGGCGACCTGGATGGAGTACATGCATTTAATGCCCACTTTACATTATTTTGAATTGCTCTTGGCTGACTAGTTTTATGGCTGTTTATTATTGTAAACCCTAATTGGACCAACATATCTTAGGGGTTTCTATAAATTTGGCATTCTGCCTCATTTGTAATGGCTAGATAGTTTTATATTGGAGTGAATTAAGCAGTATAGCAAGAGCTAGAGTTAGGATTTAGTCTTATTTTCAAGCAAGTGTTGTAACAAAAGACTGGAATTGTTCCTACCTTGGGTGATTTAATGCAAGCAAAGAAATTGTGATTTGGTGCCTTTCTTGTGTTGAATTTTATCTGGCATGGTTCTTGTGATTCTATCTTTGAAGTTTCTTAAGTTTATTTGGTGTATTCTAGTTTTAATGTTAGAGGAATTAATAGTGTTTATGATTTGATACTTGAGGTGTTGCAGCAATCTCTAGTCCATACTTTTTATAGCTAGCTGATTGTTAGTTGCTTTGCAAAGTTAGCTTGGACTTTAAATTCACTGTGGTTAAATTAATTTTGGATATTTATTCATTTCGATTGCAATAGGGTTGTTTTGGATGAATGTTCATAATCTAAAAATCTTTAACACCTTACATGATTGCACTATTTTTGTAACATTGCAGATTCATCTAGGTCAAGCAGGAGTCAGTTTCTAAGGGATTGGTCCATTTCAAGTGTTTTATCATTTACATTGGTAATCTTAGGAATAGAACTAATCTTAGAAATCTCTTTGAAACCATTATCTTTTCTTTTTCTTTATTATCTGAGTTAGATTTAGGATTTTAAGTATCACGATATTGAAAATTTTGATAAGCTTTGAGATTCAACATTTTCTTGTAGTAAGGTCCCTTTGTGATTACCTGCATTTTCACATTTATCACTAAGTTGTTTGTGCATTGTCAAGACCTAACATTAGAGACCTTGGGGTTATCTCTTAAGGCTTGCTGATAGAGATTTACCTTTCAAGAGAGATAGGGTATTTGTATTTTTTCTGAGTTGTTGTGTAGAAAATAGCATCAACAGATTGGCGCTAGAAGGAGGGCCTGAATAAGCAAGCTAGATCAATTTTTTTCTACCATTTCTCCTAAAATATTTAGAAGAAGAACTGGATCTACTCCAGGGGAAGAGGAATTTCAAGAGTTGCAAACTCCTACTAGGTCAAGAAGGACTAGAAGAAGGGGAGAATCATCATCCACCTAGCCACTTCCATCATTCCCATCATCCTCATCTTCATCAAGTCCATCCTCATCTGATTTAGAATCCATTCCTATTCCGCAACCCCAATAGGCCATAAATCAACCATTACCACCTCCACCTCCACCAATGGATTTCTTTGACAACAATCCATCTCCCTTGATCTTCAATAATTACAATATTATGCCCAAAAACCCAAAACATTTTTGTTCTAAGTTCCATGTTAATGACCCCAATAGAATTGCTAAGGAACATGTCAGGATTTTTCAAACTTGGCTTAGTGATAGAGGAATCAATCATGATAATGTATCCTATAGGCTCTTTCCTTATTCCTTAGGAGAAGATGGCATTCCTATAGAAGTTTAGGATTCCCATTAGTCCAAATGAGCTTTATCTTCAATTCACTAATGTTAAGAGAGAAGTCAATGAGCCCATAGGGTCCTTTAACAACAGGTTTCATCATGCCTATACCAGATTGCAAGCCCCTTATGCTATTGATCAATCCACTACTTTAGAAGTATATTATGAGGGTCTCGATAGTCTGAAATCCACCTTCATGAAGTGGAGAAACAACCCTCCTACTACCCTACTTGATGCATACATAGAGGTTGTAAAGGTTAGTAGTGCTTTAAGACAACACTTATCAGGGACTTTACCACCACTAGGACCCACTGCTCACCCTGGGCAAGTCCCAACTCTCAATCAGGCTCTTGCCAATCACACTCCTATCATGAATCTGATACCTCAGTTACCTTTGGTTCCTCACCCAGGACCTCTTGTGAGTCAAGTTCCACCCGTGATCAACTACCCCCACCAAAATGTAAATCAACCTCTTCATCCACAACCTTAGGCTAGTTTTCCCACATATTTGCAAAATTATTGAGTATTGAACTAGTCACTGAATACTGGTACTATAGTAGGATATCCTCAAAACAATGCAAATAAGCCTCTGTATAGAAATTATGACAAAGAGAGATCAGATAAACTGACTGAACAAGTAAAGAAGCTGAACATGGAGGTAACTTATCTAAGAAACCAAAACAGTCAGCTCTAGGATACTCAAAGAAGTATGTAGCCTAATCATAATAGGGAAAATTGGGAAACTCAACAAGGACAACATTTTGATAGGGGACAACATCCTGACAGAGGACATAATTATGAAAGAGGGCATAATTATTACAGAGGACAAAATTATGATAAAGGACAATCTTCAGAGAAAAAATTTGATAGGGGGCAAGCTAGTGGACAAGGGTTTGACAGGAGACAATCACCCAGATAGAACAGAACTTGGAATACAAGGCCTAACAATGGAGGTGTCCCCACCCCATTGAATCAGCCAGTCAATCAAGAAAATCCTCCAAGTGGTGTATATTTAGTTGAAGCTGCTTTATCAGGATGGTGTAGGCTCCATAAAACAATTCAACATTCTAAATTAGACTGTCTAGAGTTCCAGACAATAGCTTCAATCTTTCAGTATGAGGTGGAGAATAATGCAAGTAATCGAGAGTTGGTGCCATATGCTCCCTATGATTCCTCAGTGTTGGTGCTAAATCATGCTCCTTTTCTACAAAGCAAGGAGAATGTGCCTGCAGTTGAATCAGATCAATATAAGGAGGAGGAATATCAGGTGTGTAATGGAGATGATATTACACAGTCATTTGATGAAAATCTTGCGAATAACAATGGTCCTATGGATGAAGAAGAAAATTATATTGAAGAGGTGCAGACATTCCAACAACCTATTAAGAAATATGATATGAGGGATTTGCCACACAGACATCCATAGGCTGGAGGCCCCTTCACCACTTCTATTCCTCCAAACAACTTCACTACGCCTCCATATCCTAGTTCCAACAATAATCCAACATATCCTCATGTGTCTAGGCAATACTTATCTAAGGATCAAGGACCAATGGATTTGTCAAAAGGGAAAACTACTAAAACAAGCAAAGACAAAGTAGTGGAATACCTAAAAGAGGCTCCTGCTGATCTGAGTGCAGAACAACTGGCCACATATGTTGTAGAAGAACTCAAGAAGCTAAAGGTAAGTCTCTCTGCATTTGAGTTATTGATAGTTCCAACCATTAGAAATGCAATTCTAGGAGCTTACAATGCAAGTTCAATATCACAAGATAAATTAGTCAGTGAGAGTGTTAATAAAGCATCAAGTTCCCAAATAGTAAAAGGTCAAAATAAAATTCACAATTAGATTCGCATACCACTTGGAGATAAAGGGAAAGAGAAAGATAAAACTCAAGTTGCTCAAGTGGATACTCCGTTAACTGTGTTTCAGGGGAAAAAAGACACTCCTCCATTTCTGATTTTTGTTCGTATATTTGGTAAGAACTTGCACAATTGCTTGTTGGATTCAGGTGCTTCTACTAATGTAATGCCCTTTGGTTTCTGTAGAGCTCTAGGTATTACCCCTGCTAACTCCCAAAAGAAAGTTACTCAACTGGATAGAACTAAGGTTAATGTTGTAGGGGAATTGAACATGATTCATATTCAAGTTGCCTTTGACCGTAGAATTCAGGAAGTTATTAATATACATGTGGCAGATATACTTGATGCCTATGGCCTGATTTTGGGAAGAGACTTTACTAGGGCTCTGAATGGATATGTATCAACCAATCACTCTCATATGTGGCTTCCTTGGAAGGGAGTGCCAAATCAAATTAGGATTGAGAGAGAGCTCAGGATGAAATATGATCACAAAATATTAGAATACTTCAAACAAGATACTAATATCAAAGGTGAGCATGGGTAATTATGTACTTATGGCCCCTTTTGAGGAATCTAAAGTGGAGGAAATCCTTATGCTACATGCTACATCTATTGATCTCACAACCGAATCCAATGGTACTAGAGCCCTGGTGGAGCCAATAGATGATGATGTTCCTAAAGATCATCAACTCAACTTGTTGGATAATTTCCAAGAATTCATTCAGAAGTGCATTGAAGATCATATTCATTTGGGTAGAGGAATGAATTTTGGAGAATTACTTTTTCCAAATTGGTGTAGAGTTCACAATGCCTCCCACTCTGAACTGGACTATTGCTTGTGCCAAGCTGTGGTAGAACAAGTGTAGATATGTATCAACCCTACTCTAGCAGTCAAAATCAATATTTAGAATATTCAAGAGGAACCTAAAGGGAAGAAAGTGATGCTTTCTGAAGAGCCCTCCAGTAGTAATAGTGCGAGAGATGTAGCAAGGAAGTCTGCAGTTGTTGGTTGTTGGACCTTAAGATTTGATGGATCTAAATCAAAGCAAGGAGCTGGGGTAGGATTTTAGTTAATTAGTCCAAGAGGTAAAACTTTCTTTGCTGCTCATAGACTTCAGTTTCATTCTACTAATAATGTAGCAGAGTATGAGGCTTTGATTCATGGGTTGCTTATGGCACTAAATAAAAAAGGTTAAGATTTTGCAAGTCTTTGGGGATTCTGAGTTAGTGGTTAAGAAAGTTAGGAGGCAATACTCATGTCATGATAGAAGGATGACCAATTATAGGAATAGAGTATGGGACCTTATTGAAGGATTCAATGCATTTAACATTCAATTGATACCACGTAATAAGAACCAAACAACATATTCCCTCGCTCAAGCAGCTAGTACTTTGCAGGCTTTGTGTCTTTTTGGATTGAATAAATTTACAGTGGAATTGACCCTAGTGCCTTCAATACCTAACAATGTTACCAATTTCTGGGTATTTGAAGATGATAAGCATATTTTAGATTTTATCACAAGTTCAGATGTCTTTTCTTCTCAAATTATTGATGAAACTGAACCCCAAGAAGCAAAGATGGATTTAGAAGGGGTGATTAATTTGAAGACTAATACTATTCTGAGAGGAATGGTGCAGCTAGAAAGGATTTTTTATTTGGACAAGGTCAGAGATCAAGAGCAAGATGCTAAGAAGGATTCTATTAGTGTACAATGTGAAACATATAACATGGGAACTCAAGATGATATCAAGAATATAATCATTGGAAAAGTATGTACTCCAGAGGAGAGGGAAGGAATTATTGATACATTACATACATGTCAAGATGTAATAGCCTAGAGTTACGAAGACCTGAAGACATGAAAATTTGATTATAACTCACACTATCCCTCTAAAGCTAGGAGTTAGACCCTTCATGAAGAGGAAAAAGCCAATCAATTCTTTACTAGAGCCCGTAATTCAAAAGGATGTGCAGAAGCTAATGTCTACCAAAATTGTATTCCCAGTTAGGCATTCAACTTGGTTACAAATATAGTTCCTGTGAGAAAGAAGAATAGGGAAATCAGACTACGTGTGGATTTTAGGAACCTTAACAGAGCATTAGAAAAGGACAATTATCTAGTCCCTTCACTAGATGAAGTACTTTAGATTGTTAATGGGTCTCAAATGATGTCTTTCCTGGATGGTTACTCTGGATACAATCAAGTGATGGTACAGTATGAAGACAGGCATAAAACTTCTTTAATCAAAAAGTGGGGAACTTTTTCTTATAGGAGGATGCCCTTCGGATTGATCAATGGTGGAGCTACATTCCAAAGAGCTATGGACATTTCCTTTAAAGAAATAATTAGTAAATGCATAATTATTTATATGGATGATCAGACTATCTTTTCCAAGAGGTGAGGTGATCACATAGCAAATTTATGCAGAGTGTTTTAGAGGTGTAGAGAATTTGGAATATCTCTTAATCCAAAGAAGTGTATATTTGGAGTTACTGAAGGAAAGTTGTTGGGACACATTATTTCAAAGAAAGGTATTGCTATTGATCCTAAACAAGTGGAAGCCATACTTAAAATCTAGTTGCCTGCTAGCAAGAAGGAGATGGAGTCATTCTTTGGAAAAATCAACTTTGTACGTAAGTTCATTAGTGGATTTGCTGAGATAGTCAAGCCATTAAATGCCATGTTGAAGCAGGAAGCTAAAGTTGAATGTAATATAGAGGCTAGAGAAGCATTTGCAGAAATCAAAAGGCCCATTGTTGAGGCCCCAATTTTGGTGAGTCTTGATTATGCTAAGCCATTTTACATATATTCATTTGCTTTTGATCACTCCTGTGCTGGCATGTTGACTCAAAAATTTGATCAAGGGAATGAGAACCCCATAACATTTATGAGTGCACCACTGAAATATGCAGAACTAAGGTAACCAAGTTTGGAGAAGCAAGCTTACACCTTGGTTAGGGTCATGAAGAAATTTAGACACTATATTCTCAGGAACAAGGTTTTTGCAATAGTTCCTGATCCTGTAGTCAAGCTGTTGTTGATGCAGAATGAGTTGGGAGAACATTGAGCTAAGTGAGTGACTATGTTGCAAGAGTATGATATTGAGGTTCAACCCATGAAATTAGTAAGAGGAAGAGGGCTTATGAGAAAAATAGTGGAAATGAATCCTGACCTTGTAGCCCAACATTATAATCTTGAGGACATTTCTCTTGGGGACTGGTATGATGATATTATTTATTATCTTTTGAATCAACAGTGTCTGGATCATCTTAATGTTGTGCAGAGAAGAGCATTGCATTCGAAGAGTGAGAGTTTCATGCTGAAGGGAACTGTCCTATACAAAATGAACCATGAAGGTGTCTACTTAAGATGTTTGGGACAACATGAGGCTAAAAGGGTCATGGCATAATTTTATGATAGATATGGTATTGTCCATGGATCTGCACCATCCACTACAAATTAGATTCTGAGAGCCGGTTATTATTGGCCCATGTTGTTCAGGGACACACACAATCATGTTAGATTGTATCATGTGTGTCAAACTATAGCAACCAAAGAGAAATATGTATCACTCCCACTTCAACCAGTCTTTAAGGTAAAACCCTTTGCATAGTGGGGAATGGATTTCATAGGTCCAATCAATCTGCTCTCTTCTATAGGTCACATGTATATTCTTACTGTTACTAATTATTTCACGAGATGGACTGAGGCTCTTGCATGCAAATAGTGTACTTCTGAAGTGGTAATAAATTTCATTGAATCAGGTATTATTAATTGCTTTGGATGTCCTATATCTTTGGTTTGTGATAATGGTTTTGCATTTACATCATTTAAATTCTCTAACTGGGCCTTTGATCATAGAATTATAAATAAATTTGCATCAAATTATTACCCTCAAGGTAATGGCATAGTTGATTCCTCCAATAAGAATATCATGGCAGTCATTCATAAGTTGTTAGAAAGAAACCCTAAGGACTGGCATACCCAACTTCAATTTTCCCTTTGGGAAGATTGTACAAGACACAAGACTTCCATAGGAACTTCCCCTTACCATCTGGTTTATGGGCTAGAACCATTGTTTCTCATTCAGTTGAAAATCCCCACCCTGCAATTCATTAATGAATATTATGATAAAGGGGATAGACGAGAAGCCATATTTGCTAAGCTATTACACCTTGAAGAGAAAAGAGATGAAGCCCTTGAAAAATTTTCCAAGCATCAAGATGTGGTTAAAATATGGTTTGATAGGAGAGCCAAGGTAAAATCCTTTTGAATCTCTAAATTAGTTCTCTACTGGGATAAATCCCATGACCATAAGGGAGAGCATGGAAAATTTGACAAACTTTGGCTTGGACCTTATCAGATTTCAGAGATCCTGAGAGATAATTCTTTTCACTTGAAAACCCTCACTACGGAAGATATACCACTGACTATCAATGGGTAGTAATTGAAGCATTATTTCCAATCTTGAGCTATTTACAGCTCCTTTCTTGTACATAGTTAGAATATGTGTCTTTTCTGTTTGCTTTGCTTTTCTTTGGTTAGAGTAGGTTTCCTTTATTGCTTTGTTTTGTTTTTTTTTTGTTCTTAGTTAGTTTAGGTTTGCTTTCAATTTGGTCTACTTTTGCTCTGCTCTTGCTTTAGGGGTTTTCCTATTTTCTTTTGGGTGTATTTTCATGGCAATCATATTATTATCTGGGACTATTCTAAATATTTCTCTTACAAACTTCAATAATTCTTCTAGAGTTAGTTGGTGAAGGTCCTTTATTTAGGTGTCACATGTATTTAATGCTATGAGTGGATGAATCATGAATGGGTTAGTTCTAGAATGTATTTGGGTCTTATATTTATACACAGATCATTTAAAATTCCAAGGTTGCATAGGGTCCTAATGAGGTTTTCTTAAGTGAAAAATCTTATATTTTGCTTCAGCACCACTGTGATTCTCAGCTTTAAGTGTGAACTTCACTGTTCACAGGTTGAAAAATAAAAAAAAATGATGAAAATAAAGAAATATCAAAAGAGAGAAAAGAGAAAGTATTGAGAATTGGAAGAATGAGCTCAACTTATTAGGGGTATCCAAGTATCTCTATCAAGGATATGGACACCTGGCTGGAAGTAGAGCTATGCTTGGGAGGACCATAGCGATAACCTTGTTGGGGCTATGGACACTTGGCTGGAAGCGAGGCTCTATCTAGGATGCTTTTGGAGTTAGAATCTTTATGTAGCCTAGTCAAACTAAATTTGGTTCCTATTGTAACTAAGGAAAACAAGAATGAATACATATGCACACACTTTGGCCCCAATACAAGAAAGGATTGCTTGTCTATGAGTTTTGAAGCTCTTCCTAATTGGTCATCTAATGTGAGGATTGAAACCATAGGTTCTGGGTTCTTGATTCTAGTTTGTCACTGAAATGCTCTGGAGCATTTCCCCAGTGGAGTTGCCATTTGTTGTGCAGTTTTCACACACATGCCCCACTGAAAGTAGGGACCCTCTTTTGCTTTCATTTTTTTTTTGTGCTTTGGCCCTTTGATCTTGAGGACTTATTTGCTTTGGTATGAGTTTGAATGTTTATCTTGCTTGCATTGATGATCCCTCTATGGTATTTATTGAAAATCTTAAGTTTTAGACTCATTTCAGGTTTTTTTGCTATTTTTGGTAAAATTCCCTCTGGGCGGAATTCTTCAGATGCTTTGAAAACCTGGCAGCAACTACTTTTACACTGTGATCCAGAAATTCTATGACCTCCCAGAATTTTGTGTTGGATGGATTTATTCGAAATTTCGTCACCTTGTCGAATTCCCAGGTTTTGGTTTGGGTTGTCTTGTCAACTGCATTAATGCTTGATTGTATGATTTATGTAGCATGTATTTAGTGAATTTTGAGGAATTCTTGTGCCATTGAGTTTTATGATTTATCTTCTACCAATCTGAGGGGCCTGATCTTGAGTGCTTGGCTTGATTTGGCGTTTGGATTTGTCAATTCTTGGATTTGGTGGTGAATTTCCTAAGCATCATCATAGTTGTTTGTTCGCTAGGGTGCCAAAGCTTGCTACCCATCATTGTTATAATCAAGTTCACTTCATCAATTGTATGCATTCGTTGCCTTTCTTTTGGTTGTTGAATGTGAATAATTCTTTGGCATCTCGAGTATGCTTGGAGTCCAGATTTTTGTATGTTTGGAATTGAGCATCTTGAAGCTAGGTTTATTCAATTTTGTTGGATTGATGACCCCAAGTGAGTTTGTGAGCTTGTTTTCAGTTTCATTATGAAGTAGCTTGTCTGTGTAGGCCATGGAGGATATTTTTTTGAAAACCTAGCAATACGAGTAAGTTGAGTCCAAGCTAGTTCTGTGTGTTCATGGAAATTTTTTAGGGTTTTGGGTTTAGGGCATCACCAATTCCCATCAATTTTCTTTGGAATAAGTTTAGAATTTAAAGATGATCAATAAGAAGCTCAAATCGAGCTAGCTTCAAGCCTAAGGTCCTCAAATTTGTGATCATTCGATGAATTTGAGTGAAGTCACGGAGAAATGTTGATATTTGGGATTTTGAAGTCTTCACAGAATTCCTTAATTACCAAAACTCCCCAATTTTCCATCCTCCCTTCATTTTCCTGAAGATATGCAAAAACCCAAAATTGCGCCTACCTTGCTGACTTTGTCTCCCAATGGATTTTCCTGAAAGTCCCACCATCTAAAGAATTGGAGAGATAAATGGATTGAATGTTATGTGTCTTGACATTTCATGATTGACTTGAATAATTAGAGAGATGGTTCATGCTTCTTTTCTTCATTTGGATGATCAATTTATGATATTTATGCCATGATCGTTAAAATCTGCCTGGCATGGAATTCCCCAAAATTCCTCTCTAGCTTGATTTGTCTGGATGGCTGAAAAACCTAGATTTCTAAGAAATTGTGCCTTATGATGATTTAAAGGATTTTAATCATGATTTTTTGAATTTTTGAATGATAAACATGTTGTTTATGATGAGTTGACCTTGATTCTAATGTGATAAAGAGGATTTATTGTGGTCTCTCATCGATTGTAGGTTGAATCAAGTAAGATAGTTGCAAGTGGAACCAAGAGCAAGCAGATGGATTAGGGTCTTGAAGGATCTTCGGTCTCAGAAGCATATAGGATCAAAATTGACATAAAGAGTAAGGTTCTTGAGTCCAAGTTTTCCTCCATCTGGACTGAAGTAGGTGACACCAATGTAGGTAGATGCTATTATGAGAAATTCAAGGCAAGAATGGTACAACAGGACCCTCCATTGTTGGCTAGAAGGTTAGTGGAATTAGAGTTGGCTCATGTGGCTGGTTTTCCTCCTACGATTCAATGTTATGGGCTAGTGCTTGAATGTGCTAGACATTATGATAGAGGTACACAAAGAGTGATTGGTCCTCAAGGTAGGGTGTTGGAAAAATTCTCTCCTATATCTGTGGCACAAACCTTTGACATGCATGATAGATCTCATGTGGTGGCTCTAGAATTGGATGTTGCTAAAAATTATTTTGAAGATGATTCAAGGAAGGCTCTACAGGTGGTCAATTCTTGGTTGGGGAAACCTAAACCCCACATCTCAAAGCTTCCAAAAAAATTATTCGTGGAAAAATTCAAACCGGAGTACTATGATGCTATCACATTACTTAGCAGGGTAATAGGTTTGATGAGTGTAGGAGTTTTTGAAAACTGGATGTTCCTTGTTATAGTGAGGATGGAAAAAAATACCGATTATCACTGGGCAGGCATTATAACTGTCATGATATATGATCAACTATGCAATGTCTTGCAAATTAAAAGCTTCGCATTGACTTCTTGCCTGGTCTATGCCTTGGCTAGGTTCCATCCATATAAGGGATTGATTACATGAGGAACCTTTGGGCGGGATGTAATATATGAAGTCTATCCATAGCTACATCTAGGTAGCTCAAGCTATATAAGGGTGAATGATGCATTGACCATGTACATCACTAGGTTGCTCCAAGGTGTAGAGCATGTTAGAATATCTAACAGTGCTAATGAGTTGATCAAAAGGTATGGGGCTTGGTTTATATAGTTTCCCACCTTTTCTTACATAAGGATAGATGGTTTCCAGAGGGCCCCTTATAGACTTCCTAGGTATTCTATTGATCACCTCATACTCTAGGAAGTCACAAGGTAGATATGTGATTTAGATGCCATAGTTAAGAAGGAGAAGCATAAAATAGGATTTGGCAATGACTTTCCCCTCAGGGTAGGCAGTAATGAGGCTTTCCCTTCCATACATGCAACACACTTTACTAAAGAGGAGATGAGTACTCTAGGCCTATCTTTCCATTCTAAAAGGTCCAGGTTTGAAAAAATTGGAGAAGCCCAAAAGAAGGCTAGTAGAGAGTACAATCACAAAGATGACCTAGAGGATTATTGGGCTAACTGCAAAGATGAGTTTGAGATTTGAAAGAAGAAATTATCTAGGCTACCAGTTAACTTGATTAGATAGTAAATGTTAAAGTCATCCTAGATCAGATAGATGATGATGTGGATTTAATTCAGGGCCATGACTATGAGACTGTGAAAGATAAACCAGTTGAAGACATAGACTGGCTAGAGGAAGAGAAAACAAAGTTAGAGTAGATCATGTCTCCAGTGATTAAATACACAAAATTGTGGCTTAAGCACAAGATTTCAGAATTGGAGAGTGAGGGTGTGCAATGCACCTATTATTTGATCAGAGACTTGGAGTCTCATTCCACTTCTTAGGAATCAATAGAGCACGATCCTAAGGGTAAGACTAAGGTGAGCTCCCCTTTCAAGATAAAGATTAAAGATGTTCAGGCAGAGGATTTGGAAGAGGAAGAGAAGCAAAGAAAACAAAACACATTTCAAAGATGAAGAAAGATGCAAAGGATGAAACTGAAAAAGAAGGAAAAGAGGCTAATGTTTCTATGCCTAAGAGAAGAAGAATAGTAAGGTTGTCATAGAAGGAGAAGGAAAATTTTAAGGAAGGAGATGAAGTTGACCCATCGGTAGTAAATGTGGAAATTTTGGGAGAGAAGACACGGGTGTACATGAGAAGATTAAGGACTCCATCTCCTAAAGATGGTGTACCAAAGAAAAGTGATCCCACATTTGTTCCTGCCATTGAGCATGATAACATCCCTCCTTCTCATGAAGCTCACAATACACCAAGTGAACCTAAGGATGCTGAGGATTATCAAGATCAAGAAGGAGAAGAATTCCAACAAGGTGAACTCTACAGTGTTGAGGCAGAAATAGAGAAGGTGTTGCAGTCTCCTTTGGTGACTTATGAGGATTCACTTGTAAGAAGTCAAGAGGAGAGACATCCTCAGAGAGAGGAAGTGTTAGTCAGGACTCCTTCACCAATGCATGAGGAAGAAGAAAATGATAAGGGAAAAGAAGATAAAGCTGAAGATATTCGTAAAAAGAAATATTTGAATGAAGAAGTACCCAAGGTTCACTAGGATGCGGTTTGACAAGGTAGTGTACAATTAGATTCCAAGTGCCCACTTGGTTGGATAGAGAGTTGAAGAGTAAGGAGGTTGTGGTGCATGACACTCTCCCTAATCGGGATGAATTATGGGACCAGATTGGGAAAGGTAAAAAAAAGAAGAAGGCCAGGTTTATTTCAAAGATTGAAAGAGATATAGCAAATAATAGGGTGGTTCACATTGCTACTCCTAATCTTGATAAGAATAGGCATGATGTGACTGGTAGTGATTATAGTGTACAAACTATCAACTTAGGGCCTACTTCCATGGAATAGGAGATTGAAGAATATGAAGGATCTAGTGCTGTAATCTTGGATATATTTAGGAAAGAGGTGCAAACCAAGCAAGAATTAAAGAAGGAGAATGATAAACTTAAAAGGTATCTACAAGACTTGATGAAATCCTTGCAATCCATTAGCTCCTCAGCATTTGCTGCAAGCTTCCTGCCACAAGAAACAATAACTGATTTGGAGAACATGAAAGCTACTACTCATGCCACAACGAGTTGGTTGCATGAAGTTCAAGCTAAGGGAGATAATGCTATCAAGGACCTCCTTTCAGCTAGTGGGGATGCTATGAGGTCAATAGGTTGGTTAAGGAATGTATTAGCTCGGGATGAAGAGGATGTGGATCTCTTGTTGCAGAAGACCAAAATCATCATGGAATACATTGAAGATAAATTGGTAAGTGATGCCATTCTTCCTTCCTCCAAAGTTGTAGAACCTTGGGAATGGTTTGAAGTTTTGCAAATAAGGAAAAGGGTTTTGAAGAAGGTGTACAAGTAGAGGAAACAAATTGAGGCCACCTTGGCTGTGATTTACAACAAATGCATTTCCCTCTTTGAGGTTATGACAGGAAGAAAAAGGTTTGCACCGAAGCATCTAAGCTTGGAACAATTGAGAAAATGGTGGTGTGATATATATTCTCCAATCAATGAGGACCCAGTCACTAAACATCAGTTAGATGATGCAGCTACATACATTGGAGTAATGCATAAATATCAAACCAGTAAGGTGGATTGGGATAAAGTTGTAGAGTAGTCAAGAGAGGACATTAAGTCCATTGAAAGGATAATTAAGGTTTTATCTATGCCACCTATAGCTGAATTAGACAAGATATTTTTGTTGGTGCAGGAAAGTATGGGGCGAGATAAGGACAAAGGAGGGAGCAGTTAATACAATGCCTCATCAGAATTTGTGCTTCCCCATTATTTCTCTTCCTCCTTCACATGCATTGGACTGAGCTATGTTGGAGACCCCAGGCTGACCTGGATGGAGTGCATGCATTTAATGCCCACTTTACTTTATTTTGAATTCCTCTTGGCTCACTTGTTTTGTGGTTTATTATTGTAAATGCTAATTGGGCCAACATATCTTAGAGGTTTCTATAAATTTGGCATTCTTCCTCATTTGTAAGGGAAAGATAGTTTTATATTGGAGTGAATTAAGCAGTAAAGCAAGAGCTAGAGTTAGGAGTTAGTCTTATTTTTAATAAAGTGTTGTAACAAAAGACTATAATTGTTGCTACCTTGGGTGATTTAATGCAAGTAAAGACATTGTGATTTGGTAACTTTCTTGTGTTGAGTTTTATCTAGCATGGTTCATGTGATTCTATCTTTGAAGTTTCTTAAGTTTATTTGATGTATGATAGGTTTAATGCTAGAGGAATTAATAGTGTTTATGATTTGATACTTGAGGTGTTTCAACAATCTCTAGTCCATACTTTTTGTAGCTAGCTGATTGTTAGTTTCTTTGCAAAGTTAGTCTGGACTTTAAATTCATTGTGCTTAGTTCAATTGTGGATATTTATTCATTCTGATTGCAATAGGGTTGTTTTGGATGAATTTTCATAATATGAAAAATCTTTAACACCTTAGAAGATTGCACTATTTCTATAAGATTGTAGATTCATCTGGGTCAAGCAGGAATCAGTTTCTGAGGGATTGGTCCATTTCAAGTGTTTTATCATTTACATTGTTAATCTTAGGAATAGAACTAATCTTAGAAATCTCTTTGAAACCCTTATCTTTTGCTATTTATTTATTATCTGAGTTAGATTTAGGATTTTAAGTATCACCATATTGAAAAATTTGATAAGCTTTGAGATTCAACATTTTCTTGTAGTAAGGTCCCTTTGTGATTACCAACATTTTCACATTTATCACTGAGTTGTTTGTGCATTGTCAAGACCTGACATTAGAGACCTTGGGGTTATCTCTTGAGGCTTGCTGATAGAGATTTACCTTTCAAGAGAGATAGGATATTTGTATCTTGTCTGATTTGTTGCTATGCAGAAAACACCATCAACATAAGGTAAAAGTCTTCATTAAAAAAATGTTATCCTCTTCAAGAATTAACTTTGGTACTACTAACAATTCCTGGCTATTTACACTTAAATTTTGTGCTTGATTATCAAGGGCATTCAAAAGATTAGAAAAACAATTGATGCCTTCTTGCTAAATGTAAATTTCCTTAGTGAGTTCTCTACCCATAGAACTATCTTGGATTAAAAATATAGAATCTATAGTTCTTTTTTTTGGGTAGATACATGAAAGAACTTTGTTTTATGATATCAGTCTCTTAGCCACAATTCTTGATACTTTTGTCTCCAGTATATTTCTTCCATTGCAAGTAGCTCAACCCATTTTACTTGCAACTTCCTTTGATGTTCAAAGGTTGAAGCATCCAAGCCATGCAAAAGAATACACAAATTTATTTCTGATAACTATTTGAAAACCTTTTCTTTATGCTCAAAATTGTTTTTAAAGATGTGAACATTCCATAGTTTAGTTTACTGCTTGACATACATAAATTTCTTGCATAACTGATACATTTTCGACCCTCTAACATAAGGGGCACTTACCCAACATTGGTGAAGTAAGGACAAAAATTAGGAATGCCTGAACTAAAATTTTCAAATTTAAAGGATGACATTCTTTTTGGACACAAATTTTTGATTGATATGTTCAAAGAAATTGCATAATGATATCAACCAAATAGAGGTAATATATCATATGCTAAATTTTTTCCACTTAGTATCCAATTTGGTGAGGCCAAAAATATTTCCAAGTGCTCAACAATATGTAGGAAGAGTTTTCTATGATTTTTCCAAGTGTATTTTCCCTTTTTAGGTATTATATCAAGGAATTATCTTGAATGAAGGATGAAAATTCTTCCATTTTTTTTGGAGGTGGATAAATACCTCCTTTCTTCTATTGAAGATAATTTATTACATCAAATTCACCAGCTAGAATTTCCTTATCTACTCCTATGTCATCCAAACTTGTGTAAGTACACCCCAAAGAGTTTTCTTATTAGTTGTGGAGGCTAGACCATACAGATTTATCAACCAAAATTTCAAATAAAAAAAAAGAAATTTTTATTGACTGCTAGTTTTTTTCTTTTTTAACTACCTCAACTAAAATTGTTTTAACATTGCATAGTGTAATAAGGCCTCCAGATGTACCTTTTGTAGATGAAAAAGTTGACTTCCATTTTTTCCCTTTTGGATGGTAGAATCATACATTTCCTCAGAACTCTTAGACTCTTGAAAAACTATGAGATCAACTCCAAAAGAATCTAGTTGATGCTTGGCCTAGGTTCTTTTTTCAAGGGAATTAATACCCCTAACATTCCATGAGATTATCTTCATTGCAATTGAGGAGAGCAACATGATCTCCTCAAATGTTTTCTTGCAAGGGAATTAAAATCTTATCCAATGTTTCTTGCAATCCTACCTCTATTTCCTCCTTTAATGTGGTCATGTGGAATTTTCTTCCCCCCTTCCCAAGTGAATTCTTGACTAAATTCTAACTTCTAGGAAACTATGTGATGGAGAGGGTGTGAGCATAATAAAAATCACCCACTCCCCTATTTGTATACTTTGTATCTTCCACAAGTTCTTGAGGGCTGATATACTCTCTATTGTAGGGGGTATGGAAGCTATCTAAGCTAGCCTCTTCCATTTATATCTCTTTTAAATTTTCATTTATCAATTTAGAACCCTCTAAAGTAATTATACTATCATCTAGCTCCTTCAATTTACTTTCCTCCAATGTATTTTCAAAACCTAAAAGATCCAAAGTCTCAGACTAAAATGACTAATATGCTTCAGAATCTTTGATGTTAACTTCTTCCTCCATCATGCATATTGAAGGTATATTTTGATGATGTTTAATATTTTTTGTATCAAACATTAGAGATTTAACAACAATCTCCAATTGGCTCATAGAAGTAAAAGAGATAGATGGGGTGTATAAATGGAGTGGTTGCGATTGGAAAATTATTTTCAAACATGTTGCATTTCCTTTTAGCCAGAATTTAGATAAGGATACCATCATTGGTTTGATCCATTTAACACTTGTTTGATCCCATTCTTTGCTGCCTCAATAGTTTCTTTTTTACTCTGTGGAATGTAAACTAGTGTATTATTTGATGCGGGAGAAAACTTCTTAGAATCTTTCAAAGGTGATGATTGCTCTTTACCACTTTGTCTCAAATTATATGGTTGAAATCTACTATCCTCCTTGTGGTGGAAATAAGCACTAAGATGTCTTAGACTATGAAATTTAGAGAACACATTTTTAGGGAGTTCAATGGGAATACTTTAGATCCATTTCCCAAATTTAGATGTTATATGTATTTGACTAGGAAACTCCCTTGTGGCATCCAATAATATGCAAACCCTAAATGATTTTTTTGGATCTCTAAAAGAGATATAGTCATGCTTTAATAAAAAACTCATGTGATTAGGAAGGGCTTCAAGTATCTTTGTCTCCCTATATTCAAGAGGGAGAGATTTCAGCTATACCTAGAAGGGAATAAATTTTACTAAAAAGGATTTTGGGTCAAAGTTTGAGGAACAAGGTTGAATGTATAACCCATACCCTTGAAATACCTATGATTTGACTCTACAAATTACATCTCTTTATACTTTTGCATAAAAAATAACTACAAAAAAACCTTTCCCTTGATACAAATATAATATCTCATTGGCTCTAGACCATGCATCAAAAATTAGAGCTCTCAAAACTTCTATATCAGGGATGAGTTTCTAGAACTTACAAACAAGAAATTTCCCTCGTAGATCTTGCACTTGTGGCTCAAATGACTCATCAGAGAAAATGATGCTGAGAACACCTTTTTTCTCAATATTTGGATGTTGGATTAAGGTTGCATGTTTCCCAATCATTGGATTCTAGTTGGAGATTGCATTTGAAGCAAGAGATTTTGGGGAAAACCCCTTTTGTGCAACTTTGTGCCTCTACCCAATGGTTTGTTTTGTACCTTCTTCCTCCTTCCTAAATGATTCAATTTTTTTTCTTCACTTCCATGTTGGGACTCTCTTTGATCTAGTTTTCCAATGGTTCATGTTGAGACCATTGGGAAGGCTAATCATTGTGCATGTTGTTGATGGGTCTTTCCATTTGGATTGAGGGGAGTGTCATGTAGGGAAAAAGATGGGCCATTCTGAGGTAGGAAATCTCGTGATTTTTTTCTTTCAATGATTCCCTAGCAGATGCATCATTTATTGGGCCTCTCTAGTCCCACTAGCTGAACCTTCTTATCTTGGGCTAAACACCTTTCATTGGGTCTCCTCTACACAAATATCAAATGGCAACTTCTTTTCCCAATTTAACCTTTTGTGTCGAAAAAATGGACACTAGTGTTGGTAATGTTGCTTAGGTCTAACCGTGTACTGGTGTTGTCCTATCTGATGACACCCAGAGTAACCATGGAACCCTCAAAAGCACCATTGCTTCCCTCCATTTAAAAAAAAAAGCCATTACCATAGCCTCATGATCTTAGAGTTGATGCCATAATTTTGTTTAGAATAATAAGTACAAAATCATATAATTAAATTTGTTATTTAAATAATGTTGTACAAAATGATCAAACAAATTAATAGTTTTACAATTGCATATTTAATTCTAAGTTACAATTAAATTTTTAAATAGTCTTATAGATTTTCTTTATTTAGAAATATATGTAGAATAATATTTTTTCTTATTTGTATAATTAATTAAATAATTTGTTACATTAATTAGATTTTAAGTTTAAATTTTGATTTAAAATCTTTTTTAAAAAGTATCTTATTTCAATTGATTTAAAAAAAATTCTTTAATATTTATTTTTAAGTTTTAAGTTGAATATGCTAATTCAATTTATTTTTAAAAAGTAATTAGTACTAATTTTCAAGTTTACTTTATTTTTGAAAAAGTAATCGGTATTATTTTTCATCTTTAATTTATATTTACAAAAATAATTAGTATTATCATTAGAATTTTTATTCAAGTTTAATAAACATTAAACAAGATCAAAACTAAACCATTCATAGTGTTTGGTATTTACAATGTCTCTAACTCACATTTGTGGGTAATGCCATCGTGCTTTGAAATACTACATTTATCACCTAACATAGTTGTAATAATGACATTTATAGCTAATAAGTTATAAAATAGAATTCCTAGAGATTTACTTTAGGATTTGACACCATTCCACTAAAATGTCATTTATAAATCAGGTTGGAAAGGGCACATGATTAACTTTCAACCTGAAAGGTGAGTCAATCAACCCTTTGTTTTGAATTCTAAATGGGTATTTTAATGGGATATTGACAAAATATAATGATGTCTAGATAACAATGAAAATGCAATCTTGTGATATGAAAGAAATAAATCTAGGAAATGACAAACAAATTTAATTATTAGAAAAAAATTGAGTAGACTTGTGTTCACCTGTGATTTGAATTTTGATTTAATTTGATTGGACAAGGCTTCCTAGGGTGCTCTTGTCTAGATGACTAAAATTAAACTCTTATTTCATAGTCCTCAAGTGTCTGATCAAAGGCTTATTCCTTCCAAATATTATTGTCGGATCTTTGTCGAATGTCAAAATAATTGAGTTTCTATATCTTGTCAAGTTGTAAGGGTTTGATGCAACAATGATAAAAAGGTATTCAATCTTCCTTCAATCTTCTTTAGATATATAACCCACACGTTGAAAGAAAGAGGAATGGTTGTTCTATATAGGGGCTCAGCTTAGTCAAACCCTGTGTTGGTGTTTCCAGCTCCACAATGACAAAATTGATAAAATAGAGCTTATCCTTTTGAGGGATAGAGGCTAAGTGATAAATGAGTAATGAATAAAAAAATTTATGTAACTCACCACTGAAATATGATTCCTTGAAGGACTGAAGTCATGTACATATACTCAAGGCTTGATTTCATTTTGGCTTCAAGACCTACAAGTGTTAGTCTTCACAAACAAAATGTATGCTTAAACATGAACAAAATTACATAAAAAATGACATAATATTTTAACAATGAAATGGTACAATAGTCATATTCTTGATTACTCTTGAAGTATTATAATTTCTCTTGAAAGTGTTTAATGACCAAAATTCTCCTATTTCTTTCTTGTCCTGTTCTTCTTTCTTAGTTTTCAAATGATGAAATGCTTAGGTATTTATATGTAATCAATCTAAATTCCTACAAATTAAATCTCGATAGCTAATATTTAGAATTTGAAATTCAAATAATAAATTGCCATTTCTAACATATTAAAATTTGGAGCCAAATTAGGGGGAAAAGGCCACCCAATGCACCCTTTTCTAGGCCCTATTTTTTAGGATGTTAAACATCAAGGGAAAATTATTTAATTCCTAATTTGATTTTATACACTTGATTCCTTGATAAATAATTAAATGGGCCATGAAATGCATAAATTAGGAAATTAGGAACACAGATAGGTCCATGCACATAAGAGGGAGAAAAATATAGTGTGAAATTTTCAAGGGTGACAATATATGATGCTACATTTAGCCCCCACTTTGGTGAGAGTGTGAACTTATACTCAGAACCAAACTAAAGTAGAAATATTTCAAGAGAGCTTCTTCATCTAAATTTTGGATAGATAGGATGGAAATGAATCTAGGGGAGAGAAAAATCCCACAAGATTCAAGATCCCATGGAAAAAAAAATAAGGACAAAGGAACACACATGTATGCAATGCAACAATACAACACAATACATACATTACAAAAACATGACATAATGAACAACACAAACATGATACCAACTCAGTATGGAAATGAAAAAAAAGGAGGGTATGACAATCACCTAATAGCAAGCTCCACATAAGTCCTACTAGGATCCATACCCAAAATGTTCATGACTCACAGGCTAAGAAAGTGTATTAACAAAAAACGTATCCCTTTTTCACTTAATTTGGGAATAATTAATAATAAAATGAGCCTAATTATACCTTGATTAAGTGTTGTAATTTGTTTTACACATTCACATTAAGTTTAGGGCCCTTTTATACTAAAATGGACTTATTGGTTCCTTATTTAGGGTGTTGTAAAGTGTATCCTTAAACTTTCACACTAATCTAGGGATTTATTAATTAATTGAGGTTAATTTTCCTTAATTTTCCCCTTTAATTCAAATCCAAGCCTAATTAGTTGTAGATTTGAAGGTATAAAACCCAACATTCATAAATGCCATTGCATAACACTTAGTTTTAGAAGTGTGTCCTAGGTTAGTGACCTGTGACCCATTTTACACCTAGTGAATGGATTCTCACTAGGTTCTAGGAACCTATTTTCACATAAAATTTCACATTTCCCAAAGTGTGTCATAGGTGAGTGACCTAGGACCCATTCATCACATGGGTAATGGTTCCTCACTTAGAACTGGGACCCCCCACCCCTTGGGATATGTTTTTGGTGGTATTCTAATGATTTGAAATCCATAATTCAATGTCAGCTTGTGGTATTTAATTTCAGGAAGTAATGTTAAGATAAGTATAAATACAAGGCTATTTCACTTAGTTTCACCTATCAACTTTATGAGCAATTCCTAATAGAAAGTTTATGAAATCAAGAGAAATTCAATAGAAATTTCAAGGAATTCAAGGGTAGATTTATAGAAGAATATTGCAACAATCAAGATTCATTTAATCATGTTAAAGGCATAGTGCATCATGCATGTTGTTGAGCTAGTGTGTTGATGTAGCATTCAAGATCAAATCAAGAATTTCAAAGACAATGTTTACATCAAGATCATGATCAAGATCTACATTCATTGAGGCCACTTCATGATAGTTTGAAGATTTATCCAAGGTTCAATTAAGGTGTGGTGAGTTGTGACATCGCATTTTGTTCATTCATCATTCCTTTATGTGTTGTCTTATTTCAAGGTTTAATTACCAAAATGGGGTTTGACCAAGGGAAACCCCTATTCCCTAATAAAACAACAATTTTCTCCCCTTTGAGGTGTGATTGTAGGTTCTAGGTTGAAGATCTATTAGATATAAGAATTGAAAAAGTTGTGAAATTTGAAAAGAAAGTTGTCAAATCATAGAAATTGAGCTACATAATTTATTGTCAGCTTTCTAAAACTGCCCAACTAGGATTTGGGAGTGCAGAATGAGAGTAACATAACCCAAAAATTGATTTTCCATAGCCCTAGATAGGACCCATTCACCATAGGGAGAATGATTCCTTAGTGAGCCATGAAAAATAACCTTTTACAACTTGTACACAATATTTGACCCACTTAAAACTTTCCTTTTGATTGTTATATATGTTAGGTTTAATTTTTGATACTCAATTACACATTATCGATTGCATACTTCCTCCCATAGATGCACTCCATTTCTGAGACAACATTCCATAATTAGGTGGGATATCAACTACCACCACACTCATCTTAAACTCTTTGTCTAGGTGGGATGCTAATTTGTATGGAAATTCATTTATCACACCAATAATAGGGACTTCTCTTGAATGCATAACATAACACTTACCATGACTGCTATCAAAATTTAGTCCTAATGCTTCCATGATTTTAGCTGGCATGATGTTGTTTGATGCCCCAAAGTCAATAATATATTTTTTTATAAAATTTTCCCAAATAATTAAAGTGAGGAAAAACATATCTATCTTATCAAGACAAGTAGTGACTAAATTTCCTAAGAAAATATGGGGAATTTTAGTGATAACTCCCTCAACTTACTTCTCTTTCTTCATTCATTTTGGGTGGAGTGAGCACCACTAAATCATTACAGGCTATAGTAGCACCATTAATAAGGGCTACTTCCTTCTACTTATGTTCCTCTATTCTCATCATTTCAAGGAAAGGCATAGATACTTTTACCTAGCTAAGTAATTGAAACATATCAACAAGAGTATACTTGGGTAATTCAATTGGGAGCATACCTTGTTCATTTTTTTTCTCCTTTTGTTGATTCTATGTTGCCTCAGCCTTATTCTTATCATCCTTCCTTGTGACTTCAGGGTTTTTCTTCTATGTCTTTATCTTCGTAGTAGGAGATTTGAATTCTTGAGTAGCTTTTGATTTTTCTACTCTTTTAACCCAAATTTTACCTCCCCTACCTTCTTTAGCTTTGACTGCTTCCATTTTTTCATCATGCTTTTTCTCTTTCTTCTTGACATTCTTCTCATCGATGAAAAACCAACAGGACTACCCTGTTCACCACCTACTATTTTGTTCCTCAAATGGTAGGAACTTCTAGCTTGGGCAACCAAGAATATAGTGTATTTCACAATCTCCTCATTTGAGGGTCTTCTTAATGAAAGACCATCTTCTATCACTTCGAAATTGTAAACCTTAATATCACTATCAACATCCTCATTAGAAAGAATTTTTTGATGGTATGTACTAACCATTTTCCTTTGATTATCTACATCTACTTCATAAGAATCCTCATAAGAAGAGAATTCACCGCGTGCAACATCAGAATCACCCATAACCATAAGAACATTAACATCCTCTTCATTTTATTGATCATAGTCTTCAGGAACATCTTCGTCTATTTCAACCATCTATTCTACTACACATTGCTGAGAAGAATATGACATTTTTCAAGTCATACACCAAGGGTTATCTTCAACAAAATTTACTAAATTATTCTGTACAGGATCCATAGGGACTTTATTTTTGGTATTTCTTTGATTATTTAGAATAGGCTTTCCATTATAACAATTGGTATTATATGGGTGGTCTTGCAACCAAGGAGGTCTTTCATTTCTTTGATAATTTTTTTCTTGGAACCTTTCTTGTTTCACAATATTATCATTTATGGTTTTCATAAAATTATCAAGCTTGTCCTCAATAGTTCCTCCTTTAGCACCCAAACTCTTATCTTCCTTTTTTGTACCTTGGAAAAGTTTTACATCATCTCTTATGCCAACTTTACTAGTTTCTCTGCTAATATTCTCAATATGCTCCACCATTTTGAAGGCTTCCCTCAATGATAGAGGATTATTTTCTACTAGTTGGTAAGTCATTTTTGTATCAAAAGCATTACCGTAATTTACCAAGTAGACATAGTCATTTAATTGTAGATGAGGAGGCAACCTCTTCCTATTGTTTTGGAATCTGGTATTAAATTCAGCTACAGACTCATTAGAACCCTTAGAAATATTATTAAATTGATTCAATAAAAAACTTGAACCATTCTTGTCACCATATTGCTCTCTAAATACTCTCTTAAATCCCTCCCAAGATCTAATTCTCTTGGTAGGAAAACTTCTATACCACTCTCGAGCATCGTCAATGAGTGACTTCATAAACAACTTCATCATGACATCTTCTACTTCCAACTCAAAATCATCCATAACATTAGCAAATGATTTGAGATGATCTTCACCACTCAAGGCATTATTACTAGAGAATTTGAATAGAGCAAGTCTAAAATCCTTAGGGAAAGGGTTAGGGTAGCCAGGTATTCCAATGAAACTTAATTTCTGGTATCTATCTACTTGGAGTGGCCTCCTAGTATTGTAATCCCTATTAATATCTCTTTGATCATCATCTATTTTGTTGTTAGAGTGGCTACTATCTTTATCCTTTCCACTTTCACCATCACCACCTCCTTTCTTGCTTCCTACATCATCTTCAAAATAATAATATTATTCTTATTTTTTCCTCCACCTTCACCACCTTGATCACCACCACCACCTCCACTACAAGTATATTCATTAGAATTATTCTTTTGTGACTCACTATTAGTAATTTCTAGAGCTTGAAGACTCTGGCGTGGGTGTGGAAATTTTAAGAAAAGCATTCTTCCTAGCCATCTCTGCATTAGAAGCTATTATTTCAGCTTTCTTCAAATCTTCTTGTAACTTTTCATTCTACAACTGTAATCTTAATATCCCAGGATCTGGGGGTGCATAAGATAGAGTTGGATCAACATTGGCCTTGTGTGTGGAGATTTCAGTAGATTAGGTATTGGTAGTAGTACTGGTATTGAAGGTAGTTTTCTTGGGTTGGTCAATGGGTCTCTTCCCAGGATCTACAAATGATGTCTTCTTAGTAGTAGTAAGATGATTTGAGGCTTTAGTAGTTAAGATAGATGTAGTGTAGGTATTAGTAGCGGAAATTCCCATCAAGACTATTACTTTAGGAATATCATTGGTCATTTTAGAAGCAAATCTAAAATGTTTTTCCTCAAAGGTCTTACGCCTAGTGAGATCTTCTCTCATTTTCTCTAATTTTTGTTTTCTAGCATCTCTCTCAAGTTTCTTAGCTCTAGTCCTATCTTCCCTATCCTTTAACTCCCTCATTCTATTCTCTTCTTCTATAGCTTTCATGCCTTTATCTGTCTTCTGCATTTTCTCAAACATCTCTAGGCTCACTTGGGGAAGGAGTATAGTAGGGCTGGTCAATAGGATCTTCCTCAAGAGAAAGGTGCACTTGTACATCAGGAGACTCACCTCTTGGCTTAATATTATTTCCATTAAGAACAGAGCCAATGCTAGGGGTTAGAGGCTTTGAAAAATTCTTATTCTTACTCCAAAACTCCCACCTATCCTCTTCTCTTGAAATATTAAGCTCACTGTCAAACACTTGTTCAATAAGAAAACTTCCTTGGTCAATGTTAGACCCTTCAATTTCATGTGCCTTTTCATGAATACTGGCACTACTTACTTCAATATTAAATGTGGGAGACACATCAACAAGAGAATCAACAAACTTACTTGATTCATAGCTCTTCTTTACCCAAGCGAGTTGCTTCTCTTTAGTAGGTTCAAATTCTTCCTACTGCTCAGGATGTTTCTTTGCATAACTTTTGGTCTTCTTCATGATGTCAGATGTGTCAAAATCCTTCTTATGTTCTTTTTGAGAACTTGTTTTTACACTGGTACTAGAGAACTCAGAGTCGCCACCCAGAATCTTGGGAAATATAAAGTGATTGCGCTTTGACTTTGTACTTGTAACTTCAAAAAAGATTTTAAACATAACCCAATTACACAAGGTGACATAATGAAATTGATGGATAAGATTGAGTATTATGTGACTAATGCAATAGATTTTAAACCAATTATTCTTCACACTGTAAAGAATATCATAACAATCACTTGACTCTAACTATACCTAACCTGACCTAGAGACTTTGGACTTAGCTAGTCCCCAACGGAGTCACCAATCTGTTAGTGATTTTCTAAGAACCAAAATTATCTCCAAAAAGACCTATGGAATTTTCCATTTCCAATAATCAATACTCCAAAGGGATTGGCCAACAAATGAGTGGAAGCTTACAAAACTTCTACTCCTACACTTTAGGCCCTATGAAACCCAAGAGTGTGATCCTACAATGCATACTCAATATTTCACAAAATTATAATCAAATACATTGTCAATAACAAATACTTCTCATAAAATTACTCAATAGCATAATGCATTGAACAAGTTGGAAAATTATTTATCAATTTCCTATACTTGAAGCATGACAAGGTAGAACATCAACTTAAAAAAACTATAGTGGTATCCATTCAAAAATTTGTAAATTAAAGTGATTGGTTGATGAAAGGAAACATAAACTGAACCAAAAATACTTTGCACGAACCACTACCTTTATCCCAAGAAGCAAAGTCAATATCAACCTGTACAACCAAATAACAACTCAATAACAGCAACATACAGTCACAAGAAATACTGCATTACACCACTTCCCTAGTACATTCATCATCTTTACTACTTACAAATATCCTAGAACTTGATTCTTATGAGTTAATGATATCATCCAAGCATTTAAATTAATTCTTTGAATGAATAAGAAATAATGAAATCAAACATCCATTGAGAAGCAATAGAGACAAATAAAAGGAATCTTGTATTGCTTTCATTCATAACTCATAAAATGAGTACAAGGAGAGAAAATAGCCATGAAATTGGTACTACTTTGCATTGTATTTGCTATACTATTATCAAAATTACATACATAGTACTGAACTCTAACTTAAGAAAACAAATCTAAAACATACTTAGTATTTTCCTTACAATTCACAGTGTCCATTGCAAAAAACAATGAACCCCTACTTTCTAGCTCTAAATTCCTTCTTATAGAAATGAAGGAGAAAAAATCCTCAAGCTAGAAAGTACACATGTCAAAACCCTATTGGACTAATTGAAATAAATATTCCCTAGTTCAGTTACAATGCATTCCCAAGAGGTGGGAAACATGTGGGAAAATAAAAGAAGTCTTCATTCGTTGTTGGAGATCTGGTCCAATTTTCAAAATGGGTACAACCAAATAGTTACCTCAAAATTTGTGCCCACGAAGAAAAAGTGAATGAAGGAAAACATGAAAGAAACATAAAGGAAAATTCAAGAGATGTGTCCATGTTTGCAACCTTGTCATTAATTCAATTTGAAGATGTTGCATTATATTTTTCATACTTTATCAAAATCCTAATCTATACTAAGTCCAAGATATGTAGTGCATTCTGAACTATCCATTATTCATCATGGTTGTAGACTTAAAAATTTCAAATCACTTACCCGCCACCTTTTATGCCAGGCCTGCCACTCCTTCCAAGTACCTGCCCTTCCATGCCAGGAATTCATCTTCAGTGGACCAGTCAAAATTCATGACTTCATCAACACTCTATCTATAAGGTGCATACTTGGTAACAATCTGGTTAGCTTCCTTATCAAATTTCAATAGGACAGTCTCAACATGAACTAACATATCCATATTTCTCTTCAATGTCTCCATATCAAATCTCTAAAAAATTGACATAGATTGATTTGAAATGACTTGATTTAAATCATTTTTCCACTCCTATAGAGTCTTAATGCTATTAGCATTTCTAAAAATGGATGGGAGAAGGCCATGATGTGATTCATGGAAGTATTTTACTAGCTCCTTTATTGTATTCTCCAATGATTCAGTATTTCCCATGTATCCTTCAATCTTTCCTACAAGAACTATAGTAGGTTTAAATTTTTTGGGTAGATTGGGATCTTTCTTAACTCCAATTCCCATCAATACCAAATCTCACTTCATAGGGATCCAAATTTCCATTAGTGGAATGGCTCTTTCTCTATCAATATCAAAATTCCTAATAGCATCCACCATAGATGAATAACTGTAGTGAATAGTATTCAACTTTTTATTCCCTCTTCTATTTGAGAGATCTAGCACTGTTATGACAATATTTATATTACTCTTGAAATTCTCCTCATCATGATTATCACATTTCTCTTTGTACTCATTCAACTACCTAAGCAACTCATCCCTATTGATATCCCCTTCAACCTATGGCCCTTCTGATGTGTTGGGTTCTACTATTGAAATGGGCACACTCCCCATGTTATATGTCACAATGGCCAATGAAGAACTTACTTCAGTAGTAAACTTTGGGGGTACTGCTTCTTGTGAAGTAGTTGGGGAGACAATATCATTCTGCTTAGGCTTTCCAAGTTGCAATCTTTGCAATATATCCTCCAATAATTCTTCCTTTGTCTGTAATTGCATAATGTCTTGCTCAAGGTCTCCATATTTAACTAACAAATTATTGCACTCTGTCCTGAGCTTATCCTTTTCTACAGTGAGAGATTCTACAGTGACCCTTGTGAATTGTGCAACATGAACTGATAAATTGTTATCTTTTATGGTTGATGTTTTTGACACTCTTTTTATTATTAGGCCTCCACTGTAGCTAGCTGCAGTTTCAACAATATTAGGCTTTCTTATGTTTGAAGCTAAAGACCATATAGCCAAGGCTTCCAAATCTTCATTGTAAGAAGAAACCTATAATGAAGGTGAAACTTCTTCTTTTGTATCATAGAGAGGCTTGTCAATTTTCATTATTGTGTCAAAAGCTATGGTAGAATCGAGATCCCATTCTACTACTAGCAAAATGCCACTAGTCCTTACCCATTCTCAACCCTCCTTTGCAGTCATTTTCTAGAATCTAGTTCTCATTTCATTTAATACCTTTTTTTGGATGATAGTATCTAGAAATTATGGGTGAAGGCTCCTTTCTATAGCCATAAATTTTACATATTCATCTCTTTTAGCCATGTATTCAAATTCCATAAAATGTTGAGTCTTTATAAATGAGTCATCATCTAAAAACCTTGCACATGCTTGAACCTACATATCATTGTTTCCATTGAGTCTGATGAGATCAACTTTATTCAATCTTGTTTCCAATTGATGTGTTGTCCTTACCATAGGTGTAGTGGGTGGTCCCTTTATAATTTCCTATTCTGACACCCAAATATCATCATCTGATCCTTCATCATCATAGTCCACTAGAGTAGTGGCTTCAACCTTTTGTCTTTTCAATGGTGGCTCCCTTGGTGGTAATTCACTAGGTGGTGGGGAATAAATGTTTAGAATTTTAGGCTCTATCAACATTGGTGGAGATTGCAGTGGTACTTGTGGCACAAGAGAAGGATTCTTGCACTCCTCTTGCTAATGGGGGGTAGGGACTTCATCAATTTTCTTTTCCTTACTCTTTCTCCTTACAAAGAATTTTATTCTTGGTTCCTCAAGGGCTTGTGATGTAGATTCTTCTCCTATAACTAGGATTTCTCCTCCACTTAGTCCTTCTATAAATGGAGCTTTTACTTTATCTTTACCTATTACCCTTTTAGCTTCAAGGTGACCCACTATTGAATCAAAATTGCTTGCTACAAGCTCCACCTTTTGTATTATATCTTCAATGTCTAGGAAAAATTTGAAATCAGGCTCTTCCTATTTTATTTTTCTCTGCATTTTATTGAATGCAATCCATCTTGAAAGATTTTTTTCCCACTCCAAAGTGTCCAAAACATTTCTTATTACACCTTCAGGGTATTGGAAAATGTGGATAAATTTGGAGCTCATGTTTCTTTCTTTTAGCCAAGCCATAAAACCTTCAAGGTCATATATGAGCCTCTCAACAAAACTTCACATGCAGTATGTTTTAAGTATATCAAGGATGTTATTACAACCTCCCTTGGTCATAAATAAATTAGAAAAAACAAGTGTGCAAAGGAAAGAAAGTTCGTTTTCCTTGATTCAATAAGTGTCCATTCTCTACACTTCCCTATTACTACATAACCTCAAGGAAACCAATTCTTTCTGGTATAGACTTTGGCAGCAAATGAGGTGCTACCATAGAACCATATACTCTTAAGATAGTATAATCAAGGTATGAAATAACATCCCCCCAATTATGATCAACTCCTAGATTAGGATTTCTCTCCTTCGGTCTTAAGAAATCATGTAGAGCTATGGGAATCCTAGGTAAACCCACAATCAAGACTCTCTTCAATTTAGAAGCAAAAAAATTCTGGAATGTCACATAGTCATATGTCCTATCATCTTTGGCCAAGACTGTGGTTCAGCATTGCACAAGAATATATAAGTCACCCACCTTTCTTTCCAAAACAAGATTGTGTGCAAAGTAAACTACACCTATATACGTCTAAAAATGGTCATGATTAAGCTTGTTAATTAATTAAATATGAATTATTTAATTAATTCTCCTAAAGTCATCTACATATAAATAAATTTAATTATTTATTTATATTGTTCATTTTCTCATTCTTCTACTTTAATTAAATAAATAATTTTATTTAATTATTGACATTTCCCACATTCCTCTTAATTAAATTAAATAAATACAATTATTTATTTTAATTATCATATCATTCTAAAGTTTGAATATTTGAATATTCAAATAATGGAATATTCTCTTCATCCCATAATCAAATTAAATATTAAATATTTAATTTAATATTTTCCTCTCACTCTAAATTCACTTCTAAAACATAATTAAATATAATTTATTTAAGTATGCGAGTTTCTATATCCATCTTCACTTACAAATTAAATAAATTTATTTTATTTAATTCTAACTCATTCTAAACTCATTCATTGAAACGGAAAATTCCCTTCGGATCTCAATGACAAAAATTGAAGGAAAAGGGAAACCTTCTATCTCCCTCTCCACTTAAAAAAATCTTCCACCGTCCATTCGAACAAGCTTAATTCGAGCTGTTAAAACATGTCAGCCAATCGAATCCTTTCTAAGACTCTATAAATGTTGGTGCAAATCCAAGCTTTGGTTACACGCATACACACAACGAATACACGAACATACACGCAATTAGCTTATGCACTCACATCCTTTTATCGTCACAACAATATTTTCATCTTAGCATAGTCTTGCATTGAGCATAATATGCATTTTTATTTACATCTCGTTCTTTAGCTATTCATTTTATTGAGCTTGATCTGCTGAATCTAAGAGCAATTGGAAACAACAAAATGCTGGAGTTAGAGAGAAATAAGACGAGTTCGGGGAAGCTGCAGTAATAGTTTTGTTCATTCTGTTTTCCTTTTTAGTTTTCTTGATATAATGTCTTATTGATATGTGTTTGAATTCATTTATATATTGATACATTTTTCACACACACATAAAATGGCACCCACTATGGGGCTCGAACCCACAATTTTAACATTCTCTGCAAGTTTTTTTTGATAGGTTTCCGTGTTCTTGAGTTCAATTTTGAATTTATTTTTTTGCATTTTAGTGCATTCGACATTTTTTGTGGTGCATACGAGGCTTTTGACTCTTTTGTTTTGCAGGATTTTGTAGTGCATATAGTAACTGTTCTAGTGCATATAGTAACTATTCTAGTGCATATAGCAACTGTTCTAGCACATATAGTAACTTTTCTAGCGCATATAGTAACTGTTTTAGTACATTTAGAATCTTTCTTGTGGTGCATTTACCTTCTGTTTCAGCACATATACCTTCTATTTTGGCACATATACCTTCTGTTTTGGTGCATATATCATCTGTTTCGGTGCATATACTTTTTGTTTTGGCACATACGGGGTGTAACACAAATACAAAATTCTGAGTCTGATGCCTTCCATAGACAAAATTCTTTTCTTTCTTTTTTTTTTTTTTAATTTTTAAAATGAAGCAATCTTAGGATAGCCACACTTGGAATAAAATGAAGCAATCTAGGATAGTCACCACACAATGATCTTGCAATTAAAATTGAATAACTTATTTTTGTGAAGCAATATCTTCACTTAGATTAGATCATTGTGATTTGGGTTTTAAAAATGAACTTTTGTTTGCTTTGTCTGTGTCAATAGGTCTATGCTCTCCCCTTTACTGGGTGATCAAAATACCAGACTTTCCTTTTCAATTTCATGATTTTTTGCTGCTTTAATTACATCCTTTAGAGAGCCTTCTGTAGTGGGAAAAAGTACTCACCCTACGAGAACGACTCAAGTGGGTTCAAGCCAAACCCAGGCTATTCTGCCCCACTGTAAAATCTAAAGCGAATTTGGGGAAACCCTCTTTTGCTAGTAGTGTGCAAGATAACCATACCCAAAGCTTTTGTTCTAAAGGTTGGGAGGTCTCCTGAGGGAGTTTATTATTGCCGCACCAAATGAAAATCCTTACTACGAACCTAGTGTAGTGGCCAACCGAAGTCAGTTTTTGAACATTCTAATAATCACAGTGCAAGGGGAGGGAAGAATCTGCCCCCAAGACACTCACCATATAACTGCCAAGGACCGTTTGCTCAGGGATCTGGTATCCACTTCTGTAACTCTGAGCACGCACCTGGAAAAGACAAAAGCACAGGCACCCCTTCGGGGGTGACATGGCTGTGTGAGTCGACACAGTTCTAAGATGTGGGCTATTGATTACTAGAATGACCTACTTGAGCATTAAGAGTGAGTCTGCTTGAATTTTCTTTCATGTGCAAAACCTATGAAAACACTTGTTGAAAAACATTTTCTTTATCATACACTTGGTGTTAGTATAGGGCTTTAAGAACAACTATTTTCAAAAATGTTTGTTGTATCTTCCATCACATTAATTTAGATAAAGAGATCATCCGAAATGAACATGAAGAACAACAACTGAAATCATTCAAAAGTTATTTATACCTTTGTTTCAAAAACATTCCCATGCGTAGAGATTAGAAATCAACAAAATTTTCCAAGAAATTAGTTTCCAATAGGATCAGAAAACCCAAGAAACCATTAGGATACAAGAAAACATTCCAAAAGAGAAAATTCTTATACAAAATTCGACACGTCTTGCTTCATTACCAAGGATTTCTTCATAGATACCAAGACTTTGTTAGAGGATTCACTGATGAGTATGTTGTAGATCCCTTATATTCTCGAGCTTATTATCAGAGATTAGCTCTGTCACAATGACATAATCATAACCAACCTCTTGAGTTTGATAACATACCACAACCTGCTATTGAATATCCCTCACACCCCAGTCATATTCTTCAAAGATCTTGAAAGAATTTCTTTAAAAACGAGGATCAAAATCTTTTAGAGTGCACTTTTCAAAATAACTTTCTAATTTTTGATTCAACTTCCCCAGCAGGATTCTGGCATCCTTCATCATTGGAAGCCATAATAAAAAATTAGGAACATCTTAGATCATATCATAAGATTCCACATCTTATCAAATAAAGATATCATCATCATCGCACTTGTCAAAACTAGGATCTAAGTTTAGAAGAATTCTTCTAAATCAAATGCCTATCTTCACAAGATCTCAATTCAATAAATTAAAGGACGAAATCCAACAAGAAGGTCATACCCAAAACATTCAAGAAGAGGGTGAAAGTAGTAATCCTCTTTACATTATGAATCGTAATCCACTTTTTGACAAAGATATGGATAATAGAGAAGAAAATCTGTTCCACCAATACAAAGACATGAACAAAACACATATATATAGTGATGAGGAACAAGATGAGGAATGTCTTAGAGAGGCTGAGCAAGATCCAAAATTTCACAAAGCCATAGAAAAGATCTTGTAGTGAGATAAAAAGAAATATTTCGGCTATCTAGCTAAACAAGGGGCTAAATTGCCTCATGACTTTAATATTGAGAATTTGAAAAACAAACCTGAAGAGACACCCCAATCTGATCTTAGTGCTTTGAGTCAAAAAATCAAGGCACTTCAAGGAAAAGTTAAAGAATTACAAGGGGGAACAACCACAAAGAAATATACTCTAGAGGATAATTGTCCTTATCCTTTCGATCGAAGTCTTAACATGATTCCTTTTCCCAAGCATTGTGAAATGCCAAAATTTGATTGCTATAATGGGAATTCAGATCCAATCGATCATGTTAGAGATTTCTAAAACATGACATTGGAATTCACTCACGAAGACACTTACTTGATGTGATTGTTTCCTAGGAGTCTTGGAGTTCACTCTATAGAATGGCTATCAAAGATTACACCTCCCATCAAGACATTTGAAGAATTAATCAATCTATTCATATCACAATATGCTTACAACATCCAACACTAGATCACCATGATAGATATCTGCAAAGTTGCACAAAAACCTGGCGAATATTTCATTACGTTTCTTCAGAGATGGAGAAGAATGTTCGCTAGATATCCACGTCCTATTCCTAAAAAGGAAAAGATGGTTACTTTCATTAACAGTTTAAATTCAGAACTGAGCTATCATTTGAACTTACATTGTCCTCTTTCTTTTGAGAAAATGATTGAAGATGCCATAACCATTGAATATGCTTTGGTCAAAAGAGGAATAATAAAACATGACAAAGATAATCCTAGCTCATCCAACCATCACAATAATCAGGACAAGTCTAAATTTTGGACTCGCAACAAAAATATGGTGAATGATGGTGTTGTTGATGCAAATCGTGTCTTGACCAAGCCATTTGTCCTTAGTACTCCAAGCATTCACAACAACACTGTCAACACAATTGCAAATCACAGAAACAATCCTCCCCCTCCAAGGAACAATATAAATCAACATTCTACTCCCAATCAAGGGACTTCCAACAACCAAGGTTACCAAGGAACCAATAACAATCACAATTCCTTAGGGAACACCTCGAATACAAATCCACAAAGATTTTCATTCTTCTCTAATAGAAGAACTTTCACGTCATTGGGTCAATCTTTAGAATCCGCATTCAAAGAGTTGATGGCCAAAAATGTCATTACTTTTCTGCCTCAACGAAACTATGAAACCAGTGTAAAACCTCCATCATGGAATGAGGCATACTATTGTGATTATCATTGGTGTAAAGGTCATCACACAAATAACTGTCAAGCTTTGAAGAATACCATTCAAGACTTAATTGACAATGGCATCATTACAATAGAGGGACATCAACAATCCAACACAGACCACCAAGCGTTTCGCAACCCTTTGCCCAATTATCAAAAAGGTGAGTCTTCTGAAAAAAATGTGAATCATATCAATGATGATCATATAATCAACCATCTCTACATAGACGATGAGTGAGTAAATGCCATTAAAGTCAACAAGAAGGTGGAATATAGAGAAGTCAACGTGAAAACAAGGGTGCAAGCTAAAGTTGTCTTAAAAGGTGCCTCTTCAAAATCTACTAAACCTCCACCTCAACATCAATATGATTTGGTCAACCAACTACGGAAAACCCCCGCTCAAATTTCTATCTTGGAACTATTGAAGATTTCTCTAGCCCATAAGGAAATTCTTGAAAAGGCCCTCTTCAAAAAAAAATGTATCCACTAATTTGGATGTGAACCAATTTCAAGCCATGGTAGGACACTTGTCCTCACCCACTTGCCTCTCATTCTATGAAAAGGATGACGTTTCCATAACTCATCCCCATAATTTGTCATTGTACTTAGAAGTCATGGTTCACAAGTTTCGTGTCAGACGAGTTCTAATAGATGGAGGTGTTGGTTTGAACATTTGTACCATGAAGTTGGTTATGGCTTGAGGATTCTCTAAGGACTCCATTGATTTCAAAAGAAAGATTACCATAAAATCTTATGATGATGAAGAAAGAGCATCCAAGGGTCTAATCATGCTGCCAATTAGAGTGGGCCCTGTTATCAAGAATACTTTCTGTCAAGTATTGGACTGTGATCTTGCATATAACATCTTGTTGGGTTGTCCTTGGATCCACGAAATGCAAGCTATCCCATCAACCTATCATCAATGTCTTAAGTCTCCTTATCATGGACAGGAAATCACGATACTAGCTAATAATTCCAATATTCAAACTTGTGCCAACATAAAAGCCAGTCAAGATACTTTGGTTCCTAACAATCGAGAAGCTCATGCTAGGACTTCTCTAAAGATTGACACACAAATCAATCAATTAACCAACAGTTTTGAAAAGAAATTGAAATTTAAGGACCATGGAGTTGGAGAGTACTCTCTTTGTCTTGCCAATCTACCTACATCACCTCGATCACATGGACAACTGTCTATCATAGAACATCAAATATCAACAGCATCAACATCAAAGAAACCACCAACAGAGCCAATCACAAAATTTAATGGACAATTCATCAAAGAAAAATTCCCCATGGAAGATCCTGAGGATACAAAAATTCTAAACTGGCTCTATAAAGATTAAGATGAAGCAATCTTTAATGTCAAATTACCCACAGAAAAATATGAAAAAGGGTACTCAATCATGTAGAAGATGGGCTATGATAAAGGTCCTATTGGAAAAGGAAAGAAGGAGTAGTTGAACCTATTCACCTCCACAAACTTGCTGCAAAAGAGAAAACTAGATTGGATTATGATACTCACTCCAAAGAAAGCACATCCAAACAACTACATGGCACTATCTTCACATTGCAAGAAGGCTTAGATTCATGAGAAGCATGTTTGGAAATAGTTCAAAACTTCATGGATAACAATTATGACACTGACTCTGCTGAATATGAATGGGACACCATTTACAATGATGAGTTCTGGAGGGACAAAGAGGTTGATGTAATACACCAGTACACCCCAACTCTAATTGAAGGTCAAGGTTTAGGGACCCAAACACTTGAATTCGAATGACAAAGTCACCATGATTCTAGTGATGCTGAGTCGGATCTAAATGAACAAGACTATCATGAGGACAGTATCATCATTAATCCACCTCATGCCTCGGATCCTACGGACCACTCTGTTATGACCATAACCATAGCCAATTTCACACAACTTGACAATCTGCTATCTTTGATCCATCCTAATCTCATTGATTGGGATTCAACTGAACCTATCGATATACCTATATTTCCAAGTGAGGAAGCTATCATAAAATTCCTTTCCATAGATGATATAAATGATTGTTCCACCAGCGATTTTAGACATAGTTTCTGATTAGGAGAGTGTCAAGTCTCCTAGCTACAAAAGTAAAAACAAAAAAGAAAGATCTAATGGTGAAAACTAGAATTTGGTAGTATTAGATCAAACAAAAGATAAAATAAAGAGCATATTGGATGGTGAAAAAATATTTGAGGCACTAGATGATGGGAATATTGACACTCTCCTAGAGCATTACCATGAGCAATCGCCTATTTTGATTGAGCCTACAAATGCTATCAATCTTGAGACTTCTGACAAACCAAGAATTTTACAGTTAGATGCATCAATGACAAAGAAAGAAATACCAGAGTTCATGGAATTCCTGAAAGAAAATCAAGTCAATTTTGAGTGGTCTTATGTTGACATGCCTGGTCTTGATCCTGATCTTATCATGCATCAATTGTCTATCAAACTAGGGGCTAATTCGGTGAAACAAAAACTTAGAAAGATGCACCCTCATGTTGCATTATTGGTTAAGGAAGAACTGAGAAAAATCCTTGATGTAGGCTTCATAAGGCCAATCGACTATGCAAAATGGATCTCCAACATTGTTCCTATATCTAAGCCTAATAAAACTATAAGAATATGCATAGATTTCAAAGATCTTAATAAAGCATGTCCTAAGGATGACTTCCTACTGCCAAGCATCGACACTATAGTTGATCTGATAGCTGGCCATGCCATGTATGCATTAATGGATGGTTTTTCTAGCTACAACCAAATCAAGATTGCACCTGAAGACCAGGAGAAAACAACTTTCACATGTCCATGGGGAACTTATTGTTGGAACGTCATGCCTTTCGGTCTAAAGAATGCTGGGGCTACTTATCAAAGAGCCATGACTACAATCTTTTATGGCATGATGTATATCTTCATGGAAGATTATGTAGATGACATATTGGAAAAATCAAACACCAAAGAAGGACATCTTGAAATATTGTCCAAAATATTTGCAGGATTAGAGAAATTCAAATTTTGCCTCAACCCCAAGAAATGTGTTTATGGGGTCAAATCTAGAAAACTCTTGGGGTACATTGTTTCAGAAAAAGGAATTGAAGTAGATCCTGCAAAAGTACAGGAAATTATGGAAATGCCTCCACCAAGGAACATCAGTCAATTGAGATCATTGCAAGGATGACTTCAATCTATACGAAGGTTCATTGCACAATTGGCTGACAAAATTTTACCTTTCACACATCTACTACATAAGAATGTTCCTTTCAAGTGGGATGAAAAATGTGAATTGGCCTTTCAACAAATCAAACAATATTTAATGACCACCAATTCTCATACCACCAAATCTAGACAAACCCCTAATCTTATACATTGCCACAACAAAGACTTCTCTGGGGCACTGCTAGTGCAAGAAGACTCTACAGGAAAAGAACGTGCAATCTACTACATTATTAGAACACTAACAAGTCATGAGATCAACTACACTTCTATTGAGAAGGCTTGTCTGGTAGTAATCTTTCCTTCACAAAATTTTTGGCATTACACGTTAACTCATACAATCAATCTGGTTTCAAATATTGATCCACTCAAGTATTTGTTGAGGAAAGCATCATTGACATGAAGGTTAGCAAAGCGGGTAATGATTCTGAGTGAATTTTACATCCATTATGTTGATCACGAGGAAATCAAAGGACAAGTTATCGTTGATCAATTAGTTGAAGCACCACTATAAGTAGACCATCCCCTGCACATTGAATTTCTAGATGCTGATGTCTTTACTGCAGAATATAAACAACCATGGTCCTTATATTTTGATGGTTCTTTCACTCAACATGGATCGGGGGTAGGCATACTTTTCATCACCCCTCAAGGACACACCATTCCTCGATCATATAGGCCGATGTTTCCATGCACCAACAACATAGCCGAATATGAAGCATTGATCACTAGGCTTAAAATAGCACTGGAATGGAGGATTACAAAATTACAAGTATATGGCGACTCACAACTAGTCATTTATCATATCAATGATGATTATCAGACCAAAGATAACAAACTATTACCATATAAAAAGATGGTTGATGACTTCAAGAAATACTTTATGGACATCAAATTCACACAAATTCCAAGGCTTGATAACAAAGTAGCTCATGCCATGGCTACAATTGCATCATTGTTACAACTCCCAAAAACTCAGACTCACTATGAATTTCTGGTGGAACAATCATTTTCACCTGCTTATGATACCCCTGAAAGCCAAATCATTTGCCACTTGGTATGATCCGATTCACCTTGGTACGAAAAAATTTATGCCTACCTCAAAGACGATATCTTACCACCCGATTTATCTCATAACCAAAAATGCAATTTTATCTGCCAATCTGCTCGCTACACTCTTATCGCTGACACTCTTTATCGTCGTTGTCTTGAACATGAGAAATCTAACAAAGCTTTACAAGAGGTTCATGATGGCATCTGTGGTACTCATTCAAGTGGACTGACCTTATCCAAGAAATTGATTAGAATGGGTTACTACTGGCCTACAATGGAGAGGGAATCATTCGCTTTTGTGAAAACATGCTCAAAATGTCAGATTCATGGGAATCTCATTTATGCTCCTATACAGGAACTTCAACCATTCACGCCAACTTGGCCATTTTCTCAATGGGGGTTAGATCTAGTAGGCAAGATTCATTCTTCTTCATCAAACAAACATATGTTCATCATCACAGCTACAAAATATTTTATCAAGTGGATTGAGGCAGTACCTCTTACTAAAGTTACCGGAAAACAAATATCATCATTCATACTCAACTATATTATTTGTCGGTATGGCATTCCCAACTCCATTATTACAGATAATGGATGTCCTTTCAAAAATTAGGATGTTGATGAACTTTTTGACAGATTTCACATTCAACATAGATATTCAACACCTTACTATCCATAAGGGAATGGCCAAGCAGAGGCCTCAAATAAAACAATATTAAATTTTTTGAAGAAGACTGTGAATGACTTAGGGAAGGATTGGCACATTCAACTAAATCCCACCTTATGGGCCTACAGAACCAGTATCCGCACACCAATAGGAGCAATACCATTTGCTCTTGTCTATGGAGCTGAAGCCATACTACTTTTAGAAGTTGAGATTCCCTCACTCAGGGTATCACTGAAAGGTCTTACAACAGATGATGAATACAGAGTTTCCCGACTCCAAGAGCTTGAACTCCTAGATGAAAAGAGACAAAGAGCAGCTGATCATTTAAAAGCATATCAACAATTGATGTCTCACAACTATAATCACAAAGTAAAGCCACGTACCTTTCAAGTGGGTGATCTTGTTCTGAAAGAAAACCCATGCAATCAACAAAACAAAGAGAAGAAAGGAAAGTTCAAACCCAATTGGCTAGGTCTTTATGTGGTTATCGCAATCTATGGTTCAAGAGCCTACAAGCTATCAATGCCAAAAGGGGACCTGTTTGACGAACCTATCAACAATATGCACCTGAAAAAGTATTATGTCTAAAGCGGTTATCATCATTAGAAAAAGTCTTGAAAAAATACAAAAAAAAAAGTCCTAAAGAAATACAAAAAAATTAGAAAAAGTCCTGAAGAAATACAAAAAAATCAGAAAAAGTCCTAAAAAAAACAAAAAAATCAGAAAAAGTCCTAAAGAAATACAAAAAAATAAGAAAATTTTCTTAAAAAGAAAAGAAAAAAAGAACGTCATAGGGTGAAAACCTAGCAACAGGTAGTCTATTGACAAGAAAAATGCAATAAAAACAAATAGTGAAAATCTGGCAAACAAACGATATTTGTAGCTCTCCATCTATTAATTCATGTTCTGCACTTAACTTTTCAGCCTTCATTTTCATGCATCTTTTCCATCATCTTAGGGCCACACCAGCATCATGCTATCATCATTTTTCTAGAACAATAATGTCTTATCATGGCTTGATTTATTGTACATATTTATTTCAGCAAATACCGAGGGAAAAAATTGGCATACTGGGGGCAATCAACTTTCAGGTTTTACCGAAACAATGAGACAGCGACATCAAAGCCAAATCATGCAAAATAAAACAATAAAATCAAACCATATGGATAACTATCCAATCATTGATCCATATCACAATAATTTTTAGTTGCGTACCCTATCATGACTCATATCTGGATGATCTATAATCTGAATAATGTTTGGAATAATAATATTTTATTTTTGAACACTAGTTGTTTAATTTTTGATATCATCTCTCTAGAGCACACTCGATGATGTATTGAACTAGACTAGCAAGGAAAGAGGATGATTTTTCTTTGTCTATTGTATTGAGGATAACTATCCATCTGTTGCAAGTATGTCATGAAACATGATTTCCAAAGTTTATCATTGATGACAGTTCCAAATTTGCATCAGAAGGTAGTTAGTCTTTGTGTGTTCGTGCAAGAAATGCTTAGGTCATCTCGGTTCAATTATACCTAGATGCTTGTGTTCGCTTGCTATATCAAAAATCATGAAAGTTGTACTCAGGTCATCATTGGTGCTAATTTCCCCTTTGATGCTTGTACACACTTCCAACATTTTAAAATGCTCTATGATGATTCAAGAAGGTTAGCAAAAAGGCTCAACAAAATGATTGGTTTCATTTAGTTGCATCTCATTTTAGGTCATTATACATAACTGCATATTGGATTTGCATCAAAGTTTTGAAAGGCCAATGGTTGTCATGTTTCTTTGGACTATTTTTGGAGGACAATACAAACATTTGTTTCATTATCTCATCATCTCGTTCATTATCCTTTCATTCGTTTTCATTTCATTATCATTCATATCATTATCATATCATTTCATGATCATTTAATTCCATCATCATTCATTATCATTCATCACATTGTCATTCATTCCATTCATTTCATCTCATTATCGTTATCTTATCTTTTCATTTATTTTCATTTTCATATCATTCATTACATTTTCATATCATTCATTGAATTATCATTCATTCCATTCATATCATTCATTCTTATTCTCATTTTCATTTCATTATTTCATTATTACATTGTCATCATTTCATCATCACATTATCATTATCATCTTATCATTGCATTATCATTATCATTTCATCATTTCATTATCATTATCATTATCATCATTTATTTCATCTCAGTATCATTATCTTATCATATCATATCATTATCGTTTCATTCCTTTATTTCATTACATTATCTTTATCATTTCAACATTTCATTATCATTATCATTTCATCATTTCATTATCATTATAAATCCATTATTATTCTTTTCATTTATCATTTCATTTAATTATATTTCATCACAATATCATTTTATCATACATCTCATCTCAATTTCATATTAGTATTCATATCATATCATTTTATCATACAAATTCATAATGCATATCATGAACACAACATTCATTTTTCATCATATTATCATCATTTACCTACATTGGCAAATCCAAAACTCAATATTCTATACATACATTTTCATATCATAAGTCATCCACCTGCATGACATCACTAGTACACATCAATCATCATCATCATCATAAAACATCATATCAAATCATTGTGCATAACATGTTAGTCATTCACTCATTCAAATGCATACCAAACTCCATAACACATAGAAATAAATGCATATCACATTATCTCATCAAGGCACAATTCATCACCAAAACAATCATCACCGCTGCATATCATCACTCATCAAAAATGATACAAATGTCCAAATGTCCAAGGAAACTATAGAGTTCAAAGAGAGATACATAGGATATGATAAAAAAAAAATGGCATATACATGCTCCAAAAATGATATACATCATAGGACTAGCTGGTCGATGCCCCTGATGGAGCTAGTCCAGAAGGAGGTGGCCTCCCACTGGTACCCACGTCTAGATCCCACTGAGGCCCAGTCACTCCCATGATCTGTGTATGTGTCTGTGATCTGCTCCTAGTCCTGCTGCAAGATCAGGTAAATGGCTCTCTACGCTCGGGAGGACATAGCTCCTTGTACCTGACTCTATAATACTCATCCTCCCTTTCCATCTCCATTCCCTCTGCAATGGCATCCCACAATGATGCACTCTCTACCGTGCCCATGAGCCTCTGAGAGACACCCTCCACCTCCACTGCTCTCTGTCTGAATGCATCTCTCTCTATCATCACCTGGGCTAACTGTGGGTCTACGGTAGGTGCCTGTGCCTGTGCCAATTGTGACTGTAGCTGTAGAATAAATCCCTATGACTGAGTCAGCTAACTCTGCAACTGTCCCTGCTGTCCTTGTAGTGTCTACACCTAGGCCTGAATAGTAGCTATCTACCCTTGTTGAGATGAGGATCCCATTTGGATCACTGTTCGTCACCCAATCCTTGTCCTCGACTGTCGCATGATCTGGACACCCCTCAAAATATCCAACCTCGACCTCCCCAACACCTGTCCTTCATCCCCACCATCATCTCCATCATCTCCGTCGGAACTCTCCTCCTCCAACTGCTCCCTACTCGCCATCGACCACATCCTCCTATCTCACTGCCCTTGGCTATGGTACTACCAGAATGGGTGTTGGCTCATCGGGACTGGTAAACCGTGGAAAGGGATGTGTATGGTAATATAGAGAATAATCATTAGACATATCAGCATCAACAATGTCTCGCATGTCATCCCATGCCTCGGGTGCTAATGACCTGAACTCTGTATATGCTGTCTAATACGAAATACATGGCCCCCATCCAGCCTCATCTCTGCTTCATGTACAGTGTGCAACCCCCTGTGCCATCCCCTAGGTAAATCCAAACTGTCTCTGCACCTGCAATGCCAGAAACCTCTCAAGAATGAAAGGAGTCCTCCCTATCAAAAATTGAGGAATGCATACAAATGGCATCTCTATATCATCTATATCCCATGGCTCATAATGAGGATATGGTCACCATACCACTGCATCCATATCATCTAGAAGTCATCTCCAGTAATCCACCTTGCTTAGCTTGGGTTGAGTAAGGAACATAACATACGTATATACATAGGGCCTACCTAAAGGCCTAACTCTAGGGCACGCTGGTCTTGTCACAACAAGATGCTCCCATGACTAGATCTGTAGCAACATCACACCACATGACAAACTGGAAGCACCCCTGTACACCACCTGATGCAAATCATGATATAGATGCACTAACATACAACTCCCCCATGCATATCTTCGTGGTTGTAGTAACATCTGCTCCAAAATCTTGCCCCATCCCACTGATAATCCCTTTGACCGTCGATCCAAACAAAGGAGACCTCTGATGAATGCACCCAAAACTACAAGAAAAGCTAGATATCCTCAAAAGTCAGCCCATGGTACCCAGTACCCAGCTATATGTGCATCACCATACACCCATCTCAAAGCATCTATACCCCCAAGCTCCTTGTTATCATAGAACACAAGGGCACCAACCATTGGGATACCTAATATCCTATATACATCCTCTGGAGTCACCATCACCTCACCAATCGGCATATGAAAGGTGTTGTGCTCCGAATGCCATCACTCTGCCAGTGCCTTCAACAGTCCTCTGTTGACTCAAATCGGCAGCATAGCCAACAAGGATCTCAAACCACATGTATCTATCAAAACTATATCAGCAGGTGTCAACTCGGGTATCCTATCCCATCCCGCTGAGTGCCGCTCTCTAATCTGGAGGTTTTTGAAAACCTCCTATTTTTATTTTTGGCCATCACAAGGATAATTAATCAGAATCATACCAATCATTCAATCTCAATCAATCAAAATCAATTAGACTCATATCTATCAGTGACCTATATCAAGTGAACTATATCGGTGAACTATATCCGACCCATATCAATGAATTGTATCAGTGCATCATATCCTATCAACGACCCATATCACAATCAATCTATCTGGATATCATATCAATCTGCTCTACCACCAATTACTATTTTTTTTCTATCACAGAAAGAAAATTTATCAAAAGTCATATCAATCATTTATCTGACATTTACTCTTTGTTTTTCATTCATGGGAAGCAAAGTTATCAGTTCATTCTACTCTTTGTTTTTGAAACAAAGTTATCAGACAATTACTCTTTGTTTTCTACTCTAGGAAGCAAAGTTATCAATCAATCATTGGATTATTCTATCATTTCTATCACTATCAGCATGATGACACAATAGTTTACCTATCTATTGACCAAGGAAGCAATATATAAATCATCATTTTTGCATTATATCATCAAATCATACATTTTTCCTATTTTCACCATATGCGCTACTCTGTGGCCTCTATGCGCTAAAACCCATATGGGTCATTCTTTTCATGGGATGTGCTCAAATAGTTCCCCTATGTGCTAAAACCCATATGCGCTAAAACTATCAACCTAAGCGTTACTTTAGTTACCAGATGCGGAATTTCCCTATATGCGCCACTATTTTTGTTTGAAGTGCTTAAACCTAGCTTTCTACATCTTTCCATATATGCACCACTATTTTTGCTCGATGCACTTTTTCCTATATGCGATACTATTTTTCCTATATGCACCATACTCCTAAATTTTTGAATGAAACCCTATATGCGCTATTATTTTCATCGAATATGCTAAACTGGTTTGACGCTAACTATTTTAAATCTAGCCTATATGCACTATTGTTTTTACCCTAAGCGTTGGTAAAATCATCGAAAGTGCTAAAACGTTATTTTCAAACCCAAAATATGTGGAAAAATAGTCAATTTTGATTCACAAATGTAAAAAATTCGAAAGCACAAGCAGTTAGATCGACTCACTGGTGGTCCATACGTAGCTAGCCTTTGGTATCGACAAGATCTCTCGAATCGGTGGCGATGATAAGGAATCTCCATGTCGCAAGGTCACTCTCAGAGCTATAGTATTCACAAAGTCAAAAAGTGCAAATGACTTGTCTTTTTCAACTCTTTTACCTTTTAAAGGTCAAATAAAGGTAAGTTTGCTGCCTTTTGACTTTATTTTCATAATGGAACATTCTTTCCATCATTTTTCAGGAGCTAAATCACTCTCTCCTCTGCAGAGTATCACTATCTAATCTCGATTGTTTAGCAAAATTTTTGCAATCCATATCCTCATCCGTGATTTACCTCTCGAGGGGGCATCATTAGCATCAACATCAAAAGCATATCAGGGGAAAAATCTTATTTTTCTTTGAAGCAATACGTTTCACACATCACTTCAAAGAGGGGCAAAATGTATACGTCTAAAAATGGTCATGATTAAGCTTGTTAATTAATTAAATATGAATTATTTAATTAATTCTCCTAAAGTCATCTACATATAAATAAATTTAATTATTTATTTATATTGTTCATTTTCTAATTCTTCTACCTTAATTAAATAAATAATTTTATTTAATTATTGACATTTCCCACATTCCTCTTAATTAAATTAAATAAATACGATTATTTATTTTAATTATCATATCATTCTAAAGTTTGAATATTTGAATATTCAAATAATGGAATATTCTCTTCATCCCATAATCAAATTAAATATTTAATATTTAATTTAATATTTTCCTCTCACTCTAAATTCACTTCTAAAACATTATTAAATATAATTTATTTAATTATGCGAGTTTCTATATCCATCTTCACTTACAAATTAAATAAATTTATTTTGTTTAATTCTAACTCATTCTAAACTCATTCATCGAAACAGAAAATTCCCTTCGGATCTCAATGACGAAAATTGAAGGAAAAGGGAAACCTTCTATCTCCCTCTCCACTTACGAAAATCTTCCACCGTCCATTCGAACAAGCTTAATCCGAGCCGTTAAAACATGTCAGCCAATTGAATCCTTTCTAAGACTATAAATGTTGGTGCAAATCCAAGCTTTGGTTACACACATACACACAATGAATGCACAAACATACACACGATCAGCTTATGCACTCACATCCTTTTATCATCACAACAATATTTTCATCTTAGCATAGTCTTGCATTGAGTATAATATGCATTTTTATTTACATATCGTTCTTCAGCTGTCCATTTTGTTGAGCTTGATCTACTGAATCTGAGAGCAATTGGAAACAACAAAATGCTAAAGTTAGAGAGAAATAAGATGAGTTCAGGGAAGCTGCAGTAATGGTTTTGTTTATTCTGTTTCCCTTTTCAGTTTTCTTGATACAATGTCTTATTGATATGTGTTTGAATTCGTTTATATATTGATACATTTTTCACACACACAACACCCTTAAATAGAAACATGTACATCAATAATGAATACCAATTGAACTTCACTCCTAATTCACCCTTCTTCAACCTTGTTAGTCCTTCATGCATCAGAAGCTTCCCCTTTAGAGGAAAACACTTTTATTTTAGGAGCCATAACACAAGAGGTAATACAAGGCAGGGCTTTTGGTTTTTTTGAACAAGGCCTATGAATTTTGTGAGGGTTTGACACAAATTATGAAAATGTAGAATTAACAAATTCTTCTTTATGAATGTCAAAGCTTAAAATGATGAACCAAGAAAACCCTAATAGACTTAAGGTCGATAAACCACAACTTATCAATAATGTTGGAGAGAGGGAAATGATTCACTTACTAGTTTTCTTCACAGGTGGACAATCCTGGTTCCGATGTTAGAAAATGTTGAGAAAATACAACATGAGCTCCTTGAGTGTTTCAAGTATATTTTCAAAGTGGAATGATGACTTTAAGACAAATATTTAATAATTATGCAACTCCTTACTTTGGTAGATCAATGTCCTTTTAGCTATTAAGGCTCGCTCGTGCAAACTAGAATGACTCACTTGCCCTCAGCTAAGTTTTGAATGCTAGTCATTGATCCTTTTGGGGTGCTAATTAATTGACGATCTAGATTTGACTAGCTTATTTTGAAAGATCTGACTATTCATAGCTGCAATGCTTACCAAATGATAGGAGGCCATATGGAACTACTTGTTAGTAGTACGTGGGCTCCACCATCTCTTTGTCACTATAGCTCTGATCCATGTGTCCTTTTCCCCTCGCCCCTGTGAGTCATAACTCATGTGCAACTTTCATCAATAGGGAGACGGGGAGAGGCTGATATTAGATCTCTTGGTTTCTTCATGCAAACTTCTTAGTTATCCATAGTTCTATCCTTCATACAACATCGATGGCTTAGATTAAAATATTTCAAGCACATGTGATAAATCTGCATTAGTAACACACACTTTATTTTCCATACCCAGTGTTGAGGTGTTTAATTAAATATTTTCCCATTTGCTAATGCTTCCACATTCTCTAGATCACTCCATGTGGCAGACGCCCACTTCCCCATTGGGAATGTAGCAGAAGAGATGGGGCCCACATGAGATAGCGGGAAGTAGTCAAGATTAACCCATGTCACCTACTATCAACCATTGATTCCCTTTACAACTCAATAATACTAACCATTTGAAACCATCAGGCCTTACTATTTGATAAGATATGTGGAAACCACTCGCCAGTCCATGTGGTTATTTTATTAGGAAAGAAGAAAAAATAGGCACACGAAGAACGGTCCAGATGTGGCCACCTCAATTATCTTCCACTATAGATTCACTTCAACAACCACCTACATGCCTTATCAAAGACGTCAGGCCCACTAACCATCCAAGATAGATGACCTTCACTCATGAGCCTGTATGAATAAAATCATGCGAAACAAAATAGAAGGGGCACGCGAGGAACGGTGGTGATCGTCTAGATCAATCTTATGACAATTAAAAGTCCTTATATCTACACATGTCAGAAACTATTAATCCTCTTAGAAAGGGACCCGACTAGGTCGACGAGAGTACACCCATGACATAAAATACTGAAGGCTTTTCAGTGGGAAATATTTAGCCCAACTTAGGAAAAATTAAAACCATAGCCCAACATACATCAAATGATAAAACAAGACCAAAGGGCTAGTTACTCAATGGGTTTTGATGGCATAAATCATGACTTAAAGCATTGTGAACCAACACAAGGGGTCAACCAAGAAATAAAACCTTGGTGAGGATGCAAATCAAAGGGTTTTTTTCTAAATAAGACCTGAGTAAACTAAAACCCTTACATAGTGTCAAGAGATGAAACCCATAGTATTCTAGAACTAAAAATGACTTTGGAGATGGAACATGAAAATTTCTAATGAGTTCCATTAGTGGCTTTGACTGGGGATGTATGTCTCTTGCAAGCATGGCGAGATCCTAGAATCTTAGGTTGAAGCAGATCAAAACTAGGGAATAAAACAAGAGGACCAAAACCAGAGAGCCACCTGTACTAGGTAGTAGGACTAAAGAAGACACAACAAAAGAAAACACACCTATATATGTAATGTACAAAACCTATAGTGTACATGGATTTATAACATACCTAGGAAAAGTATGGTTTTAAGAACTGTCCATGTATTGGCAGTTCAAAAAGTTCACCTGTCAAACTTTGGAGGAAATAAGAATCCTCACCATGTGTACTAGCTATCAAATAAGGACTAGTCCATAATGCTTCAAATTTCCCATGTTTTCCCTTGTCATGATCCCTTGCATTCTAGGCTAGCACCATACTATTTACCTTAAATTTCCTACGGAAGCTCTCTTATCATGTAAATGCTTAACTTGCAGCTACATCTTCATATTTTTAGCATGAGATTCTCTTCTAGTTTCACCTAGCTTCACCAGATTATTTATTTAGTGTTTCATATTATTACACACATCTTCATCATATTCTTGCATGAAATTATACATCTTCAATAGGTTATTCTATGGAATTCTAGCATCTAGACCATATACCAAACCAAATGGTGAATAACAAGTAGCTTTCTTCACAGTCACTCTATCTACCCAGAGTGCTAATTTCAGCTTTGAGTCCCAAGCCTTTTTATTTTTCTCCATGACCCTTTTGATAATCTTTATCAAGCTCTTGTTACTAGAATCATCCTAACCATTTCCTTGAGGATGGTAAGGTGAAGAATAAGAAACCTGTATGCCATTTTTATCACAAAAGTCTTTGAATTCCTTAGATCTAAAACACATAGCATTATTTGAGATGATCTTTTTCAGGACTCCAAACCTAATGAGAATGTTATTTAAGTGGAAATCCACCACCTCCTTGCTTGTTTCCTTCTTTGTGGGTATTTCTTCTACCCATTTTGTAAAATAATCAATGGCAACAAGGATCCATGAATGCCCTCCACTAGAATTTTCTGGTATCTCTCCAATGAAATCAATTCCCCATTTTTTGAAAGGGGCTTGAACTATCATAGGCCTAAGTGGTAGATTTCCTGGAAACTTCAACTTTCCTAAAAACCTTTGACAAGCATCACAAGTCTTAATGAACTTGTGAGAATCCTTAAAAATAGTAGGCCACTACAATCCTACTCTCAAGATCTTGTGGGCAGTAGTCTTTACCATATAATGACCACCACACACCCCACTATACATTTCCTACAAGAGTTCTAGTGTCTTCTTTCCATCTACACATTTGAGCAATATTCCATCCAAGTTTCTACACCATAGCTCATTGTCAATAGTCACATACTTGATGGAATGAAATTTCAATGTATTTTTGTCATTCTCAGCCATGTCTTCAAGAAACTAAAAATTCTATAAATATTGGACAATTCTTCTATGCCATCTGCATGTTTGCATATCACAGATAGGTGCAACATCAATCACTTATGTCTAATTAACCCGATTAGCCTCCAAATTAGCTTCTATCATGAACTTAGCTAGGCCCTGTCCTCTTACTAATTCAGTGATCTAAACATAAATGTTAAATTCTTGGATCCTATTGATCCATCTACACCTTATGCTTGTAGTCTCTTGCTAAGTGAAAATATCTTTCACAACATCACTCAGTACAAAAGCTATGATAGTAGCTCCCTGTAGGAAAGTCCTAAAGTTATTTACAACCTTAACCAGAGCATATGCTTACTTCTCAGTTATGTCATATTTTAGTTCTACATCTTGTAAAGACCTGCTAAATTATTTAATGGGTTGTTCAAAGCCCTCTTGATTTTTTTGTAACAAAACATCAACAATGGTATCAAAAGAAGCAAAAGAAAAAGTGTGCATTGGCTTGGAGAAATCAGAAGATTTTAATACTGGAGCCTCCTTAATAGCTTGTTAAATCTTTTTAAGTTCCTAACTAGGATCCTCACTATATAGCACCTTTTCTCCCTTCTTCAATATTTCTACAAATTTAGTCACAAACCTTCTCAAAAAAATTATTTGTCCAAAAAATGATTGAATTCCCTTGACATTTTTTGGTTGAGGGATTTTATCTATGGCTACTACTCTTTCAAGGTCTATCCTTACTCCATCTTTAAACACAATGTGTCCTATAAACTTTCCCTCAGTTACCCAAAAAACACATTTCTTTGGATTCAAATATATCCCATACTCTAGTGACCTGACAAATACCTTTTCTAAACTCATATAGTGATCTTCCTCTTTCTTGGAGTAAGTGGTGAAGTCATCTTGATATACATCCATAAATAAATCAATAAAATCATAAAAATCTATCCATAGCTCTCTGAAAAGTGGCACTACATTTGTTAAGCCAAAGGGAATTCTAACATAGACATAGGTACCCCATGGAGTAGTGAACGCAGTCTTGTACTGCTTAGACTCTTTCACTTTTACTTGTTTATAACCTGAAAAACCATTCATCATTGACAGTAGCTCATAACTAGTTACCTTTTATAACATGGCTTCCATGTTTGGGAATGGGTAATTATCCTTTAATGAGGATACATTCAGGTTCCTAAAATCCACACATATTCTTATGTCACCATTCTTTTTTCTTACTGGTACCAAATTGGTGTTAAACAGGCGCAGGACAATTGAGAGGGGGGAGGTGAATCAGTTGTCACAAAATTCAAACTTAATACTTCAACACTCATCACTTCCATAATCACACTATTCTATTATTAAGAAAGAGAATGAAACACAAATAACAAAAAGTAAATCAACATAATGAACACCAAATTGTTATGTGGAAAACCCAATAAGGGAAAAACCATGGTGAGGGCTAACTCACAATATAAAGATATTATAAAACTGAATACAGAGGCTCACTGCCCAAAAGGGGACTCACTATCCAATAGGAAGGCTCACTACCTACAGAAAAAATTGCAAAACAAGTCAGGCTATAAACTAGAATGAACTAAAAAGATGCACCTATCAAGTGTTGATGCAATTTTGGTGATGTTGAATATATAGACTTAACACATTTCATTCTTTTCACACTTCTTCACTTTAGCATTCACAACTCAATCATCTGTCTATTATTTTCTTCAAAACTGTTTAATATATATATATACCTGATCTTCACCACAAGCATCAATTAGGTTGGCCTAATTAAATGCACTTCTTATTCACGAAAAGTATCAACTGTCGGCTCCAATCATTCAAAAAATATTTCCAAAAATAATTCAAACCTTCAACATGTTACATCATGTTGGCATAGACCAAAAATAGGTTGCACATATGTCCACATACTGTATCACAATTAACTCAAGAAGTCAACCAGGAATAGACTTCAAAGAGAAAAGGAAACCAACAGAATAATTCCACCATGTCGTACAAGCACTAGAGCACATAATAATCTGATCATACATGCCTTCAACAATCATAAACAATCTCCGAAAACCACAACTAGTAACTGTCAATTACAGAGAAATGTAGACTAAAATACCAGAGAGTGCACCAAAAATATCGGATCCACCACCAAAGGAGATAAACCAGTTGTGCACACCATTTTAGGGTACTGGACCAAGCTTCCAACATGGTGACATCAATGACAACATATAGAAAAAACTCTCCATTCTTCCAACAATCTCCCCCTTTGTCATTGATGGCAACATGTAAAAAATTTCTCCTTCAATCTCTCCCATCATTTCAAATCTCTCCCCATAACTTTATATTCTAACTCTCTCCATACTTGAACTCTCTCCCACTTTGACATCATTGGAAAAGGGCGACAAAAAAAAGAAGTGTAAACATGGTGACATAAAAATTTCAAAAAGAATTCCAACTCTTCAAACATTCAAAATTTAAGTGAAGATGATGTTCTTCACCCGAAATACCTTCTTGTGCCTCTATTTGAGAGATGGATACAACTTCTTCTAGTTGAATATAGGTGAATCCATTCTTTTGCACGTACTTTCTAATAAAGCCAACATAGTGAAAGAAGATGAACAATTTGTAGAGGAGCACTATTTTTCAACATCTTCTGTGTCAGTAAGTATTCTGGAAAGATGGTCTAACTAGACCTTAGCAATCTCCTTAAGGATCCAGAAGGTCTTCACCACATCATCTCTTTGTCTTTGTACAATGATCAATTCATCTTGTAATTCACCAACTCTTAGTCTTTTCTTCCCTTCTTTATCTTTAAAGATATCAAAATTCTTTCCAATGTTGTTCACTTTAGATTCAATCACTTCAATCTTCCATTTGAAATTATCTATTGTTGCAGGCCACCAGAGACAATATTTGTAAATATCTAATATTTCCTTAATGCACTTTTTTTTTCCACGATCAGTTCAGATAATCTCTACTTAGCTTTACCACATATCCTTTCAACAAAGGTTTCCAACTTGCATCCTTCCAAACCTTCAAGCAGCATTCTTTCTTCAACAATCTCAACTAGATTTCCTAGTAAGTAATAAGAAACAATTGATACTTCAATACCTTTCTGAAGTAGATATTCTTCCAAAGCATCATCAATATTCATTTTGTCAATAGGAGAGGCTGCATTCCATAATTCACCAATATTCTTCATCTTTCTCTTAACCATCATAGACTGGATGTCATCAAGATCAGAGGACTCAAATCCAATTAGGGATTCTTTCTCCTTTTCTTTTGAAATTTCAATGATATCTTTAGTTATAACTTTTCTCTTCTTCAATTCTGGAGGGGAATCACTAATGACAACCTCCAATTCTATTTTATCAGAGGAAGAGCCCACTTCAAACTGACTCGATGCAGATATACTAGAGAAAATATTTGTTTTTAGGGTTGAGAAATATGATCTACACATACTTACATTATCTGCCAATGACTCTAGATATATGTACACTTTCTTTCCAATAGGAATACTAGATTCCCACACAACATTATCATTTTCCAGTAGGGAACTCAAAAATTAAAACACCAAGCACACAAAAAAAGATCTAAAATGAAAGGGATAACCCTCAACCAACGACATTCAAGCAATTTCAAGTACATTTTCAAGTAACAAGCTACACAAATCAAACTGCTTGTTCACCTTAACCATCATATGAGCAATGTGTACGGCAATAGCCGAAGTTGAGGTTTCATGATTTTTGAAATAATTTTTTGAAGCAATATCATACACAACATACCTAATAGTTGAATCTGAAAGTGTATCTATCAATAGTGCTTGAGGGTCTTTACTAATTCCAGTAAGTTCCTCCACATCTTTGTACTTCACATTTTTCTTTCCAGGGAGTTCTCTAATACTAAATAAACTAGTAATCACTTTGATTGCTTCTTTCGCGATTAAGTAGGGTTTGTCCAATACAATACTATTTTTATTGCAATGATTCAATAGGAAAAAAATAAACTCTTTATTAGTAAACCATGGAAATTCTCTCCACAAATCCATACCTAGGGTTTTTATGTTCTATAATTCAATTTTTCTTAGCCCTAGTTATATTCCTTTCATCTTTCTATGATCATATTCTTCTAATTCAACCCCTTTCATCTTTACAAGGATAACACCACTCAATCCTCTATCCATTGCTATGCTTTGTTAAATTTTTAATCAAAGCTTCTTCGATTTTCTTCTTCCTCTTTTTGTAAACTAAGAAATGTTTCCAGATTATCCGAGACAATCTCTTTGAATTCCCTTCATAACTGCTTCAAGATCACTTCAAGATCACTCTAGGACATCATTCAAGTTCTTTAAATGCACAATTTACCAAGAAGACTCACAAATTTCAACTTTTACATCATCGAATTTACCCTAGAACACATTAAATGTGGAAGACATCAAAAAGTTGCTAAAAACATTCTTCTTAACACAGAAAGCCCTAATTTGGTCTACAAATCATCATGACAACATACTTTCTTTTGCTTCTTTTTCAAAGCCCTTTGGATATTCATTCTTCATATTTCAACCTCAAGCCAACCTCTAACCCACCATTCTTATAGGGGTTTTTTATAATTTTTTGATAATGCTCCCCCTAAGACCATGCTAGGTCTAATTTCCTAATAAGTCATTTGCACTAGATGAGGGTACAGACACATCAGTAGCTTCAATTTTTTCTTCTTCTTTCTTCTTCCATATCTTATTCATCTCTTGCTTCATTTCTTCTTTTTAGATCTTCTTTACCAATTCACTCTTCTATTTCAAAGCAAACTTCTTTCCCTTCTTAATTCTACAAAATTTTGAGACATGTCCAGGTTTGTTGCAGTTATAGCAAACAACAATTTTTTGATTAGCCTATCTTCCATTATTCCTCGATCTACATTGATTAACTCTATGTCCAAATTTATTATAGTTATAGTAGTAGCCATTAAAGAGTTGATTCATTCTACCTTCATTAAAACTATTCCTTATTACCTTATTGATCATTATCACCTAAGATCTGCATTTTGTAGGCTTATGTCCAATCTTCCTAAATTCAAAACATTGTCCGGTGAAGGGACTAGAAAACTAGTTCTTCCTACTCCTGCATTTTGTTGCTCTGTGACCATATTTGTTACAAGAAAAACAAACACCATTGAGAGAGGGATACCTTTGTGTATTATACTATCTTATAGGAGGTCTCCTTGCAAAATTCCTTGAATTTCTTTTTTGATTTCCTTTTTTTTGACTCTTCTAATTGTTCATTGTATTCTTCACATCTTTAGTACTTTCACCGGTATCAATTCCCAAACCACCTTTTTCTTTACTTGTTTTTTGTCCTGCAAGTAATTCTTCAAGTTTACCTAAGCTAGATCTAAAATTATTCTCATATATTTTTACCTTCTCTAGTTCCACTCTTAAGTTTACTATCTCCTATTCAAGTCTAGAGCATTCACCAGACTTGTTTTGCACCATTGTATTTAGACATTCTTCAATCCTCTTCTTATCTTCTACTATCACCTTCAATCCAATTATCTCTTGTTTCAATTATTCATTCACTTCTCTGTGTGTTTCCTTGAATTTCTTCAATTGTTCTTTTAGTTTCCAAACACATTCATTTGCATCATCCAAATTCTCTTTCAGATCTATTTTTTCTCTTTCCACTTTATAAATATCCTCAAGATCAGTTTGAAGCTCTCCTTTATCATCCATTTAACCAACCTTCAGGATCCTCCTTAAGTGATTAAGCTCTTCACCAAGGAACCAAATCTCTAATACTAATTGTTAAATAAGCTCAGGAAAACTGAGAGGGGGGGTGAATCAGTTGTCACAAAATTCAAACTTAATACTTCAACACTTATCACTTCCACAATCACACTATTATGTTATTAAGAAAATGAAACATAAATAATAGAAAGTAAATCAACACAATGAACACTAGATTTTTACTTGGAAAACCCAATAAGGGAAAAACCATAGTGAGGGTTAACTCAGAATATAAAGAGATTATAAAATTGAATACAAAGGCTCACTACCAAGGGATCACTACCTAGAAGAGGACTCACTATCCAAGTACAAAGGCTCACTGTCTCTAGAAATGAATCACAATCCAACAGGAAGACTCATTGCCTATAGAAAAATTTGTAGAACAAGTTAGGCTATACAACCAGAGTGAACTGAAAAGATGCACCTATCAAGTGTTAATGCAATTCCAGTAATTCTCAATATACAAACTTAACAAATTTCATCTTTTTCACACTTCTTCACTTTAGCATTCAAAACTCAATCATTTTTCTATTATTTTCTTCAAAATTGTTCAATATATATATATATATACCTAATCTTCACCCCAAGCATCAATTAGGTCAGTCTCATTAGATACACTTCTTATTCATGAAAAATATCAACTATCAGCTCCAATCATTCACAAAATATTTCCAAAAAAAATTCAAACCTTTAGCACATTACATCATGTTGGAAAAGACCAAAAATATGTCACACATATTTCCACATACCATATCACAATTAACTCAAGAATTCGGCCAGGAATAGACTTCAAAGCAAAAAGGAAACCAACAGAATAATGCCACTATGTCATATGAGCACCTAAGCACATAATAATCTAATCATACATGCCTTCAACAATCATTAAAAAACTCCCAAAACCAAAACTTGTAACTTTCAACTATGGAGAAATACAAACTAAAATACCAAAGAGTGCACCAAAAATACTGGATCCACCATCATAGGAGATAAAACAGTTGTGCACACCGTTTTAGTGTACCAGTCCAAGCTGCCAACCTGGTGACATCAATGACAACATTCTTACAAACTTCTCCATTCTTCCAAAAATTGGATACCCACGAAGATTGTCTAATGGGTTTTATAATACCAACATCTCTCAACTTAACCAACCCCTCTTGCATCTTGGGAGCTATAGTAGGATTAATGGGTCTCTACTTTTTACTGAAAGGTTTAGCATTCTCCTTCAGAGGAATTTCATGCTGAAACAATCCCTCTTTGTAAGCCCTCAGGCCATCATATGACCAAGAAAAGACATATTTGTATTTTCTATGTAAGGCAATTAACATTTCCTTCATGTTTGGTTTCATCTTCTTTCTTACATAAACTTTCTTAGGGGCATTTTTAGTCCCCAAATTTACTTCCTCTAGGTCTTCTGGGTGAGTAGTAGATATCTTGGTCTTGCTTTTGTCTTGAATATAAAAAACCCTTTCAAGTGCTACAAGGGCTTTGGGGATTTTTTTTTTTTTAACTGAATAATTTATTTTCAAAATATTGTATCCTTTCCATCAATATTTTCAAAAAATCCACCAAATTCAATCTACCGACCTTTATATTCATCAACACAGTTCAAGAATCTGAGAATATCCTCATCATCATTGAAGATCTGCTAGTTGTGTACATTGTTATGAATGGAAGGCCTTGTCCATATCTCAACCTTAGAAATTCCTATGAAAGTTATATCATTTGGTTTCAATGCAATGTTAGCAAGTAATTCAACTACTCTGTTATGTCCTCTTTCCATCCAATCGATTCCAAAAGCATCAAACTGCTCAATATAATCCCAAACAACATTTCTATACTACTTTAGTTTTTTATTCTTGTCGGCATACTTGGCTCTTGGGATATCACAAGCTCAAAATCACCGACCACCATTAACTTTCTTGTTTTGTGCTTCTCATCCAGTCTCAACCCCAATAATAGAGCTTCATACTCCATCCTCTGTAGAAGAATTTGGGAAATTTTGTTGAAGATACCCTAAATATTGTGATCAGAAAAATGAAGAGGATGCTAATGTGCTTATGGTTATGGCTGATTTTTATGTTGCATATGGTGAATGCTCTTCTAAAGAGGATTCTTATGAAGTGGATGTAGATAATCAAAGGAAAATGGCTAGTACATACCATCAGCAAGTTCTTTCTGATGAGGATGTTGATAGTGATATTAAGGTTTACAATTTGGAAGCGATAGAAGATGTTGTGTCATTAAGAAGACCCTTAGATGAGGAGATTGTGAAATACACTGTATTCTTGGTTTCCCAAACCAGAAGTTCCTACCATTTGAGGAAAAAAATAGTAGGTGGTGAACACTGTAGTCTTGTTGGTTTTTTCATTAAGGAGAAGAATGTCAAGAATAAAGAGAAAAACCATGATGAAAAAATGGAAGCAGTTAAAGCTAAAGAAGGTAGGGGAGATAAAATTTGGGCTAAAAGAGTAGAAAAGTTGAAAGCTACACAAGAATTCAAATCTCCTACTGCAAAGATAAATAAATAGAAGCAAAACCCTGAAGTCACAAGGAAGGATGCTAAGAATAAGGTTGAGGTGACAAAGAATCAATAGAAGGATAATAACAATGAAAAAGGGATGCTCCCAATTGAATTATCCAAGTATACTCCTATTGATATGTTTCAATTACTTAGCCCGCTAAAAGTATCTGTGCCTTTCCTTGAAATGATGAGAATAGAGGAACATAAGCAGAAGGAAGTAGGCCTTATTAATAGTGCTACTATAGCCTGTAATGATTTAGTGGCGCCCACTCCACCCAAAACGAGTGAAAAATATAACAAAAGTGAAGGAAGTTTAGGGAGATATCACTGAAATTCCCCATATTTTCTTAGGAAATTTAGTCGCTACTTGTCCTAATAAGATATATCCATTTTTTCTCACTTTAATTATTGGGGAAAATTTTATAAAAAAAATTATTATTGACTTTGGGCCGTTAAACAACATCATGCCGGCTAAAATTATGGAAGCATTAGGACTGAAAGTTGATAGCACCCATCATAAGTGCTATGCTATGGATTCAAGAGAAGTCCCCATTATTGGTGTGATAAATGAATTTCCATACATATTAGCATCCCACCAAGACAGAGTTTAAGATGAGTGTGGTGGTAGTGGATATCCCACCTAATTATGGAATGTTGTTGTCTCAGAAATGTTGTGCATCTGTGGGAGGAACTATGCTATCGATACTGTGTAATTGAGTATCAAAAGTTAAACCTAACAAATATAGCAATCAAAAGGAAAGTTTTAAGTGGGTCAAATATTTTGTACAAGTTGTAAAAGGTGCTTTTTCATGGCTCACTAAGGACTCATTCACCCTATGGTGAATGGGTCCTATCTAGGACTATGCAAAATCAATTTTTGGGTTTTGTTACTCTTAGTATACACTTCCAAATTCTAGATGGGAAGTTTCAGAAAGAAGAAAATAAATTATGTAGATCAATTTCTATGATGTGATAACTTTCTTTGCAACTTTCACAACTTTGAAAACTTTTTCAATTCTTCTATATATTAGATCTTCAACCTAAAACCTACAATCACACCTCAAAGGAGAGAAAAATGTTGTTTTTTTAGGGAATAGGTGTTTCCCTTGGTCAAATCCCATTTTGGTTATTAAACCTTGAAATAAAAAAATGCATAAAGGAATGATGAATGAACAAAATGTGATTTCACAACTCACCACACCTTAATTGAACCTTGGATAAATCTGCAAACTAGCATGATGTGGCCTCAATGAATGTAGATCTTGATCATGATCTTGATGTAAACATTGTCTTTGAAATTCTTGATTTGATCTTGAATGCTACATCAACACATTAGTTCAACAACATGCATGATGCACTATGCCTTTGATATGATGAAATGAATCTTGATTGCTGCAATATTCTTCTATAAATCTACCATTGAATTCCTTGAAATTGTTTTTGAATTTATCTCGATCTCATAAACTTGCTATTAAGACTTGCTCATAAAGTTGCTACATGAAACTAAGTGAAATAGCCTTGTATTTATACTTATCTTAACTTCACTTCATGGAATTCAAATATCACAAGCTGGCATTGAATCATGGATTGGAAATTATTAGAATACCACCAAAAACATATCCCAAGGGGTGGGGGGTCCTAGGTCTAAGTGAGGAACCATTACCCATGTGGTGAATGGGTCCTAGGTCACTCACCTAGGACACACTTTGGGAAATGTGAATTGTTATGTGAAAATAGGGTCCTAGGACCTAGTGAGAATCCATTCACTAGGTGGCAAATGGGTCCTAGTTCACTAACCTAGGAAACACACCTTCTAAAACTAAGTGTTATGTGATAGAATTTATGAATGTTGGTTTTTATCCCTCAAATTGTATAATGAATTAGGCTTGGATTTGAATTAAAGGGGCCAATTAAGGAAAATTAACCTCAATTAATTAATGAATCCCTAGATTAGTTTGAAAGTTTAAGGATACACTTTACAACACCCTAAATAAGGCACCATTAAGTCCATTTTAGTTTAAAAGGGCCCAAAACTTAATGTGAATGTGTAAAAAAATTACAACACTTTACTTTGGACACAATATTGTCTTGGAAAGAAAGGTGTGTGACTTAGATTTTCCTATGAAATACTAGACCATAGTCTTGGAAAAAGATGAATGGACATATGACTATGTTACATTCAAATTTTTTTTTGCTTCTGAACTAAATAGAGTCTTGATTGTGGGTTTACCTAGGATTCCCATAGCTCTACATGATTTCTTAAGACCCAAGGAGAGAAAGCCTAATCTAGGAGTTGATCATAATTGGGGGGATGTTATTTCATACCCTGATTATACTATCTTATGAGTATATGGTTCTATGGTAGCACCTCATTTGCTTTCAAAGTTTGTGCCAAAAATAATTGGTTTCCTTGAGGTTATGTGGCAATTGGGAAGTGTATAGCATGGACACTTATTGAATCAAGGAAAAGGAACTTCCTTTCCTCTGTACACTTATTTTTCTAATTTTGTAATGACCAAGGGAGGTTGGAATAACATTCTTTATATACTTAAAACACACCACATGTGGAGGTTAGTTGAGAGGGTAAGATATGACCCTAAAGGTTTTATGGCTTGGCTAAAAGAAAGAAACAAGAGCTCCAAATTTATCCACATTTTCCAGTACCCTGAAGATGTAATATGAAATGTGTCATACAATTTGGAGTAGAAAAAATGCTTACAAGATGGATTGCATTTAATAAAATGCAGAGAAAAATAAAATAAGAAGTGCTTGATTTCAAAATTCTCCAAGAGGCTAAAGATATAATACAAAAGGTGGAGCATGTAGCAAGGAATTTTGATTCAATAGTGGGTCACCTTGAAGCTAAAGGGGTAATAGGTAAAGATAAAGGGAAAGATCCAATTTATAGAAGGACCGAGTGGAGGATAAATCCTAGCTATAGGAGAAGAATGTACATCACAATACCCTGAGGAACCAAGAATAAAATTATTTGTAAGGAGAAAGAATAAGGAAAATAAAATTGATGAAGTCCCTGCTCCCCCTCAGCAAGAGGAGTGCAAGCCTCCTTCTCCTATGCCACAAGTACCACTTCCATCTCCACCAAGGCCAATAGAGCCTAAAATTGTGAACATCGATTCCCCACCACTTAGTTAATTGGCACCAAAGGAGCCACCATTGAAAAGACAAAAGGTTGAAGCCACTAGTCTAGTGGACGGTGATGTTGAAGGATTAGATGATGATATTTGTGTGCTAGAATAGGAAATGCAAGAGGGAGTTCCCACTATACCTATGGAACACATCAATTAGAAACAAGATTGAGTAAAGTTGATCTCACTGGACTCAATTGAAAGGATGATATGTAGGTGGAAGCATGTGCAAGGTTTTTAGATGATGACTCATTTATAAATACTCAAGCATTTATGGAATTTGCATACATGGCTAAAAGAGATGAGTATGTAAAAAATTTGGCTATAGAAAGGAGCCTTCACCTATAATTGCGAGATACTATCATCTAGAAAAAAAGTGTTAAATGAAGTGAGAACTAGATTCTAGAAAATGACTGCAAAGGAGGGTCGAGAATTGGTAAGAACTAGTGGCATTTTGCTACTACCAAAATGGAATCTTGCTTTTGTCATAACTTTTGACACAATAAAGAAAAGTGGTGCATTTCTCTATGATACAAAAGAAGAATTTTCACGTGCATTACAAGGGCATTCTTACAATGAAGATTGGGGAGCCTTGGCTATAGGGTCTTTAGCTCCAAGCACAAGAAATCCTGATATTGTTGAGCCCACACCTAACTATAGTGGAGGCCTAATAATAAAAAGAGTGTCAGAAACATCAACATTAGAAGCTACCAAAATGTTAGTTCATGTTGCACAATTCACAAGGGCCACTGTAGAATCTATAACTATAGAAAATGATAAGCTTAGGATAGAGTGCAATAATTTGTTAGTTAAGTATGGAGACCTTGAGCGGGACAATATGTAGTTGCAAGCAAAGGTAGCAATATTGGAAGTTATCTTGCAAAGATTGCAACCTAGAAAGCCTAAGCAAAATGATATTGACTCCTCCACTGCTTCACAAGAAGTAGTACCCCTAGAGTTTATTACTGAAGCAAGTTCTTCATGGGCCATTGTGCCATATAACATGGGGAGTGTTCCCATTTCAATAGTACAACCTAACAAATCAAAAGGGCCACAGGTTGAAGGGGATATCAATAGGGATGCGTTGCTTAGGAAGCTAAATGAATACAAAGAGAAATGTGATAGTCATGATGAGGAGACTTTCAAGAGTAATATAAATATTGTCACAATAATGCTAGAACACTTGAATAGAAGAATGAATAACAAGTTGAATACTATTCACTATAGTTATTCATATATGGTGGATGCTATCAGGAATTTTGATATTGACAAAGAAAGAGCCATTCCACTAATGGAAATTTGGATCCCTAGGAAGTGGGATTTGATATTGATGGGAATTGGAGTTAAGCAGGATCCTAATCCACCTAAAAAGTTTAAACCTATTGTAGTTCTTGTAGGAAAGATTGAAGGATACCTAGGAAATATTGAATTGTTGGAGAATAAAATAAAGGAGTTGGTAAAATCCTTCCATGAATCACATCATGGGCTTCACCCATCCATTTTGAGAAATGTTAATAGCATTAAGATTCTATAGGAGTGGAAAAATGAAACAAATCAGGTCATTTCAGATTAGGCTATGTCAATTTTCTGAAGATTTGATATGGAGACGTTGAAGAGAAATATGGATATGTTAGTTCATGCTAAGACTGTCCTACTAGAATTTGATAAGGAAGCTAACCAAATTGTTACCAAGTATGAACCTTATAGATAGAGTGCTGATGAAGTCATGAATTTTGACTTGCCCACTGAAGATGAATTATTGGCATGGAAGGGCATGTACTTGGAAGGAGTGGGTGGTCTAGCATAAAAGGTAGTGGGTTAGTGGTTTCGAATTTTGAAGTCTACAACCATGATGAATAACATATAATTGGGAATGCACTACATAACCTGGATTTAGTATAGATTAGGCTTTTGATAAAGTATGGAAAATATAGTGCATCTTCTTCAAGTTGAATTAATGACAAGGTTGTAGACATGGACACATCTCTTAACTTTTCTTTTCTATTTCTTTCATGCTTTCCTACTTTCACTTTTTGTGTGTGGGCACAAATTTTGAGGTAATTTTTTGGTTGTACCCATTTTGAAAATTGGACTAGATCTCCAACAATGAATGAAGACATCTTTTATTTTCCCGCATGTTTCCCACCTTTTGGGAATGCATTGTAATTGAATCAGGGAATCTTTATTTCAAGTGGTCCAATAGGGTTTTGACATGTGTACTTTCTAGCCTGGGGCTTGTTTTGCTCCTTCATCTCTATAAGAAGGAATTTAGGGCTAGAAAGTAGGGGTTCATTGTTTTTTGCAATTGACATTGTGAATTTTAAGGGAAATACTAAGTATGTTTTAGAGTTTTTTGTCTTAAGTTAGAGTTCAATATTATATATGTAATTATGATAACACTATAGAAAATACAATGCAGATTAATACCAATTTCATGGCTATTGTCTCTCCTTGTACTCTATTTATGAGTTATGAATGAAAGAAATCTAGGATTACTTTTATTTATCTCTATTACTTCTCAATGGGTGTTTGATTTCATTCTTGCTTTGATATTCAAAGAAGTAATGTAAATGCTTGGATGATATCATTAACTCATAAGAATCAGGTGCTAGGATATTTGTAAGTAGTAATGATCATGAATGCAGTAGGGGAGTGTTGTAATGTAGTATTTCTTGTCACTGTATGTTGCTATTATTGAGTTGTTATCTGGTTATACATGATATTGACTCCACTTCTTGGGATATAGGTAATGGTTCGTGCAAAGTATTTTTGGTTCAGTTTCTGGGTTAATTCATCATCTAATCAATTTAATTTACAAATTCTCAAATGGATACCATTGTAGTTGTTTTAAGTTGAAGTTTTTCCTTCTCACGCTTCAAGTATAGGACATTGATAAATAAGCTGCCAACTTATTTGATGTATTATGTTTTTGAGTTATTTTATGAGAAGTATCTATTATTGACAATGTATTTGATTATAATTTTGTGAATTCCTGAGTATGCATTGTGGGATCACCCTCCTAGGTTTCATAGAGCCTAAAGTGTAGGAGTGGAAGTTTTGTAAGCTTCAACTCATTTGTTGGCCAATCCCTTTGGAGTACTGATTATTGGAAATGGTAAATTCCATAGGTATTTCTAGACATAAGTTTGGTTCTTAAAAAATCACCAAGAGATTGGTGACTCTGATGGGGACTAGCTAGGTCCAAAGTCTATAGTTTGGGTCTGGTACAACCAGATTCAAGTGTTTGTTAGGATATTATTTACAGTGTGAAGAATAATAAATTGGTTTAAATTTTGTTGCATTATTCATATCATACTCAGTCTTATGCATCAATTCTTGTTTCATTATGTCACCTTGTGTTAGGTTATGTTTAAAATATTTTCCAAAGTTACAAGTACAAAGTTAAAGTGCAGTCACTTTTTATTTCCCAACATTTTGGGTGGTGATTCTAAGTTCTCTAGTACTAGTGTAAAGACAAGTTCCCAAAAAGAATGTAAGAATAAGGATTTTGACACATCTGACATCATAAAGAAGACCGGAAGTTATGCAAAGAAACATCTTGAGCAGAAGGCAAAATCTGAACCTGCTAAAGAGAAGCAACTTGCTTGGGTAAAGAAGAGCTCTAAATCGAGTAAGTCTATTGATTCTCCTACTGATGCATCTCCCACATTTAATATTGAAGTAAGTAGTGCCAATATTCATGAAAAGACACATGAAATTGAAGGGTCTAACATTGACCAAGGAATTTTTTCTATTGAAAATGTGTTTGATAGTGAGCTTAATATATCAAGAGAAGAGGATAGGTGGGAGTTTTGGGGTAAGAATAAAAAGTTTTTAGAGCCTCTAACCCCTGGAGTTGGCTTCATTTTTAATGGAAAGAATTTTAAGCCAAGAAGTGAGTCTCCTGATGTACAAGTTCATCTTTCTCTTAAGGAAGATCCTATTGACCAGCCCTACTATACTCCTACCCCAAGGGAGCTGAGACATGTTCTAGAAAATGAAGAAGACATAGATAAAGACATGAAAGCTCTAGAAGAAGAAGAAGAGAATAGAATGAGGGAGTTAAAGGAAAGGGAAGATAGGATTAGAGCCAAGAAACTTGAGAGAGATGCTAGAAATCAAAAATTGGAGAAAATGAGAGAAGATGTTGCTAGACATAAGACCTTTGAGGAAAATCTTTTTAGATTTTCTTCTAAAATGACCTCACACTGGAATCTTTATGTTACGGTGAACACATCATATGTATTCATGTTGGCGAGACATTGGCTATTTGCTGAGACTTCTCATAGAACCGGCATAGGTTATCCTGAAGCCTGTGGTTGTCATGAGTCTCCCCGATTTACAATTAAATGGACTGTCGACCAAAGAACTCCACGCAATAAGAGGTCATAGCGAATACACTATGTCACAATGAGGGCTCCAAAGAATAAGCGTTTAGCAAGACTTCTGCAAGGTCACAACGACCTATTCAAAACAGAATGTATCAAAGTTGCTAGTAGGCCAGACATGATAGATGTCATACCGACTTTGCTCCAATGCAGGTTTCAGCCTGTATTGATTGAGTCATAATTCCAACAATCTCCCACTTGACGAAGATCATACAGTCACCTCCAGAGCACAACATAACTTACTAAAAAACATGGGCACTAAGGCCCATTGAACTGGCACACCACCAGAACTTGTTTGTGCTCACTAGCTTCGTTAATGAATCTGCAACATTCTCTAGAGTATCAAGCTTTTCCAAACTGACCTTTCCATCCTCCACCATATCTCGTACAAAGTGGTACTATACATCAATATGCTTCGTCCTGGCATGGAAAGTAGGATTATTTTCCAAACAAATTGCACTCTAACTGTCACATAAAATCATTATTTCCCCTGCATCAAAACCAATGCTAGAACACAAATGTTTCAACCAAACTACTTCTTTACAAGCATGAGTAGCTACCATGTAGTGAGCCTCCATAGTGGACAAAGCGACTATAGCCTACCGCTTACTCATCCAGCTCACTGAACCACCATTCAACATGAAAATGTATCCACTGGTGGACCTCCTATTGTCAATGTCCCCTACCCAATCAAAATCTACATATCCACGAATGCTGAGAGTGCTCTATGATTCAACCAAGTTTCCATGGTAACACAAAGCAAATTTTGAAGTTCTCTTCAAATATCTAAACACTCTCTTCACCGCATTCAAATGTATTCTTCCTGGATTAGCCATAAACCAACTAAGTACTCCCACTGCTTGGGCAATGTTTGGCCTTGTACAGACCATTGCATACATAAGAATGCCTACTACACTAGCATAGGGTACACTAGTCATGTCCTCCATCCCAGTAGGAGATTTTGGACAATCCTCAACAGATAGCTTTGTTCCTTGCATGACTTGAACCACTAGTTGTTTGCAATCATTCATACAAAATCTCTCAAGAACAGTCTTGATATACTTACTCTAACTGAGCGATAGTTTTCTATTCTTCCTATTCCTGGTTATCTCCATCCCTAGAATATACCTTGCTACACCAAGATCTTTCATTTCAAACTTAGCAGACAATTGAGACTTAAGATCAAAAATCATTAGCTTACTATTGCCTATGAACAACATATCATCAACAAAGAGAGCAATAACAAGTACTTGATCACTTTTAGCTTTATAATATACACAGTGATCAGATTTTGATCTCACAAATCCCAAAGACAATACAAAAGTATCAAATTTCTGGTACCATATTCTAGGTGATTGCTTTAACCCATACAAAGACTTCTTTAATTTGCATACCAATTTTTTCTTTACCTTTCTCAACAGAGTGATCAGGTTGGGACATATAGATTTCTTATTCAAGATCACGATGAAGAAATGTTGTCTTCACATCCATCTATTAGACCTCTAAGTCATATGCTGCTGCAAGTGACAAAATAAATCTGATAGATGTCAGCTTTACTACAGGAGAAAATATTTCCCCATAATCGATTCCCTCTACTTGGGAATAACCCTTTGCAACTAGTCTCTCCTTGTACTTTTCTACACTGCCATCCAGATCAATTTTCTTCTTAAATACCCATTTACAGCCAACAACCTTTCTACCTTTAGGCAAGGGCACCAGACTCTAGGTTTCATTCTTTTCTAATGATTCCATCTCTTCATTCATGGCTTCCAACCAAGAGTCTGAATCATACATTCTAAATGCCTCTTTCACAGTCCTAGGCTCATCAGTGCTAGAAATTAAAGCATAGGCACAAGTAGAATCAATCAAAGAGAACCCATACCTATCTAGTTTTTTTCTTTCATGGGTTGACCTCCTTACTTGCTGAGGCTGAGGTTCTTCTTCTTCTACAGAACTTTTAGAACTGCTTGAGCTCTCCTTAATTTTAGGTACATTTTGAATTCCCAATTCCTCTTTCTCTGGTGTAGGAGGAATTAATGCTACATCCTTATTATTTTTTGACTTTGTCTCTGACTACAGATCCAAAGTGGAAGGTTTCAGCTCACAAAAGAGTACACTTCTGCTGTATACAACCTTCTCTATATCAGGATTCCAAAGCTTGTATCCTTTTATGACAACACTATAGCCAATAAAAATACATTTGACAACTTTGTTCTCCAGTTTAGATCTTTTCACATCTAGCACATGAGCATATGCCTCACAGCCAAAAACACGAACATGTCTAAGAGAGGACTTCTTACTAGACCATGCTTCCAGAGGTGTTTTCTCAACAAGAGCAGAATTTGGAGAATGATTAATTAGATAACATGTAGTGGATACAGCCTCAACCCAGAATTTCTCCTCCAAGCCAGCACTACTAAGCATACTACGTGCTCTCTCCATCACTGTCCTATTGAACCTTTTTGCAACTCCATTATGCTATGGAGTATAAGGTGTAGTCTTGTGTCTTTTAATTCCATGGTCTTTGCAATACCTCTCAAATTCATCAAAACAAAATTCACCGCCATTATTAGTCCTTAAGCATTTTATTTTTCTACCAGTCTAATTTTCAACATGATTTTTAAATTCTTTAAACTGACTGTATACTTCTGATTTACTTTTCAGAAAATATACAAATGCTCTTCTTGAGTAATCATCAATAACTGACACACAGTAACTTGACTTAGACAAAGAAGGAACATCCACTAGACCAAACACATCTGAATGAATATAATCTAGCAGACTAGAAGATTTATGAGGACTAGAATAAAATGAAACATGGTGCTGCTTTCCATATATACAATGCTCACAAAATTCAAATTTGAAGATTACAATCTTCAAGCCCCTCAACTAGGTTTTTATTCTTCAAGGTTTTTAAACCTTTTTCTCCTATGTGGCCTAACCTATGATGCTAAAGCATATTCTTCTCTGTAGGAAGTTTTACTTCCATAGAGTTTACATAATTAGGGATATTTCCCTCTTTACCTCCATGAGCAGCTTTCAGTGACTTTCCAAAGACACTATTCCATTGAACAACATGTGCATCTAGCTTGTACAGGGTACCAATTCGAGCACCTCTAGTCATCTTGCAACCATTTCCAGAGAGTGTAACTTGTACTCCAATATCATTCAACATACTTACAGAAAGTAAGTTTTGAGCCAGACCTAGTATATGCATTACATTATTGATTCCCTTCACTCTGCCATCAGGGAATTGTATTATGACTCTTCCATGACCAATAATCTCTAAAGTTGAATCACTTGCCAAGTACACCTTTCCACCACTGTATTCTTCATACTTCATGAACCATTCTCTATGAGATGTCATGTGGAAAGATGCTCCAGAATCAACTAGCCAAACATCATCTGATGCCTGAGTAGCCAAGGCTGCAATGAAGGCGTCACCATCACTATGAGAAGAACCATTATTAGAGGATCCCTTCTTCTTCTTTTTCTCCTCTTTACAATCCTTTCGAACATGACCAGGTTGCCCACAGTTCCAGCACTTCACCTTGGAATTCTTACCAAGAGACTTTGATCTCCCCTCTGATTTCAATTTGGACTTCTTGTCCTTCTTCTTGCCTTTCTCTTTTGGTTTTCCTCTGACAGCAAGAGCTTCCTTTGCCATCTTAGAAGATTTCATTCTCATCTCTTCTGACAGCAAAGAACCAACAACATCTTCCATCTTGAAACTAGATGTTGTACTCCCAATAGCCATCACTAGATGATCCCATGAGTCTGGCAAAGAACACAATAATAGCATACAACAATCGTCTTCCTCAATTTTTACACCAACATATGTCAATTGAGCAATTAGCATATTAAATGCATTCAAATGATTAGCTACAAACCCTCCTTCCTACATTATCAAAGAATATAGCTTCTTCCTCAGGAACACTTTATTCACCAAGGACTTCCCCTGATAAATAAATGCCAGTCTCTTCCACAAAGAAGAGGCAGTCTCCTCCTCATGCACATTTAGAAGAACTGAGTCTACCAAATAGAGCCTTATCAGCCCCTTAGACTTCCTATCTACAAGGTCCCAATCTTCTTGCTTCATACCTGTAGGTTTAGTTCTAGACACTGCAAGCCACAGATCATGATCAACTAGAAGATCCTCCATCTTGAGTTTCCACAACTCAAAGATACTGCCGTTGAACTTCTCTATTTCAAACTTTCCAGATGTGCTAGCCATATCAGCCTGTAAGCAAAAAATAACAAACTCTACAAGACTCCCACTAAATAGAATTGAATCAAAAAACCCAACGTACCCACAAGGATAACACAACTGGCCAGGCTCTGATACCACTTGTAAGGAAAATTATATGTGGAAACAATTCTCCTAACGTCAATACCTCAGAGAAGAATGTAGATATACTTTTAATTTTTCAATTACAGTTCAACTAAGATGCACTATGAAGTAAATAATAGAAACAAAGTATTTGAAAATCACACAGGAACACCAGATATACGTGGGAAAACCCTTACGGGAGAAAAACCCACCACACCAAGAGAAATCACTTTGTATTACAGTAATGGAGATTACATACAAATGATAGACTTATCTTTTTGGTGTCTATTTATAGCAACATTCACCATGAACAATCTTGTACAGGAACCTTCAAGTTACAGTCTACACAAAATAGAATTCATTTACTGATTAAATCACTCAACAAATCCATCGATCCAACCAACTGATCACAATCTACAAACACAAATTATATCAATGTTGTTCCATGTCCGTCGAGCTTCCTCACAGAACCATCAAAACAAACTACCTTCCAACTATTCAGATTCAGCTTTTCCTATTGGTCCACGAGCCTCCACATAGGACAGTCAAACTGTCAAAAAAATTTGCATTGTATTGGCATCTCGGTGAGACACTAACAGTGTCTCGCCAATGCCACATAACCTTCATATCGATGTTGCCAAGAGTAATCATTTTCGCCAAGATGTTCTATCGAGCTTTTAGTGTTACACCAAAACACCAAGTAGTCACCCAAACCTATCACTTTCTCTAGGAGATCATAGCAAGTCACCAAAGGTTATACAGAAGTCACATATTATACCGAGCTCCAAAGAATAGTCGGCAAGACTTAACATCTTCACTGAGAATTCTTATTAAACACATATTTGTTACACCAATGACCACCGTTTGCCAAGACCTATGCTGAAGAACCCTCATCATTGGTGAGACTTACATAGTTCACTGGGACTTCTTCCCAAACCATTTGGGTTACCTCAATAGCCATTGGCTATCGGCAAGACATCCATCAGTCGCTAAGAGATCTCCCCGAGATCCTTTTTGTTACACTGAACACCGAACAGTCGGAAAGACTTAACACTCTCGCCAAGAACTTTCCTTGATTACTTTGAGTTACTCTGATGAAGGTTTGGTTGTGGCCTCGTCGGTGTGACCTTCACTGTTCACTAAGACCTCACACCAGAATCTTTATGTTACGATGAACACATCATATGTATTCCTGTCAGTGAGACATTGGCTATTCGTTGAGACTTCTCATAGAACTGACATAGGTTATCCCCAAGCCCGTGGTCATCATGAGTCCCCAATTTATGATTGAATGGCATGTCAGGCAAAGAACTCCACACGACAAGAGGTCATAGCGAATACACTATGTCACAGCGAAGGATCCAAAGAATAAGCGTTTGGAAAGACTTCTGCAAGGTCACAACGACCTGTTCAAAACATAATGTATCAAAGTTGCTAGTCGGCCAGACATGATAGATGTCATACCGACTTTTCTCCAATGGAGGTTTTAGCTTGTATTGATTGAGGTATAATTCCAACATACAGTACATTTTTCTCAACTACCAAAGCCTCAAATCCTCTTACTACTTCTTAAAATACATCATTTGTAGATCATGGGAAGAGACCCATTGACCAACCCAGTAAAATTAATTTCAATACAAGTACTACTACCAATACCTCATCTGCTAAAATCTCCACACACAAGGAAAAAGTTGATCCAACTCTGTCTTCTACAACCATAGATCTTGAGATATTGAGATTGAGATTATAGTTGTAGAATGAAAAGTTGCAGGAAGATTTGAAGAAAGCTGAAATAATAGCTTCTAATGTAGAGATGGCTAGGAAGTTTTATCTTCCTAAAATTTCCACACCCATGCTAGAGTCTTCAAGCTCTGGACTTACTAATAGTGAGTCACAAAAGAATAATTATGATGAATATACTCTTAGTGGAGGTGGTGGTGGTGATCAAGATGGTGAAGGCAGAGGAAAAAATAAGAATAATAATTCTTGTTTTGAAGACGATGAAGGAAGCAAGAAAGGAGGTAGTGATCATGAAAGTAGAAAGGATAAAGATAGTAGCCACTCTGACAACAAAAGATATGATGAGCAAAGAGATATTAAAAGGGATAGATACTAAGAGGCCACTCCAAGTAGATAGATACCAAAAATTATGTTTCATTGGAATACCTAGCTGTGCCAACCCTTTCCCTAAGGTTTTTAGACTTGCTCCAGTCAAGTTCTCTGGTAATAATGCTTTGAGTGGTGAAGATCATCTCAAATCATTTTTTAATGTTATGGATGATTTTGAGGTGGAAGCAGAAGATATCATGATGAAGTTTTTTATGTAGTCACTCACTGAAGATTCTTGAGAGTGGTATGGAATTTTTTCTGTCGAGAGCATTGGCTCTTGGGAGTGATTTAAGAGATTATTTAGAGAGAAATATGGTGACAAGATTGATTCAAGTTTTTTATTGAATCAATTTAATAATATTGCTAAGGGTTCTAATGAGTCTGTGGCTGAATTTAATACCATATTCAAAAAGGCTAGGAAGAGTTTGCCTCCTCATCTACAATTAAATGACCATGTATGCTTGGTAAATTACTCTAATGCTCTTGATACAAAAATGAGTTAATAACTGCTAGATAAGAATCCTTAGTCATTGAGGGAAGCCTTTAAAATGGTGGAGCATATGGAGAATATTAGTAGAGTAAATGGTAAAGTTGGAAGAAGAGATGATGCAAAAATTTTCCAAGGTGCAAAAAAGGAAGATAAGAGTTTGGGTGCTAAAGGAGGAACTATTGAGGACAAGCTTGACAATTTTATGAAAACCATAAATCATAAGATTGTGAAACAAGAAACAATCCAACCAAAAAAATAATTAAAGAAATGAAAGACATCCTCGGTTGCAAGACCACCCATTTAATACCAATTGGTATAATGAAAAGCTTGTTCTAAATTATCAAAGAAACACCCAAAATAAAGTCCCTTTGGATCCTTTGCAAAAGAATTTAGGAAATTTTGTTGAAGATACCCCTTGGTGTATGACTTGCCAAATGCCATATTCTTCTGAGCAATGTGAAGTAGCACAGATGGTTGAAATAGACGAAGATGTTCCTAAAGACTGTGATTAGCAAAATGAAGAGGATGTTAATGTGCTTATGGTTATGGGTGATTCTAATGTTGTAGATGGTAAATGCTCTTCTTTTGAGGATTCTTATGAAGTAGATGTAGATAATCAAAGGAAAATGGCTAGTACATACCATCAACAAGTTCTTTCTGATGAGGATACTAATAGTGATATTGAGGTTTACAATTTGGAAGCGATAGAAGATGGTGTGTCATTAAGAAGACCCTTAGATGAGGATATTGTGAAATACATTGTAGTCTTGGCTGCCCAAGCCAGAAGTTCCTACCATTTTAGGAATAGAAAAGTAGGTGGTGAATAGGGTAGTCCTGCTGGTTTTTTCATCAAGGAGAAGAATTTTAAGAAAAAAGAGCAAAAGAATGATGAAAAAATGGAAGCAGTTAAAGCTAAAGAGGGAATGGGAGATACAATTTGGGCTAAAAGAGTAGAAAATTTGAAAGCTACTCAAGAATTTAAATCTCCTACTGTGAAGATAAAGACACAGAAGTAAAACCCCAAAGTAAAAAGGAAGAATGTTAAGCATTAGGTTGAGGCGACAAAGAATCAATAGAAGGAGAAAAAAAATGAACAAGGTATGCTCCCAATTGAATTACCCAAGTATAATCCTATTGATATGTTTCAATTACTTAGCCAGGTTAAAGTATCTGTGCCTTTCCTTGAAATGATGAGAATAGAGGAACATAAGCAGAACGTAGTAGCCCTTATTAATGGTGCTACTATATCCTATAATGATTTAGTGGTGCCCACTCCACCCAAAATGAGTGAAAAAGATAAGAAAAACAAGGAAGTTGAGGGAGTTATCACTGAAATTCCCAATATTTTCTTAGGAAATTCAGTCACTGCTTGTCCTGATAAGATAGATCCATTTTTTCTCACTTTAATTATTGGGAAATTTTTATAAAAAAATATATTATTGACCTTGGGGTATCAAACTTCATCATTCCAACTAAAATCATGGAATTATTAGGACTGAAAGTTGATAGCACTCATGGTAAGTGCTATGCTATGGATTCAAGAGAAGTTCCTATTATTGGTGTGATAAATAAACTTCCATATATATTAGTGGCCCACCCAGACAAAGAGTTTAACATGAGTGTGGTGGTAGTGGATATCCCACCTAATTATGGAATGTTGCTATCTTGGAAATGGAGTGCATCTATGGGAGGAAGTATGCAATGTGACATGTCTTATGCCACATTTCCCATTAATGGTAAGGATGTTCAGGTGATGAGAGAACTGAGAGTCCCACATATGTTGGAGCATGTTCCTAAGGATGATAGAATTATTTTCATAGAAACTGACATCAATAATTTCAAAATGGAAGGATTACCAAGAGAAATTGATAGGTTCCCTACGCCGATATAAAATGAAGTTGTAAGATTGTCTAGAAAAAATGGACTTTGGAAAATGTATTTTGATGGTGCAAGTTCCAAAGAAGGGTTTGGTGCAGTGATATTATTAGTATCACCTAGTTGCAGTACTTATAAATTCTCTTTCTCATTTTCCTTTGTATGTACAAATAATGTGGCACTTTATTATGGGTGTTTCTTTTATTATTTAGAATAGGCTTTCCATTATACCAAATATTATTATATTGGTGGTCTTGCAAGCGAGGAGGTCTTTCATTTCTTTGATAGTTTTTTAGTTGGAACCTTTCTTGTTTCACAATCTTATCATTTATCATTTTCATAAAATTATCAATCTTTTCCTCAATAGTTCCTCCTTTAGCACCTAAACTCTTATCTTCCTTTTTTGCACCTTGGAAAAGTTTTGCATCATCTCTTTTTCCAACTTTACTAGTTTCTCTGCTAATATTCTCAATATACTCCACCATTTTGAAGGCTTCCATCAATGACTGAGGATTCTTATCTAACCATCGGTAACTCATTTTTGCATCAAAAGCATTAGAGTAATTTACCAAGTAGACATGGTCATTTAATTGTAGATGAGGAGGCAACCTCTTCCTAGCCTTTTGGAATTTGGTATTAAATTCAACCACAGACTCATTAAAACCCTTAGTAATATTATTAAATTGATTCAATAAAAAACTTGAATTAGTCTTGTGACTTGTCACCATAATTCTCTCTACATACTCTCTTAAATCCCTCCCAAGAGCCAATGCTTTAGGTAGGAAAAATTATATACCACTCTCAAGCATCTTTAGTGAGTGAATTCATAAACAACTTCATCAATACATCTTCTGATTCCACCTCAAAATCATCCATAAGATTAGAAAATGCTTTGAGATGATCTTCACCACTCAAAGCATTATTACCAGATAATTTTACTAGAGCAAGTCTAAAATCCTTAGGGAAAGGGTTCGGGTAGCCAGGTATTCGAATGAAACACAATTGTTAGTATTTGTCTACTTGGAGTGGCCTCCTAGTATGTCTATCCCTATTAATATCTCTTTGCTCATCATATATTTTGTTGTCAAAGTGGCTACTATCTTTATCCTTTCCACTTTAACCATCACCACCTCCTTTCTTTCTTCCTTCATCATCTTCAAAAAAAAATATTATTCTTATTTTTTCCTCCACCTTCACCACCTTGATCACCACCACCACCTCCACTAGGATTATATTCATCAGACTTCTTTTGTGACTCACTATTAGTATGTATATAGCTTGAAGACTTTGGCGTGGGTGTGGAAATTTTAAGAAAAGAAATATTCCTAGCCATATCTACATTAGAAGCTAATATTTCAGTTTTCTTCAAATCTTCTTGCAGCTTTTCATTCTACAACTATAACCTCAATATCTTAGGATCTAGGGGTGCAGAAGATGGAGTTGGATCAACATTGGCCTTGTGTGTGGATATTTCAGTAGATGAGGTATTGGTAGTAGTACTGGTATTGAAGGTAGTTTTCTTGGGTTGGTCAATGGGTCTCTTCGCATGCTCTACAAATGATTTCTTCTTAGCATTAGTAAGAGGATTTGAGGCTTTAATAGTTTAGACAAATGTAATGTAGGTATTAGTAGTAGAATTTCCCATCAATACTGTTACTTTAGGAATATCATTGATCATTTTAGAAGAAAATTTAAAATGGTTTTCCTCAAATGTTTTACACCTAGAGGGATATTCTCTCATTTTCTACAATTTTTGTTTTCTAGAATCTCTCTCAAGTTGCTTGACTCTAATCCTATCTTCCCTTTCCTTTAACTCCCTCATTCTATTCTCTTCTTCTTGGAGCCTTAGTTCTTCTTCTTATCTATCTTTCATGTCTTTATCCATGTCTTCTTCATTTTCTAGAAGATCTCTAGGATCACTTGGGGTAGGAGTATAGTAGGGCTAGTCAATAGGATCTTCCTCAAGAGAAAGGTGTACTTGTACATTAGGAGACTCACCTCTTGGATTAAAATTATTTCTATTAAAAATGGAGCCAACTCTAGGGGTTAGAGGCCCTGAAAACTCATTATTCTTACCCCAAAACTCACACCTATCCTCTTCTCTGAAAATATTAAGCTAATTTTCAAATACTTGTTCAATAGGAAAACTTCCTTGTTCAATGTTAGACCCTTCAATTTCATGTTCCTTTTGATGAATACTGGCACTACTTCAATATTAAATGTGGGAGATGCATCAGCAAGAGAATCAACAAACTTACTCAATTCAGAGCTCTTCTTTACCTAGGCAGGTTGCTTCTCTTTAGCAAGTTCAGATTCTACCTTCAACTCAACATGTTTCTTTGCATAACTTCTAGTCTTCTTCATGATGTCAGATGTGACAAAATCCTTCTTACGTTCTTTTTGAGAACTTGTCTTTACACTGGTACTAGAGAACTCAAAGTCACCACCCAGAATGTTGGGAAATAAAATATTATTACACTTTGAATTTGCACTTGTAACTTCAGAAAATATTTTAAACATAACCTGACACAAGGTGATAGAATGAAACAAGACTTGATGGATAAGACTGAGTATGATGTGACTAATGCAACAAAATTTAAACCAATTATTCTTCACACTATAAAGAATATCATAACAAACACATGACTCTGACTGTACCAGACCTAAACTAGAGACTTTGGACTTAGCTAGTCCCTAGTAGAGTTGCCAATCTATTGGTAATTTTTTAAGAACCAAATTGATCTCCAGAAATACCTATGGATTTTTCCATTGCTAATAATTAGTACTCCAAATGGATTGGCCAACAAACAAGTGGAAGCTTACAAAACTTCTGCTCCTACACTTTGGGCTCTGTGAAACCCGCGAGTGTGATCCCACAATGCATACTCAGGAATTCACAAAATTATAATCAAATACATTGTCAATAATAGATACTTCTCATAAAATTACTCAATAGAATAATGCATCAAATAATTTGGTAGCTTATTTATCAATGTCCTATACTTGAAGCATGAGAAGATAAAACTTCAACTTAAAACAACTATAGTGGTATCCATTTAAGAATTTGTAAATTAAAGTGATTGGTTGATGAATCAACACAAAAACTAAACCAAAGACACTTTGTATGAACCACTGCCTTTATCCCAAGAAGCAGAGTCAATATCGACTTGTATAACCAGATAAATACTCAACAATAGCAACATACAATCACAAGAAATACTGGATTACAACACTTCCCTACTACATTCATGATCATTATTACTTACAAATATCCTAGAACCCGATTCTTATGAGCTAATGGTATCATCCAAGCATTTACATTAATTATTTGAATCAATAAGCAAGAATGAAATCAAACATCCATTTATAAGCAATAGAGACAAACAAAAGGAATCTTGGATTTCTTTCTCTCATAACTCATAAAATGAGTACAAGGAGAGACAATAGCTATGAAATTGGTATTACTCTGCATTGTATTTGCTATACTGTTATCAAAATTACATACATAATACTGAACTCTAACTTAAGAAAAAAAACCTAAAACATACTTAGTATTTCCCTTACAATTCACAGTGTCGATTGCAAAAAACAATGAACCCCTACTTTCTAGGCTTGAATTCCCTCTTATAGAAATGAAGGAGCAAAAAATCCTTAGGCCAAAAAGTACACATGTCAAAACCCTATTGGACTACTTGAAATAAAGATTCCCCAGTTCAGTTACAATGCATTCCCAAGAGGTGGGAAACATGTGGGAAAATAAAAGAAGTCTTCTTTCGTTGTTGGAGATTTGGTCCAATTTTCAAAATGGGTACAACCAAATAGTTACCTCAAAATTTTGTCCCATGAACACAAAGTGAATGAAGGAAAGCATGAAAGAAACATAAAGGAAAATTCAAGAGATGTGTCCAAGTCTATAGCCTTGTCATTAATTCAACTTGAAGAAGTTGCACTATATTTTTCATACTTTATCAAAATCCTAATCATTAATAAATCTAAGCTATGTAGTGCATTCCCAACTATCCATTATTCATCATGGTTGTAGACTTCAAAATTTCAAATCACTAACATGCCACCTTTTATTCCAGACCCTGCACTCCTTCCAAGTACCTAGCCTTCCATGCCAGGAATTCATCTTCAGTGGGCCAGTCAAAATTCATGACTTCATCAACACTCTGTCTATAAGGTGCATACTTGTTAACAATCTGGTTAGCTTCCTTATCAAATTACAGTAGGATAGTCTCAACATGAACTAGCATATCCATATTTCTCTTCAATGTCTCCATATCAAATCTCTAAAAAATATACATAGCCTGATCTAAAAAGACCTAATTTGTTTCACTTTTCCACTCTTGTAGAGTCTTAATGATATAATCATTTCTCAAAATGGATGGGAGAAGGCCATGATGTGATTCATGGAAGGATTTTACTAGCTCCTTTATTTTATTCTCCAACAATTCAATATTTCCCTTGTATCTTTCAATCTTTCTTACAGGAACTACAATAGGTTTAAACTTTTCAGGTACATTGGGATCTTGCTTAACTCCAATACCCATCAATATCAAATCTTGCTTCCTAGGGATCCAAATTTCCATGAGTGGAATGGCTCGTTCTCTGTCAATGTCAAAATTACTAATAGCATCCACCATAGATGAATAACTATAGTGAATATTATTCAACTTGTTATTCACTCTTTTGTTCAAGTGTTCTAGCACTGTTGTGACAATCTTTATATTACTCTTGAAATTCTCTCCATCATGATTGTCACATTTCTCTTTGTACTCATTCAGCTACCTAAGCAACTCATCCCTATTGATATCCCCTTCAACTAGTGTCCCTTTTGATGTGTCGGGTTCCACTATTGAAATGGGCACACTCCCCATGTTATATCACACAACGACCAATGAAGAGCTTGTTTCAACAATAAACTCTAGGGGTACTACTTCTTGTAAAGTAGTGGGGGAGTCAATATCATTTTGCTTATGATTTCCAGGTTGCAATATTTGCAATATATCCTCCAATAATGCTACCTTTGTCTGCAACTGCATATTGTACTACTCAAGGTCTCCATACTTAACTAACAAATTATTGCACTCTATCTCGAGCTTATTCTTTTCTTCAGTTAGAGATTCTACAGTGGCCCTTGTGAATTGTGCAACATGAACTAACATATTGGTAGCTTTTATGGATGATGTTTTTGACACTCTTTTTATTATTAGGCCTCCACTATTGTTAGTTGTAGGTTCAACAATATCAATCTTTCTTGTGCTTGGAGCTAAAGATCATATAGCCAAGGCTTCCAAATCTTCACTCTAAGCAGACACCTATAATGCAAGTGCAACTTCCTCTTCCTTATCATAGAAAGGCCTTCCACTTTTATTTATTGTGTCAAAAGCTATGGTAGAAGCGAGATCCAATTCTAGTAGAAACAAAATGCCACTAGTCCTTACCAATTCTTGACCCTCCTTTGCAGTCATTTTCTAGAATCTAATTCTCATTTCATTTAACACCTTTTTTCTAGATGATAGTATCTAGAAATTATGGGTGAAGGCTCCTTTCTATAGCTATACTTTTTACATACTCATCTCTTTTATCCATGTGAGAACCCTTTTCCTAGTACCTACAAAACAACATGAATAAATGAGTTAGAAAAGGATTTGCAAGCTAAAAGAAGGATTCCCCATGAAATCCATTTGCAAACTAAAAATAGGAAAGAGAATAAGCAAGAACACAATGAAATTGATAAACCAAAGATTAAATCCTAATTTAAATAGAAAACACTTGATTCCATGGGGGAATTGGTGCCAATTTGATGTGAAAATTGGCCCTTTCCCAATCCCTATGATGCAATATTCGAATGTTGAAGAGATTGTTGATCCACTTTGTTGATGAAAGATGAAGACTCCAAGCTAAATCTGCAAAAAACCTAGCTAAGAATTCGAATGATGGATGGAAATGGCTAAGTATTTTAGCATGGTAACTTTGCTTGGATTGTAGATGATAAAATGAGGAGAGGAGCTCTTCATTTATAGGATTTCAAGATGGATGAATGCCCAAATTTGAGAAATGTCAGACTAACATTCATCCAATGATAGGGTGCCACTTGTCAAGCTATGAATGGATGATGGTTGTGCAATATTTTGGGATTGTGCCAATAAATGCCAATATTTGAAATTCAAATTTGTTGAAATGACATGTAAGAGGGAAGGGAAAATGAAATAAATGCCACTTGGCTCAAGGAAAAGGACATGTAAGAGGTTTTAAATGCCTTGTTGGATGTACATGTTGACTTGGAATTTTTGAATTCAAATTGAGAGAATATTCCAAAAGATGCCTTGTGAGGAAAATAGAGATTTAATAAATGAATTAAATCTATTTTCATGTGCAACTTGCATTATCTAGAGGATGTGACATGAGATTAGATTAAATTAATCAAGGGTTAATTAATTTAATAGGAGATTAGATGATGTGACTTATTTGACTTAGATTTATGGATTTATTTAAATCAGATAAGAGAGGAATATGATAAAAGGCTAATTAAATAAAGTTTTTGATTTATTTAATTAAAAGGAGCTGATGTTAGATTAAATCAAATAAGGTTTTAATTTATTTATATTAATGGATAGACTTTTTGGATTTAATCAAATAAATTGATTATTTAATTAGATAGGGATAATTAGATTAGATGGGTTGATTTAATTATCAAGAGAAAGTGACTTAATTAGACAAAATGATTTATTTAATTAAGAGATGAATATTGATGAATTTAATCAGATAAGGGAATTTGATTAAAAGGTTAGACCAAGGGATGATTTAGGAAGAAACGATGTTAGTAAGTTAGGATCAAGTGCATGATGTCAATCAGTATATTTTCGATGTCTATATTTTGCCCCTCTTTGAAGCAATGCACTCATTGTGTTGTTTCAAAGAATAAACGATCTCAATCAAGATAAAAAAAAATTGATATTTAAAAAAAACTTGCCCCACTACTGCATGGCGAGAGAAAACATGCCATTATAATGTCCCCTTGAGAGATCAGATGAAAATTTCAATTTTTTGGGTGATCTCGTGAAAAAAGGTGACCAAGTGCCCGATAGGTCTGAAAGGGGTCCAGGAGACTAAAAATGTGTCCAAATGCAATAAAACAATGAAAAACAAGCCTCAAATGGACGAAAATAGGTTTGGGGGTTCAGAACCCTAGCAGGACAGCCCTAGAGGGTCAAAAAACCCTAATTTTTAGGCTTAAAAGGGGCCCGAGGGGTCACTTTCAAGTCATTTTCACACCTCCGCTAGCAAACCTTGAGAGTTAAGCTTTGAACTCCTGACGATATGGCGCAATGATAGCTTCCTCTACACATTTCCGACCAAGTCTGGACCTACTAGCGGCCACCTGGCATTGGTGCCCCAGTATGTGAACCTAACTGAAGCTTCGTTTTTTCATTTTGACACATTTATTATTGCTTTTAAAGAGAGTTCACCTCCAATGATGCTATTATAGCATCGCTAGGTGTTTAAAGTGCACCGCTAATTTCTTGTTTCCACCACAGCGGTGCTGTTTAGCTCCGCAACTGTGCAATTTGGAATTTAAAAACTCCACCACTAGGCTCGGGCTCAACTTAGACTTGGCGGGCTAGTTTGGAAAAGTGCGCCACAGCGGTGCCCTTTTCATGAAAACTGCAATGCTAGGGGATAAAGTGCACCATAGTGGCACTATTTGGCTAAATTATGGGTCTAGCATCAGAGTTTGAGAAAACTCAAACTGCAAAGCCTTCACAAATTGCGCTGCTGGGAATGAGTTTGGAGTGTTAGCTCAAGAATTTTCCAAAAATTTTAACATTCCGACTTTGCATGATGCAGGATGGGCCCAAGGAGCTTTATTCTTGGGAGCACCGATCGCAGGATCTAGCGAGCATTCTACGAGACATTAGCGATAGAGACCAAGATCGGTTGGGAGTTGTAGGACTATGGCATACTGCGTATGCGGCCCCCATGCGCACACACCTCAAGATGCTATTAGCGCTTTCTGAGAGGTGGCACAACAAGACATCATCGTTTCATCTTCCCACTAGTGAGGTGACCATCACATTGGAGGACGTCTGGTGCATACTACAATTGCCCATTCATGGCCCCTAGGTGATCTATGATATGGAGGGGGTCACGAGTACTACACCCAAGTCATCAATACTTGAGATATTATTTACTACGAGGGTCAGATCGAGCTGGAGAGGTACAGAGTCATAGCACCTCCCTTCCACTGGGCCGTTGCAGTGATCATTTCATGTTTGGTTGCCCCAGATAGACGAGGGTGGTATTTCAGTCCTGGATGGGGATACTGCTGGGAGAGGATGGTCTGGGACAGGCCAGTTCAGTTTGCATGGGGACCCGTCCTTCTGGCCTTACTTTACAAGGATCTCCACGAGTATGCATATGTGGATGGTAGAGCGCTGGGAGCTAGGGTGACTTTGCTTCATGTTTGGGCATGGGAGCACATTTTTGTGCTACGTCCACAGGTCGTTCCAGTTTTGATGAGGGCAAAGGATGCCCTGGTTACACAATACAGAGGTGGTGTGTCCTTCACACACACTAGAGAGCACAGGATCCCCTAGTGGAGGTGGGTCATAGATGAGATGCTTGTGTTCACTTAGAGACCATACCTCAATCATCCTGGAAGGGCTGATGATGCAAATCAACTCTTCTATTGTTGCTAGGATCGATATATGTAGGGCTGAGAGCACATGATGATAGAGAGATACTTACCCGGGTGTGTACATTGTCAGTTTGGGGAGCCACAGGATCAGCCTGATGATGGTTATGTGGTCGTCTTTGCACACAGCATGACATAGGTGTCATGGGGGCTTGGTATTCCTACCACAGAGGCAGTTGATAGTTTTCAACACTTGGTGGTCTGACCTTGGGCTTACGATCAGGGTTTGGTAGCTATGGGCACCACACAAGCCTACAGAGATTGGTTTAGACCTCCTCTTCTGTTGATTGTTCTAGGTGAGTATCCAGAGGCATACAGGGTTAGAGGCAGGGGTAGAGGATGAGCGCGAGGGTGAGGACTGAGGATCAAGATCCTACAGGATCCGCCAGAGGTTCCCCCTGTTCCACCAGGTCATGAGGATGTCCCCATGTAGGACTAGCAGCAAGATCCACTAGTCCCACCACCACGAGCTGAGGGTGAGGTTCAGGTTCATGCGTAGGAACGGGCACAGCCAGCAGGGCAGGCAAACGCACAAGATGCCTTGATTTTGCAGTTACAGGCATAGGTACAGGTAGTGACAGCTGAGAGAGACCAGGCATGGGCTGAGAGGGAGTAGCTTAGAGTAGAGAGGGATCAAGCTATGTAGCAAAGATAGGTTGTAGAGCTATAGGCAGTGACATAGCTAGGCTGCAGGAAGCAGATTGAGAGCATGATAGCCTCCTCATCCCAGGGTATGGTGCCCGTCTGATCCTATAGGGATGCTATCTGAGAGATAGAGTACTACCGCCGGGCCTACCATGACCATGTATCTAGAGCAAATTGGGTCCCAGAGTACTCAGAGCGGGCCACTCAAAGACCACCAGAGGTTCACGGTGACAAGGGTGAGGGTAGCATCCATGGAGATCGGGCTTGATCCAGATTTTATTATGTACCTTTTGTTTTTTATGGGCTCATTTTTGATAGCCCAATGGGCATTTTGTACTGATTGACACATATGTACAATGATCCAGTTATTATTTGTACTTTGATAGTTGATGATATGATATATATATGAGCCGATTTTGATGAGATGTACCGTGTACTTTTATTTATGCATGGATGGTTTATTTCTATATTCTTTGCAATGATGTTCCTATGGATGCATTTATTTCTAATGATGCATGCGATGATTATAACTAACAGATCTATATTATGCTAACCAATGATATGATGTGCAATAATGTTATCTATATGATGATTTATTTTATGCCAATGCCAAAATGTGATATATGATATGATCTATGGTATGCATGATGGTGTGTGAAAATGCTTATTATGAGATGATTTATGGATGAATGTGATATGATGCAATGGCTGTGATATGATGCAAATGAAATGATGGTATGAGATGCTTAGAATAACAAATGTTAATATCCTAAATGATGACATATGTGATGCAATGATATGTTAATGCAATGATATGTATGCCTAATGAATTAATGCTTATATACCTATTGCTTATGATTATGATGATTATGAGATGCTTCTGTTCATATTATGTGATGATTTATGTAATGGTAATATGAAATGGTTATGAAATGCAAATGAATACTTTATGCAATGATCAATGTAATGCCATGAAATTCCATGTAATGGGTGGAATGTGATGTCATGAATGCACCTATTTAAAATGCAATGCGTATGTTTCCTATATGATATGTTATACAATGTGCTAATGCTTTGTGGATGTAGGATTAATGATGGTGATGGTGATGGTGATCAACTATCATAGTACTTTGTTAGTGTGGTTAGTAAAAGAAGTCATTTCAACAAGATGCAAGATGACACAAATGCAGATGATGATGATGATGATGATGATGATGATGATGATGATTACTTGCCGAGGAATTGGGATTTTCAAAGGGCCAAATTTTCTTATGTTTGATAACACACGTGGTATGATACATCAAGGTATAGCAAACCAGGATGATGTGGTACCTAGTGTGATGGACTTTGACTCAACAAATAGATAGGAGTATTCTTGTTCACACCTGACATACAGAAACCTTGCTAGGATGCACTTCAAAAGTTTCAGACACCTCAGACCAAAACACAGAAAGGTAAACCTATCCTTGTAATAGTCAACAAGTTGCCCTAGACTTCTTCCACACATACCTAACAAAGCAAGTATTCGCCAAGGTTATATTGCAAGAGCATCCAACAAGCACAACGGACAAAAGATAATGATCATTTCCCCATTCCTATTTCTCTAAATCCTCTATTTTGGGATATCATCGAGATGTCCTTGGAATGAGCGCAAATAAGATAAGTCAAAAGATAAAGACCAAGTAAACAAACAGACTAATGCTCTTCAATACCGCTAATGGAAAGAGGATGTGTTTTCTAAGGATGATGAATGAAACTTATTGCCAAAAGATAATGCCCATTGTAGGAAGGATTCATCCTAGGACATGTTAGTGGATGGTGACATGTCATTTCATTTATAAAGGATGATTGATATGAGACCATTTCAGATGATGTGTTACTGATATAAAGAGATAACTAGCTTGTTTGTGCACTAACTTAGACTTAAGACTTGATGTTTTGAGCTCTACTTTTAAACTGCTTGAGTTGTTTCCAATTGTTTCACCAAAGGTTGAGGATGACGGTCAATTTATTGTAGATGGTGCTTATTGTGGGTGCAAGCGAGATGAGGTGGATGGATTTTTTAAAATATTTGGATGTTTTTTGATGTTTTGCAATGTTTTGAGGCTATTTTTGGTATTTTTTGATTTTTCAAATGTTTTTATTTTTTTATTTTCGAATGTTTTTGGGATTTTCTAAGATTTTGACCAAGAGACTAACCTAAAGACCTATCTTAGGGGTCTTGAGGGCTGGTCAATAGACTAGCCTTGCCTACGTTATACATGCAGATACCACATAGTTCGACTGACAACTCGACCGATTTACAAATGAAGATAAACATGATGAGATGTCAGTTTATTATGACAGACTCCTACAGGACTGACCTAAATGTCTCAGGGGATGATCAAAGATCAACCTTTCCTACGTTCAAGCTCAGAGACAACATAGTTCTACAAGACAACCTTTTTTTTGGCTTTTGATATGTTTTGAATGTTTTTGGATTTTCTGATGTTGAGAACTTTAAGACCATGTACAAATCTGATCCGATGAGAATGTGCCCCTAGCATGATGTAATAGACTACTCTGATAAAGGCAAGACAAACTAACCTTGAGGATGGGCTGGGTAGTACTAGGAGGGATCATGATACGAACACAAGACCAAGCTATGGTGCAGACGTGAATGGATGAATGATGGATGGAGACCTAAATGCGATGGATGATGGAAGCGAAACAGATGGATGATGTAGATCAAGACATAAAGATCCTGGTGGATGGAAAGTGGTTATTTACGCAAGGCACCTGTTTGCCAGGTTTTCACCAAGGTACTTGCCCAAAGTGCCATTGAAGCAGTTTTCACTAGAGGACAATTTTTTTTTCCTTTTTCTAATTTTTTTGGATTTTTTGCTTTTTTGATTTTTTTGTTGTCACCAAGACGCTTGTTTTCCAGGTTTTTGCTGAAGTGACCATTTTTTTAGGACTTTTTCTAATTTTTTGTATTTTTGGTTCTATACCTTGAAATATTTAGGCATAAAACTTTTTGAGATGGGAGCTATTCATGGGCTCCTGTAGAGGTTCCCTTCGGGTGTTGATAGTTGATATGCCCTTGATTTATAACTCCTGTTATGACAAAAGGTCCTAGCCAATTAGGTTCGAACTTGCCTTTGCTACTGAGAATTGGAACATTCTTCTAATTTTCTTTTAAGACCAATTCTCCAACTTGGAAAGTTTTGCTTCTGATTTTCTTGTTGTAGCTCCGTTTGAGTCTATTTTGATAGACTTGCAAGTGATTCAAAGCATCGATCCTTCTCTCATCTAGTAACTCCAGCTCATTTAGTCTTGATACCCAATATTCCTCATTCGTGATGAGGTTTTGCAATGATATTATGAGTGATGGGAGCTCAATCTCAATGGGGAGTACTGCTTTTGATCCATAGACCAGGGAGAATGGGGTGGCGCTAGTGGGTGTGCGGATGCTAGTTCAGTAAGCCTAGAGGGCAGGATTAAGCTACAGATGTCAGTCATGACTTATGTCATTGACTATTTTCTTAAGGATTTTGAGGATGGTTTTGTTTGTGGCTTCTACTTTGCCATTACCTTGGGGATAATATGAGGTGGAGAAGCGATGCTGGATTTTGAATTTCTCACACAAGTCTTGAATCTCCTGGTTCTGAAATTGTGTCCCATTATCTGAGATAATGGCTTTTGGGACACCATAACGACAGATGAGATAGTTCAGGATAAATTTTGAGATCTGCTTCCCAGTGATATACGTCATGGGTATGGCTTCCACCCACTTAGTGAAGTACTTAGTTGCAGTTATGATGAACTTGTGGCCATTGGATGAGGTGGGGGTGATTTTTCCAATGAGATTGAGTCCCCACTGCAAGAAGGGCCATGGTGTGACGATCAGGTGAAGCTCTTGAGCTGGAGCATGGATGAGGTCCCCATACTGCTGACATTGTAAACACCTTTTAGCATGATCATGTGATTCTCTTTCCATTGTGGGCCAATAATACCCCATCCTTAGCAGTTTCTTGGCAATGGTCATTCCACTCAAGTGTGAGCCACGATATCGTTATGAACCTTAGTTAGAGCGTTTAATGCCTCCTCAATGTTTAGACAACGTAACAAGGTACCTTCTATGCTTCTACAGTATAAAGTATCACCTAGGATGACAAATGTGGATGCCTTTTTGATAAAGGTTCGTTTGAGGTTTGATGGGAGGTCACCGGGTATGACTCCTATGCAAAGAAATGTGTAGATGTCATGGTACCAAGGATCACTAGGACCAACAATTTCACACACGAATTCTAATTCCAGTACCTCAAATGCAGGAATGAGAAGTTGCTCAATCAAGAATTCATATCTTGGGACATTGTTAGGGATATTCAACAAGGATCCAATCGTTTCCATCGCATATGCCACTCTGTTGTTGGTTCTTGGAATCTCCTCAAATGTTATGTCAATGAAGTTTTCCTTTAGAATCTCCACCAATTTCTTTTATGGAGTGAGCTTGTCATCCTTAGTTTGATATTCATTATTGACCTGATTTATAATCAATTGAGAGTCTTCGTAGACTTTGAGGGCTATGATATTCCATTGCACTGCTATCCTGAGACCTATAGTCAAAGCCTTATATTCTGCTATGTTATTTGTGCAAGGAAATGCTAGTTTGTATGACCTTGGTATGCAGTCCCCCTGTGGGGTGATGAAGAAGACACTAGCTCCTGATCCATGTTATGTATATGAGTCGTTGAAGTATAGTTTCCAGTGATCAGTGATGTTGAGGTTAAAAATAGACTCATCTGGAAACTCTTAGACAAGGGGATTCTTAGAATATATAGGTGCTTCTGCTAGTTGATCTGCAATAACCTGACCTTTAATGGCTTTCTGCTCCACATACTCAATGTCGTACTCTGATAATATCATTACCCATTTTTCCATTCTGCTTGTGAGCATTGCCTTTGATAGGAGATATTTGAGGGGATCAATTTTTGTGATGAGCTTTATCTTGTGTGCCAACATGTAATGTTTGAATTTTTGGGATGCAAACACTACTACGAGGCAAGATTTCTCAATGAATGAGTAATTTAGCTCATGACCGGCCATTGTTCTGCTGATATAATAGATAGCACTCTTCATTTCGTTTTCATCATGTTGAGATGGGAGAGCTCCAAGGGCTGCTGCTGTTGCTGACACATATAAGATCAATGGATTTCTTGGGATAGGTGGCATTAACACTGGTGGTGTCAATAGATATTCCTTGATCTTGTTGAATTCCTCTTCACATTTTGTATCCCATTTATATGCTACCCCCTTGTGGAGTAGGTGATAATATGGATTCTGCTTGTCTGCCAGTTGTGCTATGAACCGTCAGATGGATTGTAGTCGGCCTTGGAGGCCTCTTAGTTGTTTTAATTTCTTTGGTGCTTCCATCTCAAGGATTGCTTTCACCTTCGACCTTGATACCCCTCATGGAGACTATGTATCCTAGCAATTTACCTGATTGTACGCCAAAGATGCACTTCTTGGGATTTAGTCTGACTTTGTATTCCTCTAGTCTATCAAAGATAGCACTTAGGGTTGCTATATGATCTTGTCTTTTCCTTGATTTAGCTAGAATGTCATTGACATAGTCTTTGACTGTTTTATGAATCATGTCATGGAATATCAGTGTCAAGGCCCTTTGATAGGTTGCTCCTGCATTCTTTAGGTTGAATGGCATCATGTTCCAATAGTAGGTCCCCCATGGACAAGTGAAGGCAGTCTTATGTTGATCTTCTTTTGCTATCATGATCTAGTTTCATCCTGAAAATCCATCCATTAGTGATAGCATCTCATGTCCTGCTGTCATGTCTACTATCATGTCAATGTTGGGAAGCGGGAAATTATCCTTGGGACATGCCTTGTTCAAATCTCTGAAGTCCATACAGATTTTGATAGCTTCATCAGGTTTTGATATAGCTATCGAATTTGACACCCATTCGGGATAATCAATTGGTCGGATAAATCCTGCATCTAACAATTTTTTGGGCTCCATTTTGACTAACAAAGTGATTTGGGGATACATTTTTCGAAGCTTCTATTTGACCGGCTTTGCTTCTGGATATACTGCCAAATGATGGACTACACTCTCTGGATCTAGCCCTAGCATATCAGCATAACTCCATGCAAAGTTTATTTGTCTTTCCTTTAGGAATGCTACTAGGAGTTCTTGTTCTTCTGTTAATATTGATTCTGCATAGAATCTGATATGTGGGGTCTCCTCTATTCCTATGTTGACCGGATTGCATTTTTCGGCCAAGACTACTGACTTCCCCTGGTGAAGAGCTCTTAGAGGAAGATTGAGTCCTTCATCCTCGGGCACCTCAGAGAGGTTTTCACCATTGGATATGTCCTTTATTTTTACTATTTTCTTGTCAGAGAGTGCCACAGTGTGGTTTTCACTCAAGGACTTGGATATGATTCTTAGTTTCTCACTTTTGTGACTGAAGGATTCAATCGTTTCCCCATAATAGGCATGTGTGTCCAAATCCATTATAAACACTGCCTTGTGGTCTCCATCTAGAATGTTATCCCTCAATCCCATGAATTCTGAGAGCGCTTCATCATTTTTGAATGTATCAAGAACTGGTGGTCCTCGTTGGTCATAGTCGATCAGTTGGGCATAGACTAAATGAATCTCATGATTTTGACTATCTGGTTCAAAGGATATGGTACTAATCATACACAAGGTGGTATCTTTGAATAGCCTAGGTAGGTTGGATAAGGTATCTTCATCATCGCTACTAATGTAGGGCTCAGTTATAAAATTATGTGTGTCCCTACCTATGACTATTGGTGAGTGTACTTGTACTAGCACTGGCTAAGGAGAAATATTAACCATTCTAACTAGAGGACTCTAGCCACATATGGCTATTCTCAGAGTGGCACATCCAAGACCAAGATTTGTTATGGGTCGCATCTCTAGCATGATAGGTATTATGATCCCATTGTCATTTTGTCCCAGTCTTTGATTTCGGTCATAGCCCATTGCAACCATCATGTGTAGGCCCTTGCTTCTTTCATCCATTGGTAAATTAGCTGTCAGTCTTTCATCTTGATACAACATGTGAGATGGATCTGCTTCAATAACCTCATGACCAAGGTCTCCCCATCTTGTAAATTTAGGATAATTTTCAGGATAGGTTTGTGATGTGGAAGCTTGATTTTCTTGTGGGCATCCCCGTGATCTAGGAGATTATGGTAAGTCTCCTATCACAATAGCATTGTTAGGGATTTTTTAGCTTCCACAACCATCCTCCTAGATGATGAGCTTGATATCGGAGATGGTGGGGATGGTAGGGATGGCGGGTGTCTCTATCGTAGAAGTGGACGTGAGAGTGGTGGGGTCGATGTATGGTGTGGATGGGCCCTCATCATTCTTTGGCACTTGGGGTATTTTGTAATACTTGGCTTCAAGATTCTTGCAATATGAAAACGACTCAAGATCTCCATGGACAGTAACCTCTTGTCCATTACATGTAAATTTCACACATTGGTGGAAGGTTGATACTATGACTTTCATCGCATGAATCCATGGGCATCCTAGGAGGATATTGTATGGTAGTTTGAGGTCCAAGACCTGACAGGTGGTTTCCATGAGCGTTGGCCCTACTTGGATAGGGAGCTTAATCGTGCATTGAGATACTCTTTCTTGGTCATCATATGCTCTTATTGTTATGCCCTTTTCTTTGTCGATGGAATCTTCTGATAGTTTCAACTGCTTGATGAGGCTGAGAGAACAGATGTTCAAACCTGCACCTCCATCCACCAAGACCCTTTTGATTTTTCTCTTGTTGACAATGGCTTCCAAGTGAAGTGCACGGTTGTGAGATGGTTGGGTGGGGAAATCTTGGTCAGAGAATGTAAGGAGATTAGGCGTTATGATATTTTTGACCATAGCTTGGAATTGCTCCGCATCGAGATCTGCGGGGACAGTGGATGAGGCTAATGCTTCCTAAAGGATCTTTTTTATGTGTTGATGAGATTTTTAACAACTCCATGATGGAGATGCGTGTTGGAGTTCTCTTGAGTTGTTCTACAACATTGTAGGTATGTAGAACGACTCTAGATGAAGGGACTATGTTAGGTTGGGATGATCCTACAATGGTGACTTTGCGGCCTCTTGTGGTGACTCCACAATCTTTGGCATGGGTGCCCTTGATGGTGATGACCATGAATTCCTCATTTAGGGAAGCAATTACTATTTCGTACACATGATTTACACTACCCTTCCCTTTATCATTTTTATTCCCTTTGTTTCCATGATTCAACATTAGATTTGTGTAGATTTTAAGGTCCTAATTTTCGGTAGGTTGTTCCATGTTTATGATTTTCTTGTCGATGAGATCTTGGATGATGTTTTTGAGTCTCATGAAATTGTTTGTGGTGTGACCTTTTATTTTGTGAAATTCACAAAGTTGATTCTCATTATACCAAGGGGGTTTGACATCAGGTTCTGGGTAATCTTTGAATGTGGGAGGTTTGATGAGTTTTTTGTCAATTAATTTTTTCATTATATCCTCCAATGGTTCCCCCAAAATAGTGTATTTGTATTTTGGATAATTTTTACATTGGGGAGGTCCCCTTTAATCAGTGAGGTTATTGATGGTGGGATTATTGGGTTGGTATGTTGTGTGATGAGTATTTTGGTGTTGTGATTGGATTTGCGGTGCGGGTGTATGTTGACGAGGACCACTAATGACCACCTTGGCATCGATGACACCATCATTAGTAACATTCTTGTTTCTTGCCCATGTTCATGGTTTATCATTGTAATTTGATGGTGGGCAATTTTTTTGTTGTTCATGATATGATGTTGATTCAACGGGTTGAGTCACAAGGGCTCTTTCGATGCTAAGCGCCTTGGAGATCAATTGCTCATATGTGGTGATTCCTTGAACCTTGAGATGAAACACTAGGTGGCTTTCAAGGTTGACTATGATTGTGCAGACTTGTTGTTCTTCTAGCATGGTCCACTTTCTCTAATTGGCCTTGGATTGCCATCATTGAAGGAATGAGGTGAAAGACTCATTCTTTCCTTTTTTAGAGCCGATAATTCTTTGAGACTGACATCCATTGCAATGTTACATGCCTAATTCCTAATGAATGCATCTCTAATTTCTTTGAATGTTCTAATGCCTAAAGGTAAGCGAGAGAACCATTCTATATCAGGACCTGCCAAACTCCTAGCGAATAGCCGCATCAGATAAGTATTGTCATATGCGACCTCCATACAATGAACCTAGAATTCCCTAATGTGATCTTCAGGGTTTCCCATCCCTCGATATTTGTCGAATTTAGGGATTTCAAATCCCTTAGGGAATGGTTTCATGTCTAGGCTCCTATCAAATGGATAGGGACACAAGTTGCTTGGCGTTTTGGTTGTCCGCCCCAATTGAAGGTCGAGCACTTGTTGCGAGAGCAACCTAAGTTGTGTCGTCACATCATTCTAGGGATCAGAGGGTGGGAGGAAAGCGTTTTGAGGTGTTTGAATCATGGTTTGGATGGATGGGTTGGTCGGTGTGTTGTTTGATGGTATCTGCATGTTCTATCAAGTGAAGTAGGCTTCTACTTGCTTTTGTATGAATGATGCCTATTGTTGATCTTGTTGTTGTTGCGCTAGGATTTGTGCTTGTTGTTGTGCTTGTTGCTGCTCCAACAATGCTTGTTGTTGGGCTGCTAATTCTGATGCTTCTTGTTGCTCTTGGTATTGCCTCAATGCTTGTTGATATGCCTACAATTGTGCTGCTTGTGCAAGAAGTTGTGCTTGTGCTTGTGCTTGATGTGTTTGATATTGAGCTTGCGCCTGCACTTGGGCTTGAGCTTGTACTGCTTGTGCTTGTGTGGCTTGTTTCTATAATAAAAGTTGTGCTTGTACGACCCTTTGTGCTTGTAATGCTTGTGCGGCTTGGGTGGCTTGTTGTTGCTATTGCAATAAAGCTTGAGCTTGCGCGGCTTGTTGCACTTGTATTGCGGCTTGTGTGGCTTTGGCAGCTTGTGTAGTTTGAGTGGCTTGTTGCACGGCTTTTTTTTCTGGACTTGTTGGTATCCTCTTTGGAAAGCAGCTTGCAATGTTGTATCATATTGATTTGATGTGGTGAACGTTGGTGGTGGTGGAGGTGGTGGTGGATTTGGAATGGTGGTAGATGATGATGTTGTGTTGATGCTTTGCATATGTGATTGGTCCTTGTGAGACCATGCTTTGTGAGGTTAGGGGTGTGTTTGATGATGTTGCCATTGCTTGTGTATTTATTGTTTGTTGTTGTGATATCAATGATAAATTTTGAGTGTTTGGTGTGATGCTTTGATTATGGTTGGGATATAGGTCTGATTGATGCTTGGTAGGGGAGGAAGCCCTAAACCAAGGAGTGGTGCAGATGATAATAGCAATGGTGAAAGAGGAAGAAATGTAAGGGGTGTGAGTTGTTGTGAAAATTTTGTGGTGTTGAATAAGCCCCATAGTCTGAACGTATCTCCCTTTTCTTGTGAATTTGTGAGAAGAGGTGTTTGTGGTATTGTGTGAAAAAATGATGAGGATGGATCATGATGGAATGTGAGAGGAACATTTTTGTGTAAGGGGTTTCTTGGTATGTTTTGTTCCAATGTGGTGTTTGCGTCCATGTTTTGATTATTAACAAGGGGATGTGATTGAAGAGCATTGAGGAATGTGTTTTCCTTGTTGACATTTGGTTGGCTTGGAGCAAACGATGTTGTGATTTGCGGAATTTTTTGTGTGACATTTTGAGATGGGGGTGTAGATGAAATGGGAATGGTGGATGAAATTGGGGGAAATGATGTGTCCGCGATAGTACTCACATCAAAATCCGAAGGCAACTTGGCCCCTTGTTTTGCTAGTTCAAGCATGTACAACGAAGGGTTAAGTCTCATCATGATGTTGATGATTCTATGGTTGTCTAGATTTTGGAGCATTTTTATCATTTCCTCGCGAGACATTCCGAAAGTGAGGTCATGTCCTTGATTTTCTTCTTGGGGATTTTGCGATGATGAGAGGGTCAATGGGTTGCTTGATTTTGCTGGATTCATTTCTACGTTGGTTTGGCTAAGATCACTTGACGCGGGTGTTTCTTTGTTGTCTTCCATACTCTTCTTGTATTGAGATCTCATTTGAACCATAAAACAAAGATCAATCTTTGAGAATATGAGAGATGAATCTCTTGATTCTTTGGATCAATCGTTATTTTATGTCCCAAAGTGAAAGTCTTAGGATGCTTTTGAGGATCAAAGGTCATGATATGATAATGATGATGTTATGTATGAATGATATGGATGTTTTGGATTTTTATCAATCTTGAATGAGACACTAGGCTTTCAGGACTTGTGGATTTTGATTTTGATTTTGTATTTTGAGATTTGAGATTTTGTCCTTGATTTTGATTTTGCTTTTGATTTGGATTTTTTCAACAAAAAGACCCTAAGATGTTGGATGATGATCTAAGGGATATCTTTGTTCAAAGGATGATAATTTGAATATGTGTGAGGAGAAGGATGCATCTACCCACACCTATTCAAACAAGATGATTGTTTCACTAAGCATATGGAGAAGGATTCATCTACATACACTAAGCTAGACAAGATGATTTAGATAACTTTGACTAAGTATATGCAAAAGGATGCATCTACACATGCCTAGCCAAAGGTGTTTTGATAAATGTTCTCAAGGATTTTGTCTCAATGATTTAGATGATTTTGATTTTTCCATAAAGCCTAGTTTCAAGATTTTCCCAAAAGGTGATGATGAGGTGGATTTTGTCTTGATGTTTTGGATGGATGGATGAAAAGGATTTTGATAATGTTTTGATCCTAAGATGAACTTAAAAAGGACACTTTGTTTACCTAGATCTAGGTATTGAAGAGCATGCAAATGCTTCCTAATGACGTTTGTAACCAAGAAATGATTTCATTTGAACATTCATTTTTGGATTTTCAATCAATGATTTGTGCTTTGGGATTTGGAGTCTTCAACACATATGAAATTTCATTTTGCTTAGCTCTTCTTAATGTCTTTATTTTACCAAAAAAACTTTCTTCAATTAGGTTTTCAAACTAAGATGTCCTATGTCTTAATTTCTTCAAACCCCACAAGATATGTTATGTGGAAATATAATGAACTTAAGGCAAAGGGTTTCCCTATTGTTTACTTAAGGAGACAAATTGAGATCTAATCCAATGCTTAGAAACCTCTAAGGATGTGAATCCCAAGGGAAAGCAATAACATATGGATTGTGTCAATGGTATTTGTCTTCAAAAGAGTTTGAAATTTGGATGATGTTAAGTGTTTGTTTTCATGATGTTTTCGATCAAGCAATGCATTTTGTAACCCAAGAATAAGTACAATCCTATGGATGTGTAAGACAATATTTGTTGGATTCCCACTTGGACAAGTCCGGTTATGCTTATCTCTAGCGGATGGTTAGATGCTTGACCCCACTGGCTCCCCTCCATGACACTCACTTATACAGGGCAGCCAAGTATCAACACCCATGAAACTCCCATGGCATGCTTTCCATCTCTACTAGAAGACCGTACAAGTGTGGGGTGGCTTCAGAATGACCGTTCTTGCACCAAAAAATAGATTAAGGATTTTGGAAAATTCTAGCACATGGGTTTTAGTAAGGACTTTCCATTTGTGGAGATTGACCCATACGGCAAAAGTCCCCTTTAGGATCCATCTTGTCAGAATCAACCGCATGATATTGGTGTTTCTTCCAATATCCACATTTATATCCCGGTTGGAAATACTCTTAGCTTTAGAGTGTTACCGGTTGAGTCGTTCCCTTGGGTGAGTACTTTTTCCCCAAGGCAGTCCCTCTAGGATAAACAATAGCGAATGAAGAATAGTATTCATAACTTGATCAATCTTTGTTGGCAACAAGGAGAGAGAATGTACACAACAAAGCCCCCACTCACACTCACACAAGATTTTGTTCAATTTTAAGCCTAAATCAAAGTGTAGAGGTGATTGATTTATCTTAACCCAAAGTCATGAAAAAGGCCTTTTGATTCTCAAGATCGCTATAAAGTGCGAGAGAAGCGTATACATCTTTTTCCAATGGCTTTAGTCTAAGTAAGCCCTCACAAAAAACACAACTACACTTTTTCTTTTTAGATCCTCAAAGCAATATGTGAGTTCATTTTAGAGCACCAAAAAGACAAGTGATAAACATTTGTTCAATTTGTTAATCCCATAAACAAAATCTAGTAATTTGTTGATCCTATTGTTCATTTTAACCTTTGCAAGAAATGGAATTGAAAGGTTCTTTTTAAGCCAAAATGAAAACTAGTATTCTAAAGATGAAAAGATGAAAAATTCCTAAGGAAGTGTTAAACAAACACTTAAATGTTTAAAAACACTTTGATTGGACAAAATATCATCACCATGCTCCTCTTCCCTTAGTTTTTGGCTTCCAACCTACAAAGACGAAAAAAAGTTAGATTCTGGAAACACACAAAAATTTAAAAAGCAGAAAATAGAGGAAGAAGTAATCATTAAAAACACGTGCTAAAAAAATTTCAAAATTTTTCCTTTTACTGTCTCCCAGTGTCGCAACTCGTGAAGGTGTCACTATTTTTTCCTCCCAGCATCACTCTTATAGCACCACTTACCAGTCAGCAGCGCTCTGTGTCGGGATCAAGAGCACAATTGCATCGCTATTTTGCTCAGCGTCTGAGTTTCTAAAAGCATCAGAGTTTAGAATTTTTTGAAACTGATGCAGATCGGCGAGTCCATCGGCGGAGTTTAGGATTTGATTTTTTTTGGCAGAATGAGTCCAGTGGCACTAAAACAGTGATGTTGATGAGCCCACGGTGCTAAAACAACAACGCTAATGAGCCCACGGTGCTAAAACAATGATGCTGACGAGCCCGCATTGGAATTTTCTATGTGTTGAGAAAATGCGGAAATTTTGAGGAAATTTTAGAAATAATGACTTCATGCCCTCCTCCTAGCACCAAATGTGTGAACCCTTTTCCTAGTACCTGCAAAGCAACATGAATAAATGAGTTAGACAAGGATTTGCAAGCTAAAAGAAGGATTCCCCATGAAATCCATTTGCAAACTCAAAATAGGAAAGAAAATAAGCAAGAACACAATGAAATTGACAAACCAAAGATTAAATCCTAATTTAAATAGCAAACATTTGATCCCATGGGGGAATTGGTGCCAATTTGATGTGAAAATTGGCCCTTTCCCAATCCCTATGATGCAAGATTCAAATGTTGAAGAGATTGTTGATCCACATTGTTGATGAAAGAAGAAGACTCCAAGCTAAATCTGTAAAAAGCCTAGCTAAGAATTTGAATGATGGATGGAAATGGCTAAGTATTTTAGCATGGTAACTTTGCTTGGATTGTGGATGATAAAATGAGGAAAGGAGCTCTTCATTTATAGGATTTCAAGATGGATGAATGCCCAAATTTGAGTAATGTGGGACTAACATTCATCCAATGATATGGTGCCACTTATTAAGCTATGAATGGATGATGGTTGTGCAAGATCTGGGGATTGTGCTAATAAATTCCAATATTTGAAATTCAAATTTGTTGAAATGGCATGTAAGAGGGAAGGGAAAACGCAATAAATGCCACTTGGCTCAAGGCAAAGGACATGTAAGAGGTTTTAAATTCCTTGTTGGATGTACATGTTGAATTGGAATTTTTGAATTCAAATTGAGAGAATATTCCAAAAGATGCCTTGTGAGGAAAATAGAGATTTAATAAATAAATTAAATCTATTTTCATGTGCAACTTGTATTATTTAGAGGATGTGACATGAGATTAGATTAAATTAATCAAGGGTTGATTAATTTAATAGGAGATTAGATGATGTGACTTATTTGACTTAGATTTATGGATTTATTTAAATCAGATAAGAGAGGAATATGATAAAAGTCTAATTAAATAAAGATTTTGATTTATTTAATTAAAAGGAGCTGATGTTAGATTAAATCAAATAAGGTTTTAATTTATTTAATTTAATGGGTAGACTTTAGGGATTTAATCAAATAAATTGATTATTTAATTATCAAGAGAAAGTGACTTAATTAGACAAAATGATTTATTTAATTAAGAGATGAATATTGATGAATTTAATCAGATAAGGGAATTTGATTAAATGGCTATACTGAAGGATGATTTAGGAAGAAATGATGTTAGTAAGTAAAGATCAGGTGCATGATGTCAATCAGTATATTTTTGATGTCTACAATCCATGTATGAAAATTCCATAAAAGATCGAGTCTTTATAAATGAGTCATCATCTAAAAACCTTGCACATGCTTCAACCTGCATATCATCCTTTCCATTGAGTCCATTAAGATCAAATTTACTCAATCTTGTTTCTAATTGGTGTGGTATCCTTACCACAGGTGTAGTGGGAACTCCGTCTTGCATTTCGTATTGTGACACCCAAATATCATCATCTGAGCCTTCATCATCATAGTCCACTAGACTAGTGGCTTCAACCTTTTGTTTTTTCAATGGTGGCTCCCTTGGTGGTAATTTACTAGGTGGTGGGGAATCAATGTTCACAATTTTAGGTTCTCCCAGCCTTGGTGGAGATGGTAGTGGTGCTTTTGGCATAGGAGAAGGAGGCTCTAACTCCTCTTGCTAAGGGGGAGCAAGGACTTCATCAATTTTCTTTGCCTTACTCTTTCTCCTTACAAATAATTTTATTCTTTGTTCCTTAGGGGCTTGTGATGTAGATTCTTCTCCTGTAGCTAGGATTTATCCTCCGCTCGGTCCTTCTATAATTGGAGCTTTCCATTTATCTTTACCTATTACCCCTTTAGCTTCAAGGTGACCCACTATTGAATCAAAATTGCTTCAGGATCTTCTTGTTTTATTTTTCTCTACATTTTATTGAATGCAATCCATCTTGCAATAATTTTTCCCTACTTTAAAGTGTTTGACACATTTCTTATTACATCTTCAGGGTACTAGAAAATGTGGATAAATATGGAGCTCTTATTTCTTTCTTTTAGCCAGGCCATAAAACCTTCAGGGTCATATCTTACCCTCTCAACTAACCTCTACATGTGGTATTGTTTAAGTATATCAAGGATGTTATTTCAACCTCCCTTAGTCATTACAAAATTAGAAAAAATAAGTGTATAGAGGAAAGAAAGTTCATTTTCCTTGATTCAATAAGTCTCCATTTTCTACACTTCCCAATTACCACATAACTTCAAGGAAACCAATTCTTTCTGCCACAAACTTTGGCAACAAATGTGGTGCTACCATAGAACCATATACTCTTAAGATAGTATAATAAATGTATGAAATAACATCCCCCCAATTATGATCAACTCCTAGATTAGGATTTCTCTCCTTGGGTCTTAAGAAATCATGTAGAGCTATAGGAATCTTGGGCAAACCCACAATCAAGACTCTCTTCAGTTTAGAAGAAAAGAAATTCTAGAATGTCACATAGTGATATGTCCTATCATGTTTGTGTAAGACTGTGGTCTAGTATTGCACAAGCAAATCTAAGTCACCCGCCTTTCTTTCCAAGAGAATATTGTGTCCAAAGTAAAGTTCACCCTTAAACAGAAACATGTGCATCAACAATGAATACGAACTAAACTTCACTCCTGATTCACCCTTCTTCAACCTTGCCGGTGCTTCATGCATTTTTTTTTGAAAGAAAACCTGCATAATCATATACTACACAATATTGGGGGTGTTGGATATGTGCAACCATATACATCAATGCCATTGGAATTTCATAGATAGGATCATAACCAATTATTTTACAAATGGAATAAAAGGTCCTTTTGAAGTATGGAGCAAAATAGTTAACTGCGAAAGGCTCTTTATCATGTTGTCACATTACAATTTTTGGTAAGAATCTTGATAGGACATGGCCTCTGAATGAAATCTTAGTTTTATCATACTCTTGATTAAGAGTTTCTTCATTTATCTTATGCATTCCATCACTCCATCTAGTGAGCTTGAAAACAAAATCCAAGTCCTCCTTAGTGATTCTTCCCATTTCTTTGCCATCATATATTCTTACAGTCCTTGTGATTGAGTCATAATTAGAAGCTTTTGTATTAAGCAAGTCAACAACCATATAGACATTTGGCACAATTAACTTTCCTAGGTCACAATTCCAAGGGTTTCCTATTGGGATACCCATATTTCTATTCCTTAACTAGTATAAGGCAATCTGGCATCCCTGATAGAACATCTTCTATTGAACAAACCCTCTGCTACTTGTAGACCTCGGGGAATCATTTGGCCTTTAGGTTTGTCACTGGTTGAAGGTGGTAATTGATCCACAAGGTATTTATTTAAAAAAAATTTGGGAGAAGAAGCTTCCCCTTTAGATGAACACACTTTTATTTTAGGAGCCATAACACAAGAGGTACTACAAGGTAGGGCTTTTGGTTTTCTAAAAAAGGCCTATGGATTTTGTGAGGGTTTGACACAAATTGTACAAATGCAGAATTAAAAAATTCTTCTTTATGAACATTAAACCTTAAAATGTTGAACAAAGAAAACCCTAACAGACTTAAGCTCAAAAAACCACAACTTATCAATAATGTTGGAGAGAGGGAAATAATTCACTTACTAGTTTTCTTTGTAGGTTGACAATCCTGGTTTTGACATCGAAAAATGTTGAGAAACCACAACATGAACTCCTTGAGCGTGTCAAGTATATTTTGAATGTGTAATTATGCCTTTAAGACAAATATTTAATAATTATGCAGCTCCTTACTTCGGTATATCATTCTCCTTTCAGATTTTAAGGCTCGCTCACATGAACTAGAATGGCTCACTTGCCCTCAGCTGAGTTTTCAATGCTAGTTGTTGATCCTTTTGGGGTGTTAATTAATTGGTGATTTAGATTTGACCAAATTATTATGAAAGATCTGACTGTTCATAGCCGCAATACTTAGCAAATGACAAGAGGCCACATGGAACTACCTGTTAGTAGTACACGGGTTCCACCATCTCTTTTTCACTATAGCTCTGATCCACATGTCATTTTACCCTCGCCCCTGTGAGTCATAACTCTTGTACAAATTTCATCAATGGGGATACAAGGAGAGGATTAGATTAGATCTCTTGGATTCTTCATGCAAATTTCTTATTTATCCATAGTTTTATCCTTCATACAACATGAATGGATCAGATTAAAAGATCTTCAAGCACATGTGATAAATCTGCATTAGTAACACACTTTATTTTCCATGCCCAATGTGGAGGTTTTTAAATAAATATTTTCCCATGTGCTAATGCTTCCACATTCTCTAGATCACTCCATGCTGTAGATGCCTTCCTTCCTATTGGGAATCTAGCAAAAGAGATGGGCCCCACATGGGATAGCAGGGAGTGGTTACAATTAGCCTGTGTCACCTACTATCAACTGTTGATTCCATTTACAACTCAACAATACTAACCATTTGAAACCATTAGGCCCTATTGTCTGAGAAGATATGAGGAAATTGCTTGCCAACCCATGTGGTTATTTTAATAGGAAAGAAGAAAAAATATGCATGTGGGGAACGGTCCAGATGTGGCCACCTCAATTATATCCCACCGTAGGTTCTCTTCAACAACCACCTGTATGCCTTATCAAAGACACCAGGCCCACTAATCATCCAAGATAGATTACCTTCACTCGTGAGCCTATATGAATAAAATAATGAGAAGCAAAATAGAACATGTGCATGGGGAATGGTGGTGATCATTTGCATCAATCTTACTATCTACAGATGTCATAAATTGTTAATCCTTTTAGAAAGGTACCCGACTAGGTCTACGAGAACACACCCACAACATAAAAGACTTAAGGCTTTTTTAGTGGGAAATATTTAACCCGACTTAGGAAAAATTAAATCCATAGCCCAAGATACATCAACCAGTAAAAAAGACCAAAGGTTTGGTTAATCAAAGGGTTTTGATGGCATAAATCATGACTTAAAGGATTGAGAAATGACACAAGGGGTCAACCGATAAATAAAAACCTGGCGAGGATACAAATCAAAGGGTTTTTTTTTTAAATAAGACCTGAGTAAACTAAAACCATTACATAGTGTTAGGAGATGAAACCCATAGTCTTCTAGAACTAAACAAAACTTTGGAATGGAACATGAAAATTTCTAATGAGTTCCATCATCTCCTATTTGTGAGAATGATTTGATACAAGATAAAAAAATACAATCCAATCATTGAAGAGTTCCCTACTTGTGATGATGTAATTTTAGAAAAACCAACCTTTGAATGTTATGAACATCTAGTTTGTAGCTCTCCTAAAAACTCTCGTATTGGGGAACATATGATGGTGGAAGAAAATGAGAACATTGACACATGTCTTTCAAATAGTAGTGATGTGTTTTCCTTAGATGAAGATGATGAAGTGACATTAGACTCCCCTTCACTAGAAAATCATTAAAATATGGATAAGTTTGGTGAGGTTACGAACATTAGAATTTCCTTGAGTCCTATAATTCTTAGACCTCCCACAAATCCTTTAATAATTGGACCTCCTAAGCCTCAAATTATCATTTATCCACACTCACAACAACCACAAGTTCAAAATAAACTCATTCTTATCTTATAACCACCTAAAAGGAAACTTGATAATGATAATGTTTTGAACCAAAAAAGTTACAATACCATTGCTTATACATATAACACTAGGAATAATTTGCAACCAAGAAAAAAAACTCCAACATCCCTCCCATTTCCTCAACCTATCCTTCCTAGTGCTCCTCATTTTCCCTCACATAGTGGAAAGGAGTATGATATAGTTGAACAACTTAAGAACAAACCTACTAAGATATCCTTATGGGACCTCATTCAAGCCTCACCTATTTATCATAACACACTTCAAAGTTCTTTACAACAAGTTCCTACCCCTCCTAATGTGCAAACAAATGATGTGGTAGCCCAAATTCAAGACATAACTCTGGTCAACTTAGACATTGCATTCTATCAAGATGAGTTACATTTTTTAGAAGACCAAAAACAAAATGGAGCTTTCATGATAATATCTTATGTTAACCAAATAGTGATAAAGAGAAATCTTGTTGACAATGGTTTGGCCCTTAATGTGTGTAGTGTGAGCCTTTTGGAAAAGATTCATATGAATAAAAGTGACATTATACCTGACTCTTTGTTTATACAAGGGTTTGAAAATATAGGAAAACAACTTCTTGGAGTCATCACATTACCTATTAATGTTAAGAAGGTTATGTTACAAACTACGGTCCATGTTATTCCTCATGACCTTTCTTACAATCTCCTCTTGGGGAGATCATGGATTCATGAAATGAATGGAGTGCCTTCTACCCTTCACCATGTAATGAAATACATCTATGACAAAAAAAATTTACACACTCAAGGCCAATCCTGAATCTGAAAGTTGTTTAATTGTGGAGAAAGAAGTACGAGATCCTTTGAAAGTGTTGATCTCAACTACAAAAGTGGAAGTCACGAAGGAAGTAAAACATGACAAGAACATTGATGAAGTCACTAAGTTGTTAGAAGATGATTGGGGTTCCTTAGATTTCACACCTACATTCATGGGCGAATACAAGATCATAACAAAAGTTTCTAAAAAGGGAAAAGAAAAAGTGGTAATGTCATAACAAAATTTGAAAGCATCCACTTCAACCACTTTCAGAGAAGAAGCATATTACACAAAAAAATTTGATGAAGTTGATTATGAGCAACCACCAAATCCAAAAGGAACAAAAAATATTTATGGAAGAGGTTATGAACTTGTGAAATAACTTGGGTATAGTGGAAAAGGATGCAGTGCTAGAGAACAAGGTATTTGTGTCCCTATAGAGCCTAGCACACAAGAAACAACTAGTGGTCTTGGTTATTGTCCCTTGAAAGAAATAAAAAACCCTTCACTCTATAGCAACACTATTACAAACTATTATTCTAATACAACTTTAACCTTGGTGCGTCCTGAACTACTAGAAACTGGTGGTCTTGGTTATTGTCCTTTGAAAGAAACAAAAGAAATAAAGAAGTATTCACTTAACATTAATCTCATCACAAAAATCACTCCTAAGACATATCTTAGTAATGATTGGAGTTCATAATATTTTACACCCTCCTTTAAAGGAGAGTACAAAATCTCACAATCTAAAGAGTCTTGTGTAAGTATGACACCTTGTACTAAGCTAGAGATATATTGGTCACAAAATAAAAGAACATCTACTATTGATCAAGACAGTATCTTTTCAGGACTCCTCCAAAATCATTTGATATCTCTCCCTCCAGAAACATGAAATAAATTTTAGTACAAGAGTTCATTTTGTGCATATCATAGAGTTCATGGTCATTCTACTAATGAATTTAAGGCTTTGGGTAATAAAATTCAACACCTTAAGGATTATGGTGCTCTTCCTTGTGTTGAAGCACCTAGTTCCTCTAATTAATACCAATTTTTCATGTTTCTCATCAATCATCTTAGCTCATCCTTGTCTTTCAATAAGTGGGGTCAAGGGGGTTAGGTAGCCTTGTCCTTGTATGGAACTTTTCATTGTCTCTTTTGGCTAGTTGACCACATTCCATGTATATATAAGAGATAGCATGGGATGTGGACAACATGCATTAAGTTGGATCACTTGTGATGTATTGAGTTATCTTTAGTATTACATTTTGGGGGAAAACCCTTATTTGTGATGTAGTTTCATTCAGGAACATATGACTTGGCTAGGGATTTTTGAGTATGCTCTCATGTCTCCCATTGTGTGGTCTCACAACAATCCAGAACAATGTAAGGCTTGGGGACCCAAGTAGAAAATAAATTAATGCTTACAAAAGGTGTTGGTTGGTAAAGGATCACCAGAGGCTCATGTTAAGGTGAAAGTATTTGAAGTAATTCATGATCTGAGTGTATTGGGTGTACCAGATATTGGGTACTAGAAATCTAGGTTGGTTGAAATGTTTAATGTAAGGTTTGGTAAGTTGTTATGATTCAAAAGTGAAGGTATAAGAATTGTGAAGGTTTCAATGGTAACCAAGGTTTGGGTAAAAAAATTTATGGTAAAAAGCTGAAGTTTTTTGGGTCAAGTACCAGGTAACAATGCATGCATGTTGGGTGTTAAGGTTGATTGTAAATTTTTTCCTGGGAGTTTAAAATGTCTAATAGCTCCCTTAAAAGAATAATTACATGAGAATGTATTAAATTCATGTTATTTATGATTTCATTTAAAAGGATGATTTATTAATGATGGTTTTGTTTTAATGAAAATTTTATGAATGTTTTAAAATTTTATGTGTAGGAGAAATAGGATGTTGGAATATGTTTCAGTATGGATGGTCAAGAAAATTTGGGTTGCAAGAATAATTGGTGATATTTCTAGGTTTGGTGGTGCAATCTGAAAGCTCACATGAGAACAAAGTTCATCATAAAGGAATGTTAGATATTAGAGAATTGGGAATCCCAGTATTATGAGTATGGTGAAAGAGTGTGCTTAGATTTGGAGTGATTTACTTTTGGTTGTTTTACATATGAGCTTGAACCTGAGTGTAGGAACCAAAAGTGTTAGTGGATTTGAATAACTAGTTCCACCTGATCACTTTGAATATCTAGTAGAGGAAGTTCCTATATTTTGTTTGAAAAATATGCTCAACTTGGGTTGATTTCCTAATCGAATTTTAAGGACATAAGTCCAAAAGTTTCAAAATGTTGAAGAAGGTTGACATCTATTGACTTATTCAGAAGTTGTCTTGCCAGTTGTCATGTGCCATGTTCCTTGTTTACATTTTTCCCTTGGATTTCCTCTCATGTGTTGGTTAAATTTCTCGAGTGCCTTGTTCTTATAAAAGATTAGGAGATGTTTCATTTTAAGTTAAGTTCATAATTTGTGGATGTTGGAGAACTAAATTTTTTTCAATTTTTGTTCCTTTTCCTTTTTTTTGTTCTATTCTAGGTTAAAAGATTGTATGTTTCATTAGAAGATAACTAATATCAGAGCTATTTCCTGATATGAAATCTTATGTAGCTTATTGTTTGTTGTGATCAGACAAGACTATGTGCTATGTCATTTAAGGGTGCATACTAACACTATCTGATTGCAAATAATCCCCCTTTTCTTTAAACTCTTACATCATTCTATTCCTAGTTGTGAAGAAATATAGTGACACATGGAATGGATTTCTCTAGTTTGGTTATTTCTCGAGGCATGTATGGATAATAGCTAGGAGAAATTTTACTTTTTAGTAACATTTTTTATGCTTTGTTTTAGAATAGATGCTTATATTTCATAAAATATTCCAAAAAGTAATGAATGCATGGATTTTTATTACAAATCTTTTGATTCCATGAAATTGTTGAATTCTTAATGCTAAATCTACTTGGATGAATGCAAGTTATTTGAATTTCATGAAATATTTTTACAAATTTGTTGATTTCATGAAGTTATTGAATGACCAGACCAAGATTATTTTCATATCTATATGATACCAACCAATATCTTAAGGGTTTTTTACCCCTCATGTTTAATAACATTATCACAACAACCTTGAGCAAACCTAGTGCATCAATACCTGACATAAATGAGCCCTGGGATCAAGCCGAGTTAGCCTTGGATTTAGGTTTTCCCAGTGGAGTCTCTCTGGAAAGATAGGTTCCCATGGTGTCTCTGTGAAAATTTATCTTTATATTGGTTTGTGACTAACATTTGTGTCAATAGGAGTAGCACTAGGAGGGAACCCTCTGGTATCTTTGGAGTTGGTATTGTTGTCCCAATTCCAAATTGGAAATTTTCTTGTGACGTGAAAGCCTAAGCAAGTCTATTGTGAGGAATAGAATGGAAGTTGATAAGCTCTGGAAAATCCTTAACTAGAGGCTTTATCCCTTAAGTTTGTTCACATTTGGTTGGGTTATCGAGTGTGGGATTCCTGATACAACTGATCATAGTGAACTTGACTATGAAATTTTTTAGCTAGCGTAAGTTTGGTCACCTATAGGGTAATTTCGTTAATGGAGACATCCTTAACTATGAGAAGAAAGGAACCTTTATTGGAAACATGTGTGAATTTTAAGAAGATTCCTAACCCTAGTGAAACTAGAAATATTAGAAATTTAACTGGTAGACCAAACAAATTCATTAACTATAATTGTCATGAGGAAATTCAAGAAATTTTGTAGGAAAAGAAGCAAAGTTATCAAGATTTGGAAAAAACATGTTTGAAGTGTGAATGTGAAAGGAGTGATTCATCGATCTTCGCACACATGGAAGGTGATAACAAATAGAAAGAGTAGGGAAAACAAGCAGGAGACACTTGATTTTGGCCCTTACTAATGAATCCACAACCTAAAAAGGAAGAGATTCTTGAATTTTCACATAATACAAAGTATCAAGTTTTTTACTTTCTCTATTTCTCATGATGGTTTGAATTGTATTAATATCTAGTCTAAGAAAATGAATAGTGATGTTGAGATCAAATAAAGGACCAACAACTAAAGGAATCTTGGAGGGAAAGAAAATTAAGAAATGAATGCAGTCATTCGTGGAATAGAGAAGAGTGAAATGGAGAACCATGAACATAGATAAAAAGAAGGTACAATATCAAGAAGACAATGAAGGTGTGTGCAATCAACCATTAATGAGGTCATTTCCATACATTTTAGTCAAATTATTGGTAAGTATGTATTCAAATTTTTGTTTGTAAAACGTAGAAAATTTCAAATAATCCATCACTATAGTAGGTTATCCAAAATTTATTTTACTGAATTTAAAGATAAGCCTGCTATAATTCAGACAAAGAGCATTATGGAGATAGTGATAGAAAGTAGGGTAAATTGCTTAATTATGGTTAGTCGCCTGATTAGGGTAAATTTTAGTTAGGTTAATTTTCTTTAGTATGGTTTGTTTCTTGTTTTCTAGTTTTGTTCCTAGCATTAGTGAATTCTACTTAAGCTAAAACACATGAGAATTGAATTCTTGAAACATTTAACTATAAATTGGGAAAAATAGTAAAACCATTTAGAATAAATACATTCTTGAGTACAGAAAAAGAAAAAAAATTAGTATATTTTGTATATACATGGAAAATGTAAAATTCTCATCATAAAGAGCAAAAAGAGACAAAAGGAGTCACACTAGAACAATGGGTAGGTTGGTTAGTCAATTTGGGCTACTTTGTCCATGAGGAGTGTGTACCCTAAGTAAGCGTTATCCCTATGGTCATCAATGTTGGGGGTATAAAAATTAGTAAGGAAAGACCAAAGAGGAACTACTTCCCCTTGCTCCAAAAGCCATAAAATGTCATCAAAAGAAGGGATTTCCTTGGATGGATGAGTGACAGAGAGAAAATGGTCCAAGTTCCCTAGAAAGTTAGGTTGTACTATCATCACTCCTATAGAAAAAACTTCAACTACCAAGAGGCTGAGGTCCAAAAGTGAAACTACAAAGCGTGAAGCTAGGTTTGAATTTAGCTTGTAATATGCCCTAGAATTCACATAAGTTTCTCTAAGAACCATGTGAAAGAATGATTTAGTGGAGGGTTTCTAAAGAAAGAAAAAATTCCAAGCCTTTGGGTCATAATTCGACCAAGGAAGCCATTTTGGTGATGAATACAAGTGAGGAAAATATGAGTATCCATAGACTATAAGCAAGAAAGAACAAGCAGAGTGAAAGGAAAATTGAAGAAATTGAAAGAAGAAGTGAAGAATTTGAAGGAAAGTGTGGAATTTATAAAAAAATTGTGAGAAATCTAAGGTACATATTTTCCTAGATAGAAAATATTAGGAATGCAAGTTGACATGAAAGTAGGACACTTTTCTCCAAAATTAAAAGTTAAATCAAATAAATTCTCATGAAGCTAGTGGCCATTGATTTGAAATTTTCCAGTACAAAGATCATGAATTGAGTAAAATGAAGATTTTAGAATTAAATGGTAGTCATTTTAGTTTATTTTATCGAGTTGTATTAATCATAAAGATGTACATGTGTTATTTTCAGAAGGAAAATTAAATAGGTGAGGTGGCATATGTTGACATGTGGAGAGCTTGGAGGAAGCAATATGTGCATGTTAAGACATGAAAATTAAATTAAGAGTATGATGGTTGGGCTTAGGTATAATTAGGACAAGTCTAATGCATTAATGTTAATGCAGTGCCACCAAAATTGAAATTTCTACCCAAGTTTTTTTAGTGGGATGACATAAAATGAAATGGAAGGGTCGTGACTGACCTCTCTAAATTTAAAGTTAATTTTATGATTTGATAACTTGCTGCTAAATTCTAACTTATGTTTTTTTTTGGGTTGATAGCGAATTGTAGTTAGCTGAAATTTGGGATAAGGATGGTAAAATTTAGTTGGAAAGTTGTACATACAAGGAATAATTAACCGAGTCTTTTGGGAATTGGTGAAACGATGAATGGATTTTCTTTGAGTGAAAAATAAAAAAAGTAACCTTTGCTACCACTATAATTCCCAACCTAATAGCAAGCTTCATTTCCTGTAAGTTGAAGGTAAAAGAGCTTACAAAGAAATATCAAATGAAAAAATGAAAAAAATGAATATCAAAGAAATATCAAAAGAGAAAGAAAATTCAACTCTTTAGGCTATCAAAATATCTCTACTAAGGCTATAGATGCTTGACTGGCAGTAGAGCTATGTTTGGGGGAATTACAGAGATAACCATATTGGCATTATGGATGCTTGATTGGTAGGAAGGCTCTATCCAAGGTTGGCTTTGGAGGATTACTAAATTATGTAGTTCAATGTCAATGAACTAGTTTTTTCACCAAGTTATGGAGACAAGAATTAATCAATGCACACTAATAATTTTCAAAGGAATTTTATAATTTTAATGCTAAAATTCAAGTAAAGGGATGGAGATATAATTGGGAAATATGCATAAGTTATAATTTATAGTAGGCAATCTAGTCCTAAGTTTTCTTTAAATTTAGTTTTTTTGGTTGCAAGTTGTTGTGTGGTCTCACAAAATGCCTCAAGAATGTAAGGATTAGCAACCCAACTAGAAAAAATAGTGCTTATGGCAGGTGTTGGTTAGCAAAGGATCACCGAAGGCTCATGTTAAGGTGAAAGTCTTTGAAGTAATTCATGATTTGAGTGTACTGGGTGTCGGGTGTACTAGATACTAGATACCAGAAAGAAATGTTTGTTGGAATGTTTAATGTAAGGTTTGGTAAGTTGTTATGATTCAAAAGTGAGGGTCTGGGAATTGTGAAGGTTCTAGTGGTAACCAAGGTCTGGATAAATTTTTTCTGGTAAAAAGCTAAAGTTTGTCGAGTATTGGGTGCCAGGTAAAAATTCATGTATGTTGGATGTTAAGGTTGATTGTAAAAAAATTCTTAGGATTTTAAAATGTCTGGTGACTCACTTAAAAGCATAATTACGTGAGAATGTATTAAAAACATGTTATTTATGATTTTCTTTAAAAGGATGATTTATTAATGATGGTTTTGTTTTAATGAGTTTTATGAATGTTTCAAAAAGGGATTGATATATGGAATTTTATGTGTGTAACCTATTAAAATGGGTGAATGATGATGATGTATTCACACCTACTTCCAAAGATATTCCACTCAAGGATTACCCTAGAGATCTCAATACAAAAGAGAGAGAGAGAGAGAGAGAGAGAGAGAGAGAGAGAGAGAGAGAGAGAGAGAGAGAGAGAGAGAGAGAGAGAGAGAGAGAGAGAGAGAGAGAGAGAGAGAGAGAGAGAGAGAGATCTTGCAATAGTGTTGTCCTAGGGAATCAATGTGATGTAATGAGGGTTTCACCACCAAGATTAAAATTGGAAAAGATAAAGAAATGTAATGTGAAATGAAAATCCATAATTGAATGTAAATTAACTCTAAATGACCTAGAAAGATGAACAAAATGCAATAGAAAATTGTAAAACATGAAGTGTGCACCTCAAAAACTGATGAAGGTAGAATGGAGGTTTGGATCACTTGAAAATATGCTATCAACATTGATTGGGACTCATTCATCAAGCTAGATGAATTAGTCCAGTTTTTGGGAAAATGTGTAGGAACAAGTTTCTGCCAAAAGAGTGTCCAGATCTATAAAAATATTTGTCAAGCCTATATAGTGTGACTTACTTGCCACTTGTGGTGAATCACTCCACTTTTTCTTTTTTGGAAGTTATAAATCTAATTTTTTCCCTCTTAGTATGATCTTCTCTTCCTAATTGGTTTTCGGACTTGAAACTATAAATTGCCACTTATAGGTCTTCTCCAAGTCTCTCCAAGGCTTGATGACAACTTTAGCAATTTTAATCACTTAAAAACTTTTCTCCAATATTTCTCCTTATGAAATATGCAACCTAAATGTGCAAATCACATGCAAAGGAGAGGGAAAAATGTTGTGGGGTTAGTGAATAGGGGTTTTCCTTGGTCAAACCCCTTGTTGGTAATTACACCTTGATATGAAAGCAAATATGAATGGAGAGTGATGAATGAACAAAAGACAATGTTGCAACTCACTAAAACCTAGCAGTAAGGTGCTACAACTATTCTTGAAATGGATACAATGGATATGGTTCTTGACTCTTGCTTGAATGAAGTTGATCTTGCTTGAAACACTTGCTTGAATCATAAACCCTACATCACAATTGTTAGCACAATAACAAACATGATGAATGCAATCTTTGACATGATGATTGGCACTTGAATGCTGCTCTAAAATTCTTGATAATCTACCCTTGAAGACTCTTGAATGCTCTTGTGAATGCTAAAATTCTCTTGTGAACTCTCTTGAATGCTAGGTGAGAATATGATTGAAAGAACCTTATATTTATACTTGATTATGCAAGAATTCATGAAATTACAAAACTACAAGCCAACATCAAATCTAGGAGAATAAAATCCTACCAAAAATTTGAATTAAATTTGAATTTTGGTCACACAAGACTCATTCACCCAATGTGGTGAATGAGTCCCATCAGACATAATGTATGGGACCAAAAATGAAAAGTGTTTAGAAATGTGTGAGAGCCGATTTGGGGCCAAAAGATCTAGGTGGGACCCATTCACCCAAGGTGGAAAATGAGTCCCAAATCCCCAAATCTAGGCCACATAAGCCAGAAACTGCTGAAATATGATTAGTTACGAATTGGTGTTGGGATTATCATTGAAAAGATGTAATAAATGAGGCTTGTGGATACAAAATGGGGTCAATTAAATCATAAGGAAGCAAAATTATTAATGAAAAGAATGGAAAAGTGTGCAAGTGTGTTACAACACTTTACAACGCTCCAAATAAGGAAAGATCAAAGTTTCTTTTGATTAAAAATAGGTTTATTATGTTTAATTATTTGATAAAACCCTAGACAAATGGGAAAGTGTGTTACAACACTTCACAACACTTTAGCAAGGTGCCATTAAAATTCATTAGTTCACAAGGGCCCAAGACTTATTGTGAATGTTTCAACCACATTCCAATACTAAATCCAGGCAACATTAAGTGAAAATCACAAGGAGGGATTGAACAAGCCAAAAAAAGTAGAAGGGTTAATTTTTCAATGACTCCATCTAGCGCCCACTTTAGTGAGGGTGAACTTTTTTCAAATTCACATAGTAGGAAATCACACATCAAGAAGGGTTCAAATGTACCAATGCCAATAAAATGAGATAACGATGAAGAGGGGTGATCAAGCCACTAGGATCAAGATCCCATGGAAAACCAACATAGGCACAAACGAACACACATAAGAATGATATAAATAACAACAAAAAAGCACAAACATTCACTATGAATGATAAAAGAGAATCAAATAAAGATTTGACCATTTTTCCATCTCAATGTGGATCAAATTTAGGCTATTTTCACTCAAAAAAATGCATACTCACTCTAGGGCGACGAAACTTTAGGCTGTTTGCCTGGTGAGAAGTCCTAAAAGGTGAGAAACATAGACTCATGGCTGGTATGCACTCACACACACACAAGTGGCTATGAGGAAATTCATGCCTCAGTTGGGCTTCCCGCTCAAACCATACCAAAGTTAAACCCCCTGATAACTTTAATAAGGTTCCAAAAAGAATGATTTTTGTGCTTCATGAAATAGGAAAAACTTGGTATGCTTGGAGCTCATGAACAAATAGGATGGATCTATAGGCATGCAAGTTGTGTTATGCAAGGTGGCCATATAAAAAAAATGAAAAATACAACATTCAAAGAATGTTCAAAGGAGTTTTTCCTAGTTCATGCAAGATCTTTAACTTAGGGAATATTGTTCCTAATGTCTCCAAGAGAGGACCAATCAAAGAATAGAAAATTCAAAACTTAGGGGATGCAGTGTGTCGGTTCAAGCCACTAAGAGGAATGTAATATGCTAAGAGAGATCATGCTCTTGAAGGAAATCACACCCAATTTCATCCACAAAGCGACAAACACATCATATGAAGTAAGAAAATTGCACCAAGAACCATGAAAAAGGAAAATGCAAAAGAATAATTCCAATGTATGCCCCCAGTTTAAAGGAATTGCTAAACACCATATTGTGAGCAATTAATTTAAACTAGAAAATGAAAAATACAAATAGAGAAGACATGAGAGCCAACTTGGAAAGCCCTATTCCAAGTCATATGTTTCCAAGTAAACCTACATCATGTAAGAGAGAAAGAAAAGAAAGGGGTTTCCCTCAAAATGAAAACACCAAACACATGAGGGATCTATGGATTTGGGGTTAGTATGTTCTTTGTTAAAATGTTTTTGGAGAGCTCAGAACTGTCATCATCCCAAAAATACACATAGAACTAGAAGAATGACATGAAGAGAGTGAAAACATAGAAATGAAGAGAGTGAAAACATAGAAAAACCTTTCGGTTCAACATGGAAGAGACATGAATGTCTCAATGCCTTGTGTCATCCCCAAAAAGAAAACACAAGAAAAAAGAGAAAGAGAGAAAATGAAAAGGAAAAGGAAAAGGAAAAATAAAGCCTTTTGGGGAAACATGGAAGAGACATGAATGTCTCGACGCCTTGCATCATCCTTAGAAGGAAAAAACAAGACAAAAAAGATAAAGATAAAATAGAAAGGAAAAGGGAAAAGAAAGCATTTTGGGTCAACATGGAAGAGACATGAATGTCTTGATGCCTTGGATCATCCCCAAAAGGAAAACATAAGAAAAATGGAAAGAGCAAGAAAAAAATGAAAAGTAAAATATTGATGACATAGAAAAGAATGAAGGTACAAATAGAGGAATGTCAAAAAGAGAGAGAGAACATCAAATAGAACATCACAGGGGATGACATTAAACACATGCAATCAAACACAAAATAAAATGAAAAATAAATGATTCAAGATGCAAGTAAGGCACAAGCGAGTCAACCTATGAGCAGGTCATCCGCCTCCCAATCATGTTCATTGTATACCAAAGAAAAGAAACTAGACAAAGGGACCAGAGAAAGTGCCAAACTAGGACAAGTACCAAGTTCAATACTCTTTGTAGGAGATTTGTCATCTAATCTCATGGAAGAGGAAAATAATGTATTCAATTCATTATGCACATCTTCATCAATTTTAGCAACCTCATCATCATCATCCAAGTTGATCACAATAGGAGGTTGAAGGATAATTTCCATAGAAGATTTCAACTCTTGTTGTGGTTGTTGTATTGGATTGTTTTGTTTCATGGCAGGGGTAGAGTCATCATGCATTGCTTCGGTCAAGTTTGGATTTTGATTTTCTTTGTTTAATTCATCATGTAACTTGCAAGCAAGGGCATGATGTCTATGCATATGCTCTCTAGAACTACTATTTCTTTTAGTTTTTTTTCAAGTTGTGTTTGAGTAGGATTGGGCTCATCAATCATGGGCTTCTTTTCTTCCCTAAGGTGAGGAATGGAAGAAACCATAGGAGGTTGTTCAACAACTTTATCTTTGACTTTGTATACCTATTTTACTCTAGGAGGTGTGGCAGGGTTGTTTTCACTGTCTCTTGGTCATTTATAAGATGTAGGTGAAGGTTCTATCTTAGGTTGGTCTTGGTTGCTTGGAACTTCCTTAGGTTCAAGCATGGGACTTCCTTAGGTTCAAGCATGGTTTCGTCAAGGGTGGTGGGTTGAGAGGTTGATAGAGACATGTTTTGAAGAGACAATTCGACTATCTTCTTTGCTTTGAATTAAATTCTTCTTGTGGCTTTATAGGTTCCATGTGCTCAGGCCAAAAGGCATCTAGGAAAAAATTTCCTTTGGATGACAAAGGGTTGAAGCCACTATGGTGAATAGTGAGTATTTCTAAAGGGTAACTTTAAGCATTTATGTACAACTGAATGCAAAAATTTCATGGAGCGAAGACATGGATGGCCTAGCTTCACAAAAAAATGGTCTAACTATGAGATGATGGAGATTGTGACATCTAATATTTTTAGTCCTATTTGTAATGGTAAGGTGATTGATCCCATCGTAGGGTAGGAAAAACCATTGTGTGTCTTGATCCATGCTTTTGACTTATCATATATATCTTGATAGAGCTCATGCAAAAGTAAGAAAACCTTGGTGATCTCATTCTCTTCATAGGAGGGATATATTAGTATCCCATTAGTGGGCTTGTCATAGATACGACTAACCATGTAGAGAGGACCATTGGGTGCATGTTTAATTATATCTTTGGAGGAGAAAGCAATGTCAAAATGACTCTTAGTTTGGCCCTTATGAGGAATGATGTCTATCACCCCTACCATTTCATCTATATGACTAATATTATTTGGAACAAAATCATTGTTACCATCATCTATATCAACATTCATCACATCATTCTTTGTATTTTCATTGGCTTTGAAAAATGAAATATTATATTTTGGCATTAGGTTGGTGAAAATTTGCAAATTTTGATTAGGAGAGGCAACAGACTTATTTCCTTGATCACTAACACCTCGAATAGAAAGATGAATGGAATAAATGAGGTCTTGTACAAGATGTTTAAGATGCTTGCAATTTTTTGTGTCATGCCCATTTTTTTGGTGACAGTGGCAATAGGGATTTGTTTTCAATATCAGGGAAAGGATTATTAGGGTCAAGTGTTTTGATGAGAGGCAAGGTAATCATATTCTAAAATTTGAGTCATTGTGTTATGAAGGGTATTAGGCAAGGGGGTGAATTGTCTCTTTGGGTCTCCATAGCTAAAGGGTATCATGGCTTTGACAACAACTACTTGATTATTGGCATTGTAAGTTGTTTGTTGAGGGGGATTAAATTGAATGGACCCTTTGTTCTATTTTCTAAAAGGTTGGGAATTTTTTGGTTTATAGGCTTAAATTTCTTAATTCGGCTAGAAATGGACTTTGTATCTCAACTACTAACCAAGTTATGATAATCACAAAAGGGTAGTACACAAGTGCATGAATGATTGGAATTTCATCATGGTCAACTTATCTTCAATTTTACTTTGCAAATTTTCTATGAACATATTTTGGAGATGAGGGTCACAGACCTTTACATCAATTTGGGAATAGATCGATTGATAGTGTGAGATTAAGTTAGTTATCTTTTCTTATTCTTTTTTCTTGCATCTCATCAAATCAACCAAGGTAATTTTGGGACTCATATGCATTTGGAAATGGTTTATAAATGCATCAAAAAGTTCATTGACTAAAAAAATTGAGTTATTCCATAAAGAAGAAAACTATTCCATGGTTTTATATTTTAAGGACCTAGGAAAAATATTTTCCAACAATTTATCATCAAGGACAAAGTCACTACATAAGGTAGTATAGGAATTAACATGGTTAGAAGGATCTCCCTTCTCTCCATATTTCTCAAATCTAGGCACCTCTACACCTTGTGGCATCAATGTTCACAGTATCTCCAAGGACAATGGATTGCTTTTGACATAATATGTGGGTGGGCCATTTTGGTTTTGGTTTATGGTGGAATTTGTTTTTAAAAGGGATGAAACAGTTTGGAAGAGTTGAGCTATGATTGGGTCATTGGTTGTGTTATGTGATGGAAGTGAAAGTGGGGAAGGAGTGTATGTGTTCATAGGCCAAGTGAATGGAATAATTATAGGTGGTAAGGTGGTAGGAGATATAACTTTCAATGCCACATAGGAGCTAGAGATGCTAGTAGGAATACCTAAGGAAGGAATCATGTTACTAATTTGTTGCATTGTTGTTGTGACTTGAGGGTCGGTATAGGTACGTATTGAGTGTATTATTTTGGGAGGATAAATTTTAGTTCCTCCTTGTATTGTTACATTTCTTGTTGTAAAAGGACAACTAGTGTTTGAGGGGAGATGTTTCCCAAATATTTGCACTACATTTTTCACAAGGCCAAGTCTTTCTTCACTGTCAAGCATGCAATGAATGTTATCTATAGTAGGGATGGAAGTAGTTGAAATGTTGTCATTTTGTACTTGATTTTTTAGGTGTGCTAGGTCCTCATGAATGTGAATTATTGTATTGTAGGACACCATCATTCCTTATGTCAACTTGCATCACACTACTTGAAGGAAAAGAGTTATTAAAGGTATTGTCCATATCTAGTGTACTAGTGTCATTACCAGGAGTGAAAGAGCTTGACAACCCAAGATCCACAACAATTGTGCTATCATGGGATGACATGAGTCTCAAATTTTGTCTCACCACTATATTAGAAATAGGACAGAAAATACTCATGCAAATACTTATGCAAAGGCTACTAAATGCAAAGTGAATGAAAATTCAATGTAAGCTAAGAACAACGAAATGCTTATAACTGAAATTTTGGAAATTGAAACAAAAAAGAAATAACAACAAATAGAAACTCAAAAAATGAACTATACATGCCAAAAAATGCAAGGAAAAATATGTTGAGGGACTGATTCGCCAAGAGTGGCGAATGAGTCCCAGTGATAATTTTTTTGAAATTTTTTAGAATTTTTGAATTGAATTTTATGCCTTTTATGTTTTTTGATCTATGTCTAAGATGAAAATGCATAATTGGAATGATTTTCACCAAAATTAAGTGCAAAAATGCAAGTTAAATGAGCTTTCACTAATTCAAGATTTGAAACCCTATAATGTAAATTAACCAATGCAAACCTTAATTCAATGTTAATGCAAGTTAAATCTAGGATGTAAATGCACTCCAAATTAGAATTTCAATGTCCTAAATGTAGGTTCACCAAAATGGAACCTATTAAAATGGGTAAATGATGATGATGTATTTACACCCACTTCCAAAGATGTTCCACTCAAGGATAACCCTAGAGATCTCAATGCAAAAGAGAGAGAGATCTTACAATAGGGGTATCCTAGGGATTGAATGTGATCTAATGAGGGGTTCACCACCAAGTTTAAACTTAGAAAAGATAATGAAATGTAATGTGAAATGAAAAACCCTAATTGAATGCAAATTAACTCTAAATGACATAGAAAGATGAACAAAAAGCAATAAAAAACTGTAAAATAAAAAAGTGTGCACCTGGGAAACTAAAGACAACATAATGGAGGTCTAGATCACTAGAAAATATAATGTCAAGGTTGACTGGGACTCATTCACCAAGCTAGGTGAATCAGTCTAGTTTCTAGGAAAATGTGTAGGAACAAGTTTCTACCAAAAGGGTGTCCTGATCTATAAAATTCTTTATTAGGCCTGTACAGTGGGACTCATTTTCCACTTGTGATGAATTAGTCCACTTCTAATTTCTAGAAGTTTTAAACTTGATTTTGTTCCTCTCGGTCTACTCTGCTCTTCTTGATTGGTTTTTAGATCTAGGCTTGATGACAACTTTAGCAATATTAATCACTTGAATTTTTTTTTTCCAATCTTGTTCCTTATGAAATATGCAACCTAAATATACAAATCACATGCACTGGAGAGGGAAAAATGTTGTGGGGTTAGTGAATAGGGGTTTTCCTTGGTCAAACCCCTTGTTGGTAATTAAACCTTGAAATGAAAGCAAATATGAATGGAGAATGGTGAATGAACAAAAAAAAATGTTGCAACTCACCAAACCATAGAAATAAGGTGCTACAACTATGCTTTAAATGGATGCAATGGATGTGGTTCTTGAATCTAGCTTGAATGAAGTTGATCTTGCTTGAAACACTTTCTTGAATCATAAACCCTACATCACAATTGTTAGCACAATAACAAACATGATGAATGCAATCTTTGACATGATGGTTGGAACTTGAATGTTTCTCTAAAATTATTGATAATCTACCCTTGAAGACTCTTGAATGCTCTTGTGAACTCTCTTGAATGTTAGGTGAGAATATGAGTGAAAAAAACTTGTATTAATACTTGATTATGCAAGAATTCTTGAAATTACAACACTAAAAATTGACATCAAATCTAGGAGAATAAAATCCTCCAAAAATTTTGAATTAAATTTGAATTTTGGTCACACAAGACTCATTCACCCAAGGTGGAAAATGAGTCCCATCAAACATAATGTATGGGACCAAAAATGAAAAGCTGTTAGAAATATGTGAAGTTTGGGGTCAAAAGATCCATGTGGGATCCATTCACCCAAGGTGGAAAATGAGTCCTAGATCCCTAAATATGGGTCACACAAGCCATAAACACCTAAATTATGATTGGTTATTGATTGGTTTGGGATTATACTCAAAAATATGCAATAAATGAGGCTTGTGGATGCAAAATGGGGCCAATTAAAGCATAAGAGAGTCCAATTATTAATGAAAGGCCTAGAAAAGTGTGAAAGTGTGTTACAAAACTTTACAAAACTCCAAATAAGGAAAGATTAAAGTTGATTTTGATTAAAAATAGGTTTATTATGTTTATTATTTGATCAAACCCTAGAAAAGTGTGAAAGTGTGTTACAACACTTCACAACACTTTAGGAATGTGTTGTTAAAATTCATTAGTTCACAAGGGCCCAAGACTTAATGTGAATGTGTTAACCACATTACAACACTAAATCCAAGAAACACTAAGAAAAAATAAAAAGGAGGACCTAAACAAGCTAGAAAAAGTAGATGGGTTACTTTTTTGGTGACTCCATTGAGTAGGAGAAATAGGATCTTGGACTATGTTTCAATATGGATGATCAAGAAAATTTGGGTTGCAAGTAGATCTTGTGATATTTCCAAGTTTGGGGATGCACTCTAAAAGCTCACACAAGAACAAAGTTTGTCACAAAGAAACATCAGATACAGGAGAATCGAGAGTCCCAGTATTACAAATACAGTGAAAAAGTGCACCTAGCTCTGAGACAATTTACTTGTGAGTGTTTTACGTTTGAGCTTGAACCTACATGTAGGAACGAAAAGAGCTCGTGGATTTGAATAACTAGTTCCACTTGATCACTCTAAATATCTAGCCAAGGAACTTCCTACATTTTTTTGACAAATCTACTCAATATGGGTTGATTTCCTAATCAAATTTTAAATACATAAGTCCAAAATTTTTAAAGTGCTGAAGAAGGTTGACATCCGTTGACTTATTCAAAAGTTCTCTTGCTAGTTGTCATGTGCCACATGCCTTTTTGAAATTCATCCCTTGGATTTCCTCTCATATGTTGGTTAAATTTTATGAGTTTCTTGCTCTTATAAAAGGTTGGGTGATGTCTCATTTTAAGTGAAATTTAGAATTTGTGGATGTTAGAGAACCAAAAGTTTTTCAAGTTTTGTTCTTTTTCCTATTTTTTGTTCCATTCCAAATTAAAAGCTTGTATGTTTCTTTAGAAGTTAAATAATATTAGAGCCAATTTCAAATCTATTTCTTGATATGAAATCTTATGTAGCTAATTATTTGTTCCTATTGGACAATATAGTGTGTTGCACCATTTAAGGGTGCATACTGATACTATCCGGTGGAAAATAATCCCCCTTTTCTTTAAATTCTTGCATCATTTGTTAGAAAACCAAGATCACCTGCATGCAAGATGGATACCTATCACATGCAAAAGATATGAAGAACCACTCAGTAAAAATGCATTAAGAGAATCAATGATTACAAAAGAGGTCAATCCTTATGAAGGAGATCAAGAAACCCTAAAAGGGAAACCCTAAATGAAACCCTAGTATGCACACTTAATAATTAATAATTAATTAATTATTAATGTGCCTAAGTTTAGCTTAAGTAATAAAGAGGAATAAGTGACTTAATTAATTAATAAATATGATATAATTAATTAAGCATAATAACTTATTACTCTAACACCCCCCCTTAAGATGAACTTAGGAAGAAGCTAAAACACTAGAATAAGATGCATGAAAGCAAAGATGGGTCCCGACAACTAGGCCTGATCAAGTACCCATTTACAAATGCAAGAATGAGGTAAAGAAGGAAAAACCCAGTGGGACAAAACCCCCCCTATAATGTGATGACATGCTACAAAGAAGCACTGGAAGAACTCTGTAGAGTAACACTGGAACCGCAATCTGACAAGCAAGGAAAGATATCTCTGTCTACAACTGAAACCAAAATCAAAATCAAAATAATGTGACAATAGACCCAATGCCACGGAACACTCAAAAACTCCAAACGGGAACAACCCTAGAATCTATGAAGCAACAAGCAATTTGAATGATGTATTACTGAAAATGAAGTGTAAAGATGCAAGATGCACTCTCCCAATTGCTAAAACATCCAAGTAATCACCAAAAAACCCATCAGGCCAAATCTAGACTAACTGATAAACCTAGGATAGATACATAAAAATTGCATGGACAGCAACATAGAGCTCCTTAATACCTTTCCAACGCCGCAAACGAGGTGAAAATTGGACATCGTGGCAAAAAGTTATGAGCTTGGAAGTCCAAAAACAACATCTGACTTCAAACAGCAATAAATGAAGGAAAATACTAAAATACCAAAAAATAAACTGCACCAAATGAAAGTTCTTGGAACTAGCTTTCCGACGATATCTCGTTTGCCCGATTTCGATACTGTATGCCCAAGTTATGACCAAAAGAAAAAAATAGCTTCTTTAGGGAAAACTGGGGTTAGGAGGGGGCATATGAGGGCCAGTCATACGCTGATGTCATGCTGACATTAGTGGTTCACGAGGTTAAAATTGACGGCCGTCTGGCCGTCAGGGAAAAAAAATGCTCCCTTGCCAGAAAAAGATCGCAGGCGTTGGTAAACTGCTGATAGCTGGAATATTCCATGTCTGTGCCGGTAAATGCTGTTTGCCAGGGAATATTCCCTGTGTTATGCATGCTGCCGAATATTTCCAAAGTTTGTTGGTTTTGGGTTTGTTGCCAGTAGGAGGGTGTAACTGTCAACAATAAGGGTGGTTGTCGGTGGCTTTGAAAAGGCCACCGGTTGGCAACCCTGTACTCGCTAGTAGTGGGCAGTTGCCGCCAGCTATAAAGAGGAGCCTGCTGGTAGGGAAAGAGCCACCAGAGATTGGTTGGGGCCCGCAGGACCTACAAATTGCAGGTACCCTACGAGTACCTCATATGAATGCGCCGACCAAACAAAAAATTTGCCCACTGAAAACTTTGATATGGTTTTTTTTTAAAAACCAAAAAACCTTTCAATAAATTTTTTTATTTTCTGACAAAAAAATATGAAAGCCAGAAAAATAAAAAAAATTACCAAGGTCTGTAATTTTTCTTGATCTACGTGCAGACAGATGTATGGGTCATACGAGCAAAAAAAAAATTGCCCCCGGATCAACTACACCAAAATGGACGATTTGACAGGCATTTCTAGGGTTTTGGGATGCTGCGAACATGATGGTGACGTCCATTTGAGCCCATAGTGTCCTGAAAAAGTGGCTACCCCCAGATCTTGTAGAAAAGATGCTTGTGGAAACCCTTGCACTTGAAACTCACTGAAAGGCCATATCTTCAGATCATGAACAGGCAGCTGCAGGTCTGGAGCTCTGATACCATGTTAGAAAACCAAGATCACCTGCATGCAAGATGGATACCTATCACATGCAAAAGATATGAAGAACCACTCAATAAAAATGCATTAAGAGAATCAATGATTACAAAAGAGATCAATCCTTAGGAAGGAGATCAAGAAACCCTAAATGAAACCTTAGTGTGCATAGTTAATAATTAATAATTAATTAATTATTAATGTGCCTAAGTTTATCTTAAGTAATAAAGAGGAATAAGTGACTTAATTAATTAATCAATATGATATAATTAATTAAGCATATAACTTATTACTATAACATCATTCTGTGCCAAGACGTGAAGTAATCTAGTGACACATTGAAAGGTTTTCTCTAATTTGGTTATTTCTTGAGGCATGTGTGGATAATACCTAGGAGAAATTTAACTTCGTAGTAATTTTTTTATCCTTTGTTTTAGAATAGATGCTTATATTTTGAAAAATGTTCCAAAAAGTAATGAATGAATGGAGCTTTATTACAAATCTTTTGTTTCCATGAAATTTTTGAATGCTTAATGCTAAATATACTTGGATGTAAACAAGTTATTTAAATCTCATGAAATATTGTTGCAAATTTGTTGATTTCATGATGTTATTGAATGATCGGACCGAGATTATTTTCATATCTCTATGATACTAGAACCAATATTAAGTGTTGTTTACACCTTTTGTTTAACAAAATTATCACAATGAACCTTGAGTGAACCTAGTGCATCAAGACCTAACATAAATGAGGCTTCGAATCAAGCTGAGTTATCCTTGGATTTAGGTTTTCCTAGTGGAGTCTTTCAAGAAAGATAGGTTCCCACGGTGTCTTTATGAGAATTTATCTATTTGTTGGTGTGCAACTAGCATACGAATCAACATCTCCTTCTATTTTAAAGTGGATTTCTCATAGAAATGGTGTTATAAATCATGTTAAAGTGGGGGAATACATTAACCCTCATTTTTATTTGCATGATTTTTGTAATTTTTGTGATGCATCCTTTTCTTGGTTGTGTCATTGGCTTTGATTTCCTTTGAGAGCATGACATTTATTTGAATTTTCCTCTTTTGAAGATGTTAGGCATGATGTTCCCTAAGAAGATACCTTACACGAACTAAGAAAAGTCCCTTTGAACAAACCTTTATTCACACATTGTTCATAAGCACTTAGCATAACACAACTTGTTAGGCCTTGTGAAGCTCGAAGTTTCATTTGTTGCACCCTATTGAAGTTATCAGAGGGATATATTTTGTATGGTTTGTATGATGAGAAGCTAACATAGAGGCATGAATTTCTCATTGTATGGTGAGAGCCAACACAAAGGCATGCCTTTCTCACTAAGCCACTAGTTGGGAAAACTCACCTAGTGGATAGCCTAAGGTTCCACTACCCTAGAGTGAGTGCTCATTTTGGAAAAATAGTTGAGTCCTAATCCATAATGATTTTGATAGATTATCGAGGCTTGATCCTTTCCTTTTAATTTTTGTTTTTTGTTTTTTATTTTTATTTCTTTTAGTCTTTGACATTGTATGATTGTTTATCTTTGTCATTGCTACATACATAAGTTTCTTGAATGTCCAATTTAGTATGAGTTTGGTATGGGATCATACTCTCACTAAAGTGGGGGTAAAATGTATTAACAAAAAAAGTATCCCTTTTTCACTTAATTTGGGAATAATTAATAATAAAATGAGCCTAATTATGCCTTGATTTAGTGTTGTCATGTGTTTTACACATTCACATGAAGTTTACGGACCTTTTAAATTAAAACGGACTTAATGGTGCCTTATTTAGGGTTTTATAAACACTTTCACACTAATCTAGGGATTTATTAATTAATTGAGGTTAATTTTCCTTAATTGGACCCTTTATTTCAAATCCAAGCCTAACTAATTACAAATTACGAGGGATAAAACCCGACAATCATAAATTCCATTACACAACACTTAATTTTAAAAGGTGCATGTCCTAGGTTAGTGACCTAGGATCCATTTTCCACTTGGTGAATGGGTCCTCACTAGGTCCTAGGACCCTATTTTTGCATAACATTTCACATTTCCCAAAGTGTGTCCTAGGTGAGTGACCTAGGACCCATTCACCACATGGAAAATGGGTCCTCACTTAGACCTAGGAACCCCCCTTGGGATATGTTTTTGGTGGTATTCTAATGATTTGAAATCCATGATTCAATGTCGGCTTGTGATATTTTAATTTTGGAACTAATGTTAAGATAACTATAAATACAAGGCTATTTCACTTAGTTTCACCTAGAAAATTTATGAGAAAGTACTAATAGCAAGTTTATGAGATCAAGAGAAATTCAAGAGAAATTGCAAGGCATTAAAGGGAAAACTTATAGAAGAATATTGTAGCAATCAAGATTCATTTCATCATGTCAAAGGTATAGTGCATCATGCATTTTGTTGAGCTAATGTGTTGATGTAGCATTCAAAATCAAATCAAGTATTTCAAAGGCATTATTTTCCATCAAGATCATGATCAAGATCTACATTCATTGAGGCCACTTCATGCTAGTTTGTAGATTTATCCAAGGTTCAATTAAGGTGTGGTGAGTTGTGGCATTACATTTTTTTCATTCATCATTCCTTTATGCATTGTTTCATTTCAAGGTTTAATTACCAAAACAAGGTTTGACCAAGGAAAACCCCTATCCCCTAACAAAACAACATTTTTTCTCTCTTTTGAGGTGTGATTGTACATTTTAGATTGAAGATCTATTGGAGAGAAAAAATGTGAAAGTTGTAAAAGTTGTCAAAGTTACAAAGTTGTCAAATCATAGAAATTGAGCTAGAAGATTTATTTTTGGCTTTTTGATAGTGCTCGACTAGGATCTGGGAGTGTAGACTGAGAGGAACAAAACCTAGAAATTGATTTTCCAGAGCCCTAGCCAAGACCCATTCTCCATAGGGAGAATGTGTCTTCATTGAGACATGAAAAATAAATTTTTAATTTAGGTACACAACATTTTCAACCCTCTTATAACTTTCCCTTTTATTACTATATCAATGAGGTTTATTTTCTGATACTCAATTACACATTATTTCTTACATATTGAATGAATTAGAGTGAAAATGGGTTCATCATTTTTTTTCATTATGGTGAACCTTTTTTCCTCCATTTGATAAAGTTCATTATTTTCTAGGTGAATCGTGAATGAAAGGAACCTTGGGCTGGTGAAGTTTGATATTCACTAGGTGAGCCTTTCTAAAAGCAGTAGAAAAATGTGAAACACACAAGGGCTTGTGAGGACCATTTTTTACTAGATGTGTACCCATGTCAACCATACCAAGAATTATACCCCTCCTAATAAGGTCCTACACAAATGATCACAATGCTAAGCCAACACATCACTAAGTCCAACATGTGTGAACAAAGTGAAGAACATAATAGAATGTATGCCCCCACCTTAAAATAATTGCTAAACACCCTATTGTGAACAATTGATTTAAGTTAGAAAATGATAAATGAAATTTGATAAGGTCATGAGGTCTTATTTGGAAAACCCTATGCCAATGATATGTTTCCAAATAAAGCTAACTCATGATGAGGGGTTACTCCTAATGAAATTCTACAAACAACACATAGATGATAGCATAAAGGATCTACAAATATGATGTTAGTATACATATTTGCTATAATAATATAAATGAGCATGACATTGATATCATTCCCATAGATACCTATGGAACTATGAACATAATGGAAGAGTGACACATAGAGAGAATTCTTCTTTTGGGTCAACATGGAAGATACTTAAATGTCTCAAGGGAAGAAAAAAAAAGTTTATGACATATAGAAGAAAGGAGGTACAAATAGATGAATGTCACATCATATTCATTTTCTTTGTATCCTTATGCCAATGGAGCATCAAGGGTCATCCAAAGAAAAATAAAAAATATAAAGACATGCCAAGAAAAACCATATGAGAAATCACATCATGTAAAAGAAAAAAAATAACATATAAACAAACAAAAAGGGTACTACACATGCAATCTGATCTAAAGAAAATCATCTACATCATAGTATTTTTCATCATATATGGAAGGTGGAGAACTAGCCAAAGGGAATACAAAACATGTTGTACAAGGAGCATCACCAAGTTCAACATGTGGTAAATCTCTCTCATTAGGAGGATCGTCATGGTTTCCCCCATTTAAATCCATAAACTTTGAGAACAACAAAGGTAATTAAGTATTTACTTGTTTATCAATCTTAGTATCTTCATTTTCATCATCCAAATTTATCATAATGGGTGGTTTAATGAAAATTTTGAACTTATATGTTCTTGTTTCATTTTTTATTTTGGTAGGGACATGTAAGGTTCATTTGCATATTTTGGTGAAGGTAATAACTCATCATGGTTTTTTTGGACAAGTTTTTGATCATAAGGTAATTTATTATTCTTTTCAACCAACTAACAAGCAATAGCATGAAATCTATTCCTATGTTCCTTAGAATTTTTATTCATTCTTTTATAGTTTTGAATTTTTGAGCGGGTAAGTGTAGTGTAGTAAAATGAATACCCTTGCATTTTCACACTTGTTTGGGCCATCCTTGCTTTATTTACCATCATTTATGGCTTAATAGGTCCTATTTTGTGTCCACAAGACCTATGAATTATACCTCTTTCTGGCTAATCACAACATTCTCCAATGCATAAATGATAATTTAATGACTCCATCAGTGTGCCCCTTATTTTTGGGTCAGGACTAAGATGCCACCTAGGGCATCTTTGTCCCCCAAAGGTCTCAGGAACCTGATTTTGAGGTATCTTAATTAGGCCCCTTTTGGTGCCTGTGCCCCAAGTTTTTAGGACTTGGGACTAAGACGTCACCTAGGGAATCTTAGTCCTCCTTGAGTCATTTTTCAGGATTTAATTTCAAATTCTGGCAGGATTTAGCCTCCTTTATTTAATGAATTCATATGATGGCTTGGTGTGATGTAATTTTGGGATATTAAGCATAAGTATAAATACAAGGCTCATTCATTCATTTCAATCCAAGTCTTTTGTGAGAGAATTCATAGTATAAAATTGAGTTCACAAGAGAATTCAAGAGCAATTGTATCAAGCATTTGGAGCCATCATCAAGATTCAAGCATCATATCAAAGAGCTTTCTTGCATCATGTGTGTTGTGCTAACATTTGCAATGTAGGGTTTTGATTCAAGCAAGTGATTCAATTCCATATATTTGGTTCAAGATCCACATCCATTGCAACCATTTCATACAAGTTTGTAAACTTTACAACAATGGTTTTGGTGAGTTGTAGCATTTCATGTTGGTCATTGACCATTTCCTTCATTATTTCTATTTCATTTCAATGTTTAATTACCAACAAGGGGATTGACCAAGGGAAACCCCCATTCACTAACAAATGACAAGTTTTTCCCATCTTGCACATTTTTTTATTGTAGATTAAGGTTGAAGTCTTGAAGATCAGTAGGAGTACAAAGTTGTAAAAGTTGCAAAGTTGCATTACAAAGTTGTAATCTTCACGAAAACTAACCTACAGACCATAACCAAAAGATCTAGAACTTGAGATCGGAAATGAAGTAAATGCAGACCTTGGAGCTCAGGACCACATTCATAGTTTTCATAAATTCAAGGTGAAACTAATATGCCACCTTGGGTTTCTTAGTCCTCCCAGGAATATTTTTCAAAGATTCCTTCAGATCTGGTTCCAACATCCAAAGACTTTGTATTTTCCTTGAAAAATAGCAGCGGGACTAATATGCCACACTGGGCATCTTACTCCTCCATAACACTTTTTGACAACATTTTTACATTTCCAGAATCCTCATTACATTTCCAGACTTCCTAGTTACACACATACTATCTCCCTATTGCATAATTTCATTATTTTCACTCTTCATTTAGCTTGCATAACTAGGGTTTGTAAGTTAAGTATTTACTTGTCTTTTCCAAACATTTGCTTGGTGGTGAACCCCTTTAAAGATAAAAGAACCCCTTCCTAGGTCCTCCTCATTGTGAATTGACTCACCTTGTGATATTGTTAGTCAATCCTATTGGGACTCCTAGGACATTAGTGAATGATTAGTGGAGAAAGAGTGATATCTCTAAGGTATCCATTTTTTACCCAATCATTTTGGAGAAAGAGTGATACATCGAAGGTATCCATTGCACATTTGTTATTATAGATCTAGGTTGAAGTCTTGAAGATCACTTGGAGTAAAAAGTTGTAAAAGTTGCAAAGTTGCATTACAAAGTTGTCATCCTCATGGAAACTCACCTACATTCCATATTCGGAAGTTCCAGAACCTGAGATTGGAAAGGAAGATATTGTAGAACTTGGAGCTCATGACCACATTTAGAGTTTTAATATTTAGAGTGAGACTAATATGCCATCTTGGGTGTCTTAGTCCTCCCAGGAATATTTTTTAGAGATTCCTTTAGATTTAGTTTCAACATCTGAAGACTCCATATTTGCCCCAAAAAATAGCAATAGGACTAATACACCACTCTAGGCATCTTAGTCCTCCAATTTTGTGTCCACAAGCCCTATAAATTATTTCCTTTTCTAGCTAATCACAACATTCTCTAATGTATAAATGATAATTTAATGACTCCATCAGTGTGTCCCTAATTTTTTGGTTAGAACTAAAATGCCACCTAAGGTGTCTTTGTCCCCTAAAGGTCTTGGGACTCTAATTTTTAGGTATCTTAATTGGGCCCCTTTTTCGTATCTATGCCTCAAGTTATAAGGACTTGGGACTAAGATGCCACCTAGGGAATCTTAGTCCTTGAGTCATTTTTAGGATTTAATTTCAAATTTTGGTAGGATTTAGCCTCCTTTATTTAATGAATTCATATGTTGGCTTGGTGTGATGTAATTTTGGGATATTAAGCATAAGTAAGTATAAATACAAGGTTCATTCATTCATTTCAATCCAAAACTTTTGTAAGATCATTCATAATATCAAATTGAGTTCACAAGAGCATTCAAGAGCAATTCTATCAAGCATTTGGAGCCATCACCAAGATTCAAGCATCATATCAAACAACTTTCTTGCATCATGTGTGTTATTGTGCTAACATTTATGATGTAGGGTTTTGATTCAAGCAAACAATTCGAGTCCATATCTTTGGTTCAAGATCCATATCCATTGCAGCCATTTCATACAAGTTTGTAGACTTTACAACAAGGTTTTTGGTGAGTTGTAGCATGGATGTTGTTCATTCACTATTTCCTTCATTATTTCTATTTCATTTCAAGGTTTAATTACCAACAAGAGGTTTGACCAAGGCAAATCCCTATTCACTAAAAAACAACAAGTTTTTCCCATCTTGCACATTTTTTATTACAAATTTAGGTTGAAGTCTTGAAGATCACTAGGAGTGCAAGTTGTAAAAGTTGCAAAGTTGCATTACAAAGTTGCAATCTTCACAGAAACTCACCTACATGCCATATCTAAAAGATCTAGAGCCTAAGATCAGAAAGGAAGCAAGTGCAGACCTTGGAGCTCAGGACAACACTACAATTTTTTAGACATTCAGAGTAGGACTAATACACCACCTTGGGCGTCTTAGTCCTCCTAGGCATATTTTTTAGAGATTCCTTCAGATACAGTTCTGACATCCAAAGACTCTATATTTTCCCTAAAAAATAGTAGTGGGACTAATACGCCACCTTGGGCATCTTAGTCCTCCATAGCACTTTTTGACAATTTTTTTTTACATTTCCAGAATCCTCATTACATTTCTAGACTTCCTAGGTACACACATACTATCTCCTTGTTGCATATTTTCATTGTTTGCACTCTTCATTTAGCTTGCATAACTAGGATTTGTAAGTTAAGTGTTTGATTGTCTTTTCCAAGTGTTTGCTTGGTGGTGAATCCCTTTAAAGCTAAAAGAACCCCTTCCTAGGTCCTCCTCATTTTGAATTGACTCACCTTGTGAGGTTGTTATTCAATACAATTGGGACTCCTAGGACATTAGTGAATGATCAGTGGAGAAAGAGTGATATCTCTAAGGTATCCATTTTTCAACCAATCACTAAGATCGGGTTTATTTGCCATTGGTCTATTTTCTTCCCTTAGGGGAGGGACTAAAGGGACCAGTAAGGGTTGGGAAACCATTATGTCATTAGATTTATAAATTTATTTCTCTTTCAGAGGCACAAAGGTGATTATGCAGTTGTCTCTTGGTCTCTTATATGATATTGGTGGAGGAACTACATTACACATGCCTTGTGTAGTTGGGAGGATATTTTCCTTGGACATGGGTTAGTCCACAACCTGTGGGGTGGGAGGAACAACCATAGAATGATCATTCTCAAGTGGGATATTTATAAGGGATAATTCTATTATGCACTTTGTCTTAAATTTGTGATATGAGCTCAAAAAATAAATATTCACAAGGATTAATTAGTTCCATAGGTTGATTCCAAACAATAATCTAGTGAAATGTTTCCACATGAAGCAAAAGGTTTAAAGCCACTATGATGAATTATATATATTTGTTTCTCAAATGGGAACTTTATGCACTTATGGATTATCGATAGGATGAAACTCATGGAGAATATCCATGGATATCCTAGCTTCACATGGAATTGGTCCAAAATTTGGATGATGGTGAAGGATACATCTAGTTGTTTGGGTCCAACTTTGAGTTGAAGAGTTATTGAACCTATCGTAGGGTGAGCAAAACTATCATGAATTTTTAACCATGCTTTTGGTTGTTCATAATAATCTTGATAAAGTTCATGCACAAAAAAAGAATTCCTTAGTGATAAAATTCTCTAGACACATAGGATAAATGAGTATCCCTAATGTAGGTTTTTCATTTATATGTCTAGCGATATAGAGAGGACCATCTTGTGCATGTATAGATGCATCAATATATGTGAAAAAATTTCAAGTAACATAGTGGTTTGTCCCTTATGAGGTTGGAAATATATTGTATTAACCATATTGTCTAGACCATTCTCATTATCATTCATATCATCACAAGCTTGTGTAAAGTTGGACATATGATTTGGCATATAATTTGTGAAAAATTGAAAATTTTGATTGGGCAGAGCTATAATTTTTTTCCTATAATTAACATCATACAATTGGATGTGATTGGAAACAATGAGGTATTGCACTTGATTTTTAAGATACATACGCTATTTCATGTCATTTCCAGGTGTACAATGATATTAAAAATTGATTTTGATTTGAAGTTTGTAGGTAAAGGTTTAGTCGTGTCAATCGGTCTAATTAGAGGCAATTGGATTAGGTTCTTACTTATCAATTGTAACATGATCAAATGATAAGAGTCAATAAATTGGGTAAATTATCTATCTCTTAGCCTAAATTAATAAGGAGTTAAACTTCTGGTTGCAACCTATGGCTTAATGTTATTAATTGTTTGACATGTGTTTATCTTGATAAAGTTCTTGTTTTTCTTCTTAAATGGTTGATAATCATTTTGAGGCATAGATTTAGATTGATTAATAGGATTTGATGAAGGTTTTTGCTCATATTGACTAATCGATATCTAATATTCATGAAGAGTCATACTAAACTGTGTAAAGGATGGATATTTTACCAACAATATCTTATCCCTAATGCTAGGTTGAAAATTTCCTATAAACACCATTTGGACATTGTTATCGGGAAGACGATAGGAGATTTATGAATAAATAAATTGGTATTGTCCTATAAATTATGTCATTTTTTCTTTGGGTCCTTTTTTGCAATGTACTAAATTAGTTAATATTATTTGAGGTCCTATGTTTTCTTGTAAATGTTAGAGGAATGCATCGATAAGTTCAGCGAATGAAATTATCAAGTTGTTTTGTAATGAAAAAAACCATTCGAAGGTTGTGTCTTTTAATTACCTAGGAAAAATATTAGCTAGGAGATTATCTTCAAAAATGAAATCACTGCATAATACCATAAAATTTGATAAATGACTATTTGGGTCTCTTTTTCCATTATAATTCTTAAATTGGGGTATTTTTTTGTTTTGAGGTAGGGGTGTTTCCAAAATTTAAATTGATAATGGGATCCTCTTGAGATATTGTGGTGGTTTTCCATTTTGATTTGGATTCAATGTGGAGATTTGTTGTTAATTTTTTTTTATGTTTTGATAAAGTTGATTTATGATTGACTCATTTTATGACATGTTTTGGGAGTTCGATGAATATTATGGGATTGTGCAAATGTTTGGTGGACTACTATGTTGCATGTTTATGAGAGGTGATGAATATTGAGGTGTTACATGGTGGAACTCTCAAATTTTCATGTTCCACTGGTCTGAAATGTCCTTGCTTGAGTGGCCTCTTAGTCTATGATGAAATAAGGGTTTAGGGTTTTATGTTGTGAGGTTGGTTTTCTGAGCATATTTTTCCCTTTTCTAAATCCTTTTATTTTGGTCTAATCCTTTGTTGACCTTCTATAGTTAGTCTCCAATCGGATTAAAACAAATTAAGTCTTTTGTATTCATATCTTGAATGGCCCCTTGTGGTTAGTTTCCCCTTTCACCCATTGCATAATATTGCCTTCTTATTTGTAGGTCCAGGGATTTAATATTTTATAAGGTTGAAAATCTTAAATATTTTTCCTTTACATCCTTTGTTAAAAATAATCTTAAGTCTTTTAAGGCCTTGTCCCTCGTTCTTCCTAGTCAGTCCCATTTTTTAAATAATATACAAGCATGTGCTAATTACCCTCACTTAAGTTCTCACTTACCTCTTTACATATCGCCCATCATGGATTGTTTCATCATTGCTTGCCTTGAATTAACAATGTGCAATGAATAGTTCCTTTTGTATCGCTCATCGTGGATGGGTGTTGGACCTTGTGTTTCCTATTAGTGATGTGCAATGTGAAATATTTCTTGACTATCACTAGCTGCCTTTGTACTGCTAATTTCCCAAAAGCTTTAAGTTCTAAATCAGTGATGTGCGATAACCTAATGGCCCTTTGCATTTACTATCTCATTTCTTATCACATATCATTTCTCGCTTGTCCTTTTTAAATCAGCAATGGGTGATGAATTCTATTGTCCCACTGTTCCATCACTAATTTGAAGTGATACTAAGGGAAATGCTTGTACTACCATTGATCTTGTAATGTGGACACATGGCCAAATCTAGCTTTTTCACCACTTTTCTCCCATTGCTGATCTAATTCAAGTGTTAAGATATTAATTACTGATAAGCGATAGTTGAAGAATAAAGTAAAAGGAGGACCCAAATCTAATGTCTAATATCCTATCACATATATGGCTCATATTGTTGATAGGATACATAAAGGAAAAGGAATATCAGTGATGAGCGATAGATTGTTAAGTCCTATTTCCATCATGCCACCTAAAGCTATCATGGTTACAAGCAGAGATCTAAGAAAAATATCAATGATGACTGATGGAATATTTGGTGGAATATTCCCCTCATCGCTAGGTCTTAAGGCATCATGAATTCATTCATATAAAATGAGATCAAAATAGCGATGTGCAATGGCTTTCAAGTAAAAGAGTGACTAAGGAAAATAAGGATGATGTGGACAAATATAAAGGCAACATTGAAAGTGAAAAGAAAAGGAATGAGGATAAAGGAGAGCCACCGATGGTGTTTTAAATAAAAAGATCAATGGCCATAATTTGAACTTAAATGACTAAATGTCAATTCACTCACACAAGCTTTCTTTTAGGCATTAATGGTGAAGACACTCCATTCCTTTTGCATAAAGAATTTTTTTGGCTCATTTGTCCTCACAATTGAAATTGTTCAAGTAGAAGAATTGGTCAATTTTGAGCAGAAAGGCACAAGGAGCTCAACCGAAAAGTTCGAGAGACTTTGAAGAAAAAATTTCTCCTGGGTAAGCAAGTAATTAGACCTCTCTACACCAATTTTGTTTGAATTAAGTTGGTTTAGGGGGTTTGTGAAATATTCTAAAAGCTCTAGGCTCTTAGGGTTTTCAAGGGTTTGGATATAATGCAAGTTCAATTGGGTTGTTGAGAATTGTGCGAGGTCTAGGAGGGTTTTTGTTCTGCAATTTTGTTTCTTGAGGACATAAAATGGTATGCCTCTTCTATAAGTTGAATGTTTGTAAACCCTAGTTTTGTTACACTATAAAAATGTATGAACCCAATGAGTCTAGCACTAAGCCTAAGAGGAAACCTAAGTAGAAAAAGGTTAAGAAACCAAAACACTAGGATGAAAAACCAACACCTAAGTTAGATGTGCCTGAGGCATCTGCAAAGTCTAAGGGAGAAAAGAGAAATTTTGCAAGATTTATCGAAGGTGAAGCCAAAGATATCACTAATGGAGGAATACAAATTGGAAAGAGTCTCACAGGGTAGGTTGTAGTGACTAGTAGATTGATTGATAATGTTGGTGCAATTGGAGAAGTTTCTCAACCACAGAGTGGGTGGGAGTTGTTCTTGTATGCTTTCAACAGAAGATATGTCAAACATCCAGCCTATCACTTATGGGGTTTCAATCTTGGAAGTATGGTAGTGCCAAATGTATTTGTTGAAGTAGATTTAATACTAGAGTTGGCAAGGAATTATGATGCCAAGTATAGAAAAATAAAAAGTGAGAAAAAAAAATACTCGACATAAAAAGAGACAAGATTGTGGAGGTGTTTAAGATGAACCCCAATTAAATTGTCAACATATTTTTTTCTAATTTATGCAATGAGTATGAATAGAATAGATATGGCTATAGAAGGCATGTGCTTTCCAAGCATATGATGGATGAAAAAGGTGGTTTCGCTCCCAAGGACTTGGAGCCTTTTGAATGTGAAGATTTTTCTAATTATTTCAAGAACATATACTATTGCTTGAATCAAGTATTGGCTCACAGTTTTGATGCAAGGTGTAGTGTTAAAAAATGTCATCAGGGATATTTTCACACTTTTTTGGGCCCTCCTTGAAAAATTAAGCCTAATTTTTCCTTGATTTACTCTTGCAATGTGGTTGACACATTCAAAATAGGTCTTGGGACCTTGCTAAAGTTTTGTGAAGTGTCGCAACACACTTTCACACTTTTTAAAGGTTTTATCAATTAACTAAACCTAATAAACCTCTTTTAAGTCTTAATACTGCTTTATTTTAAAGTGTTGTAACATGCTTTCACACTTTTCTAGGCTTTTGATTAATAATTGGGCTTTCTTATGCTTTAATTGGCATTAATTTGCATCCACAAGCCCCATTTAATGTATCATTTCAAGGATAATCCTGACACAAATCATTACCCAATCATAATTCATGTGTTTCAAGCTTGAATGGCCCATATTTAGTGATATAGGACTCATTCACCACCTTGGGTGAATGAGTCCCACCTAGGTTTTAGGGTCCCAAACCTGGTTTCACAACTTTCTAAGAATTTTTGAAAATGATACGAAAAATTATGCCTAATGGGACTCATTCACCACCTTGGGTGAATGAGTCCCATTTGGCCCAAAATCAAAATAATTTATTTTTTGGTAGGATTTTATCCTCCTGGATCTAATGTTATCATGTAGTGTTGTAATTTTGAGAATTCTTACATAATTGAGTATAAATACAAGTTTCTTTCATTCATTTACACCTAGCAAGTTGAATGAGAATTCTAATAGAAATTTTGAGTTCACAAGAGCATTCAAGCATTCTCAAGAGCATTCAAGAGCATATTATCAAGCTTTTTAGAGCACAATTCAAGCATCAATCATCATGTCAAAGGCTTCATGCATCATGTTTGTTTTGGATCTAACAATTGTGGTTTAGGATTTCATGATTCAAAACAAGCATTTCATTCAAGATCTATCACCTTCAAGCAAGAGTCAAGATCTACATCCATTGGAGCCATCTCATACATATTTGCAGCACTTCATTTCTAGGGTTTGGTGAGTTGCAACATCTCATTTTATACATTCATCATTCTCCATTCATATTTCATTCTATTTCAAGGTTTGATTACCAACAAGGGGTTTAACCAAGGAAAACTCCTACCAACTAACCCAACAAAATTTTTCCCTCTCCTTTATGTGTGATTTGTAGGTCTAGGTTGTAGATTTCCCAAGGAGCAAGATTGGAAAAAAGTTGTGTTAGGTCTCAAAAATGCAGGTTTGAACCACGAGAGGTTCCCAAGCTCTCACAATGTTTTTGGCTAACGTACAAGGCCAAATAATAAGTTTGAACCTTCTTCTCTTCAGGCTATGCCATACCTAGGTAGGTGCATCTTTATAATTGAAGTAGATTTAGGGTTGAGTGCTTCTTCCTAAGAAATTGATCCACAATGGCAATTGGGAGTGGATGAATGAAGTCCTAATTTGGTATTAATTGTATATGTAATATCAAGGTGAGATCTAATATGTTCAGTTAACAAATGTAAAAATAAAATGGATTAAACTGAAAGATGAAATGGTATGAGACCAGTGCCTTATTGGGTGTAAGGAGTCTAATGAAAACCTAAGATGAGGGGCCTATACTTGGAAAAAATTCTAATTGTTTAGCATATAAATATTAGTTTATAACTTGTATAAACATGCAAGACTGTAATTACCAGACTCTTCTTAATGATCCAAATGACACCTCTAAATTACTATAATTGATCAAAAGGATTTAATCTCTTTCTTCAAAAGAACCAATTAATCAATCATACAGATACAACAAATGTGCACTGATAAATCGAGTATATGCTTGATATATCAATTTAAATAATAAAGAAGTATAAAACTTGGAGACAATTTGATAATATTCTTCAATTAATTCAAGAAACAATTGATATTAGTGTAATGCCTCCAAATTAGAGATTTTCCATTGAATACATCAGAATTTATACATGCATATGAGTCTTTTGAAATGTAGACACCGTATCCTACTTGCTTCTTATTTTTTTCTACCTAATATAATATATCTCCCTTTTGGTCTTAGTCTCTTGTATTTATATGAGAGGCAAAACAAGCTTCAGACCAAAGGTTGTGTCTTTTAATAAAAAAATCTAATTAAGAAATAGAGAAATAACAAGAATAACTAAACAACTAACACATGCTCCAATCTATTAATCTTCGAGTAAGAAGCCTGTGGTTATCTAAGACTTGCACAAAGCTCTTACTTTATGATAGATTCTCCCTCATGTTGTCACCCATAACTCTTCATCTGAGCCCAAATATTTTTTTTTTCCACTTTCTTATCATTAAATCATTTGGCCACTTGAATTCTTGAGCAGCAGTAAGATTGGCAAGATGACTTTTCCATCTATTATCAAGCAAGTTTCTCACATCTACTACAAACCTAGTATATCCATGGTTCAACACCATCATCCCATCAAGAAAACTATTGAATATATCTAGGATGATGTCTCCATCATCTTGTACATGTGTTAAGCAGTGAGAAACCATTTCATCAAACTCATTCTTCCATTCTTCTACTCCTTTTATCTGATTATCATCTCTAATGACTGGAGGACTAAAAGTGTGCTTGATGGAGTCAAATGCATTTCTCCTACTATCCACTTTCTTCTTCATATCAGTCAAATATTTATGCTCTTCAACCATTCCTTTCACCATTTCCTAAGTTGGTTTTAACCTAGGAGGGGAATTTGGATCCCTTTGTGTTGCTTTGCATAGAGTGGTTAAAATGTGGTAAGCAGGTTGCCACCTTTTTCTGAAGTTCATCTAGGGTAGGGGAATTAACATTGATCTGCTCCAAAGATTTAAATAGATTGTTAAAGCTTTCATGTATCCCTCCTATCTTCTCCTTTCATGCCCCAAATATCTGCTCTAATATCTTCCTAAGAGTATCCAAGGTGTGGCGCTTGATATCCTCCATATTATTCTTCTTCAACTAGTTAATTTCATTTTTCATCAGCTAGATTTGTGGGTCGTCAACTTGAACATGTGGATGATAAAAAACCATCTCATCTCCCCTCACTATTGTTTCCTAATAAAATTTTTGTTTCAATTTAACATTTTCAATAAATAATTTATTAACATCATCATTCGACATTTTCAATCTTCTCTCATACTAAGTGAGTTTTCTCTCCATTTTCTCCACTACATCCTTAGTAAACATTGTTGAGTGCATGGTGATAGTTGTAGCCTCTATCAAAGTTGTGTCCTTCATTTTCCTAACCATGGTTGATCCTCTCATCTCTTGTACCACATCCAAGAGCCTATATTTCCTTTTATTCTTCTACTTTTTCCATAGGGAAAGGGTTTGGGTGGTAGGGTTATACCCTATTCCTGACACTCCCTCATCTGAATCAAACTCCACAACCAACATTGGATCATCCTGCACTCTAATCTAGTCCAAGATAAATACTATGGATAACTCCATCCCTAGTATGATTAACATATTGCTTTTTGAAACTATTTCTCTGGCCTCTTGGGGAGTAACATTAATATTTTCAATGTTCAACTCTACCAATGTTTGGGCTTGGATTCAACTTGTTTTGATTCATTAGCCCCTATGAGATTGATTTTTAGACTTTCATCAAACTGTTGCATTATCATTTTAATCCAAAAATCTTTAAATTCACTTGTGTGAATGAAATTATCATCCTCCATGAACCTTAGAGAGGCAATTACTCTCTCATCATCTTGAATTTCATCTACTGATTCTTCTAATATCCTGATCTCAAGATCATGGGGCTCTTGGATTTTTTGTTGCTCTGCTACCTCTTTCAACTCAACTAGAGTTACAAATGCTTCACGTTCTTCATCACTTGAGCCATAATCGACTAACGATTCAAGTTTTTATTTTTTGGCAGGGGGTTCATGAGTGGGAGATGGAGGAGAAGGACGTAGAGGTTATGGGGGTTGTGTATGGGATGTGGATGCCTCTTGTTATGGTGGTTGAGGTACAGGAAGTGGAATCAACCCTTCATCCTAAGACATCTTGTAAAATTCATCAAATTTTCCAAGGAACAACTGCATCCTTTTCAAAAGATCAGGTTCATCAGCATAGAACCCCTTAAAGTTCTTATCTTTTTCCCTTTTCTATTCTTCCAATTTCATCATTATTAACCATATTTTCCTAGTTTGAAATACATCATCAAAATACACCAAGTTTCTTATCAAATCCTCTTCAGGATCAAATTCATGGAATTTGGCCTTCTTGGTGAGCAATTTCCTTCTAATCATGTTCATGTATCCCTTTGGGTCACATACTCTTACCTTCCTAAACCTAAGGGGATAATTGACCCTCATAAATCTCTGCAATTCGTCTAACATGTCTGACCCAATATACAATTCCTCAAACACTGAAAAATCAAGAAAAAATATTCTTTTTCTTTGATTCCTCATTAATTCATGCTCCATCTAGAGCATTTTCCACATTAACTCCAAAAAAAAAAATTTAGTAGACACAAGTTTTGGAAAAATATATGGTGGCTTCTCACAACCATACACCTTGATGATGGGATGTTGTGGCATCAAGAACCAATTGGCATAATTATGTGTGAAATCTTGATTTGGCTTGTACTGCATGGGCCTCATTATTTTCATTAGATACTGTGGCATCCTAGGTGTTGAGAAACTAAGGGTAGAAACAATTCTGACAACAAATTCATCTCAAAATATAACAAAATTAGATTCCTTGCACCTTGTTAGATCTCAAAAATGTAGGTTTGAACCACGAGAGGTTGTCAAGCTCTCAAAATGTTTCAGGGTAACATACAAGACCAAATGATTTGAACCTTCTTCTCTTTAGGTGCTGCTAGACCTAGGCAGGTATACCTATTTGAATAAGGCAGACTTGACCTCTATTCATTTCCTAAAGAAATTTACCCACAATGGCAAATAGGAGTGGATAAATGAGTTTTACTTTGGTATAAATTGCATAAGCAATATCAATGAAAAAATCTAATGTGTTCATATGTAAAAAATGAATGAAATTAAACAATGAAATAGTAGAGACTAGTGACTTATTGGGTGTATGGAGTCAAATGAAAATCTGAAATGAGTAACTTCTTTCTGGCAGAAACTCAAATTGTTTAGCATATAGGTTTAATTTTATAACTAGTATAAACTTGCAAGAATGTGATTACCAAGTTCTTCTTAATAATCCAAATGAGACTCCCTAATTACTATGATCGGATAAAAGTATTTAATCTCTCCTTGAAAGAACCAATTAATCCAACCATACAAATACAACAAGTGTGCACTGATAAACTGAAAAATATCCTTGATATATCATTTAAAATAATTAGAAAACATCAACCTTGGAGACAACTTCAGCAATACTTTTAATTAACACAACAAACAATTGATACCAGAAAAATGTCACCACATCAAATGAATTCAATTGAAATCTCAATTATTTCAAACATGCATCATAGTCTCAAAATTGTAAACATTTTGTATCCTACTATATTTTTGTACTTGCTATCTACCCTATATCTCTCTTTCCACAATCGAAAATGAACATTTATACATCAGTATTTAAAAGGATGTGTCCTTTCATATTCAAATCTTGATGATCTATTGTATTCAGGATTTTTCAAATGCTCATCAGACACCCGCAAAGACATCATGTAGTTATGCCGACACCATGAGTCTCTCTGACTACCACAAACTATATATCACTTTGGTGTCCCATAGTCTCATCGATGTTTTGAGTCTCATCGATAGCCTATCTGTATCTTCACTTCCATCGCCAAGTTGTCTTGTATTTATACTGATGTTATGAGTCTTCTTGACAGTTATCCTTTTGGTCCCAATTGTATCACTATGAATTTTGCCAATGAAGTCCTGTCATTGTGACATAGGGGGTCAACCAGACATTCCACAGATTACTCATATCCTGTTGAGAAATTTCCTTTGGATTGTTTTCTTCATCAATTTTGATCACCAAGACATAATGGTTTTCTTACTAATGGAAGAACACTCGATATGACCTTCAAAGCTCTCCCCAATGAGTTATGTCTCGCCGATAACCAATCCCTCCAAATCCTAATGCAATCCTATTAGTGTGACATAGGGGATCGATAGGACTCCATAAGCTCATCCTGATGACAACAATGAAATATTCCTCTGTTTTATTGGTGAGATTGAATAAATGTTGTAGGACGCTACTTCGATGACTCTTGTCTTGGTGACATAGCTCTTTATGTTTCATCCGCAGGACACATATATGCTCGCTATGACTCACCCCGATAACTGTTGTCTCGCCAATAGGACCCTGCTATCACTGAGACTGTGCATTGCGGCCTCTTGCTGATATCAATCCTCAAATAAAAACTCATTGGTAAGTCATTGTTGATGTCTTGCTGATAGACTACAAAAAGACACACGTTAGTATAAAATGCTTTATTGATTAGTGAGACCTACATCATGTTACATCGATATGGTTTACACATTCAAATGCTCAAGGATAGATTAATTCTATGGTACCAAATGATAAAATATGGGAAAAAAATTTATGCAAAGAGGATTCATGCGCTTATGGCATGGGCTTCTTAGGAAACTTATGGGTACACACAATCAAGAAATTTTCAAAATTTTATAGTTCTAATAGTGGCTTTTTCTGAGGATGAATGATTGTGAGATCATTGCAAGGATCCAGATCTTTGGTTGAGCAGACCAATATTTCAAGGTTATGGACCAGTGAGAAAGATGAAATGAATTGAAATGGAGATGAACCTGACCCTATACTATTGTACATGGAAAAAATTTATTTTAAAAGAAGGAATTTTAGGATTTTCCATGTACTGGCAATTCTTGTTCCTTTTATTTCTGAAACTACTGTGCATGGAGAATTTTTTTTAGAGGATTGTCAAGAGTTGTCCATGCACTGGAAACCCTTAATCCTCTATATTCCTTTGGCAAAAAAATCATACTTCATTTCGATAAATGATGGCTCAAGGCCATCGAAAAGAAAGGCCCATACTTTCCTCTATCAAACACCCAGTTTTGCTTTGAGTTCATCAGATTCTTCTTGAAGACATTCGTGCAATCTTCCCTATCACTATTGTAACTAAAGGTAAATTTCTAAGGATTAGATTCAATCAATTAAAAGCACAATAAACCCAAAGAAGTAATGAAGTGCAAAGGAAAATAAATGAAAACACATAAAATAGAACAATCTCACCCAATGTCTTCAATCTCCATGGCTGATCTCCATTACACCTTCTAACTTGTTGATTTGTGTTGCCCTCAGATCGAGTGTGTGAGTAATCTTGACTATGCCATTGTCCTAAACAAGCTTTGAAGGATTTGATTATATTTATGCCTATGCCTATGAAAAATGATAAATGAAAATAATAACTATGAATGCTAAATAAATATAATGCCTATATTAACGAAGTGGTCCCAAAATTATGAACAAAATCGTCATTTTCTAGAAAACACAATTTCGAATGGACGAATGAGATCATCCTTTGACACAAACCTAAAATCAAAGGATGAGATTTCACTTGATAATCCCTAATCAGGGTTAGGGAAAAATCCTTAAGTGAGTGGTCAAGATGTTATAGAAGAAAATCGAATCAGTGGTGGAGAAAAGAGGAGATAAATAATTTTGAAAATAAAGATTTTCAAAATTGAGAAGATAAAGATAGCCTGCTTTGTGAGATTCATAAAAGATGGACTAAAAAGAAAATTTGATAAAATCAAGAACTTGCTTGCTTTATTTGATTTTTGGAAGAAAGCTACCAATCAACTCAAAATATGAATTTTGTGAAATAATAAATAATCTTTTCCAGATTATTTACTAGAATGGAATGTCAGTTAAGATTGTGATGAAATTTTAAATAATTTCATTTATTTAAAATGAGAGGAATATTAATTTTGTCAATTAAATAATTAAAGATAATTATTTAATTTAGTAGATATGATTAAGAATTAAATAAACTAATGAATTTATTTAATTGTGAGAATTAGTGACATTAAATAAATAAATAAGATTTATTTATTTAATAATCAAGAAGAAATAAATGAAGAAAGGTAATTAAATAAATTAAGAAATTTATTTAACTAAGGGAAGACTTAGACAATTAATGACGTATTTAATAAATAAATAAATTTATTTATTTAATAATCATGAAGAATAAAAGGACATGAATTAATTAAATAATTATGAATTATTTAATCAATAGTTGAATGTGGACCAAAGACATAATTAAATGTCATAATTATGCTAGGATGAAAGTGGTAAAAATAGAGCTTGCAGGCCTAGGTCATTTTTAGGTGTCTACATTTTGCCCCTCTTTGTCATAATGTAGCATTTCGCATTGTGACAAAGAAAATAAGTCAAAGATATGCCCCAGTGCAAGATAAGATGAGGAAGAATAACAAGGGTAGTGATATGCCCCCTCGAGAGGAAAGACGGGTTCCAAGAACATGGATGTGCTCTCGAAATTGATGAGAAGACTAGAATATGAAGAGATAAAGAAATGTTAATGAAAAAGATATGGATGATGATATTGATGCAATGCCTATATGAGATAAGCGAGTAAAGATGTCAAAACAAAAGGAGATGCATGTTAGTTCCTAGACCAAATCTTTCAAAACATTGCCATAGGACTACTAATTGTTGCTCTTAATCATCATTGGGCAGTAAAAATGACACAAATGGACAACAAACACCATGATATGACATAGACCAAGGTGTGCAAGGTCATCCACTTGAAAAACAAACAGTCACAGATAAGGAATGTCCTAACTCATATTAAGGTCATGTTGCCCCAGTCTTTTTGTCGAGACAATCCATAGACATGAGTCAAAGAAAATAAAATAGGCCAAGAGACGTCATCGCACGTCTAAATCATTCATGGGACATCCTCGAGGTAGCTAGTAACATGACCAAAAATACAGGACAGTAAAAATATAAGACAAAAATAGACAAAATAGTTAAAATATATGACAAGATAGACCAGAAAAATTAATAGCCATTTAATTTTGTTTGCCAATGTTTGTTTTCCAAAGATTGAATTCTTGTCAGTTTGACAGTTTTGACAGTTTAAGAGCTTTGCCAATTTGATGGTGTTGATGGTTTGACAGGGCCTATTGTCAGGAAGGACACATCTTGAAAAGGAAAAGGGCACTTTGATGAGGTCTAACTCCAAGAAGGACACATCTTGAAGAGGACCAAAGAGTGACGAGATTGACATTGTTTTGACTAATATGTTTCAAAAAGTTGATTGATGTTGATTGTATGATTGATTGGCTTATGTTGTCTGATTTTGACCAATTTTGACGTTGGCATTTCGAATGACTATCTTGTGTCTGAGTTTGACTATGTTTGACTTATTTGACCAATGTGATGATTGTGACAAATGCCATGATTTTATTTGGACCAACCTAAAAGGACTGACCTAATGTCTCGGGGACTCATCGACTAATGGCCTTGCCTACGTAGCAAATGCGCAGAGACAATGTAGTTTGACAATGACATGGACTAGCTGACATGACTGACTTTGACTCCATTTTTAGGATTTTGACATTGATTTGGATGTTTTTGTGTTTTTGTTCAGGACATTTTATGATTTTTAGGTCTTTCTTTAAGACATTTTGCTATGTTTTTGTCTTTTTTTAGGACATTTTATGATGTTTTTGTCATTTTATGATTTTTTTTTTGAATTATGATGTTTAAGAGGATCATGAAAAATGCATATGACTGATGCCTACACATGAGAATCCAAGGACAAACATGATTGTGCCCTTAGTCAAGCTAAATACCAATTGACAGGTGATGACAACGTTGTTTGACGTGGGAAGGATGCATCCTAAAACAACATGAGGATGATGATGATAATGTGATGAAAGTACGAAGGTCTACAGTCAGGCCAAGAGCGCAGTCAAGTAAAATTTTGGATAATGTGCTTGTATGAATTAGACTCGTTGCATTTGGAATGACTTTGTTAGGACTAGATGGGACGATGATTATCCTTAGACCGTTTGACAAAGGAAAGCCAAGATAGGTGACATGCATGAAAGGATAGGGGGTGGCCTTGGTAAAAGATGAGAGACATGAGACTAAGGGAATTGTCATATGATTTTTAAGGACTATGTCATATAAGGACAATAAGACTATGACAGTCAATGAAATGATGTTTCATGAATTGTGTATGACCGAAGGATAGACCTGTCAAGACTTTTCCCAAAACATGATTTATGTGTGCCAGCTTTATGTTAAGACCAAGGTAAGTGGGAAAAATGCATGGAAATGATAGGGCTTAGATGGACGTAAATGTCATGAGGAAGGCATGGGAAAATGAGACAACTTGCCCCTAAGTATAAAATTCCACATAGATGATTTATTTTACACATGATGCCTGTTTGTTAGGTTTTCATCATGGTACTTATCCAAGGCACCTGTTTGCCAAGTTTTCACTGTTAGATGAAAATTTTCTCTTTACTATTTTCTTGGTTTTTTTTTTGTGGATAGCTTGGATGCTTTAGATGACCACTGACTGTTTTGAATCCATTGACGGTTTTGATGTAGAGACTGGTGCCATGATATTCCAATAATGACCTTGCTGAAGGGGTTGTCTTGTCAGGATTGTAGCTCTTGTATACAACTGATTGATGCCATTGTGATCCTTTTTGATACTAGAGTTCGCCTTATCAAAATACGCACATCACAATAGAGTGCCATGAGAGTCCTTGTGGTAAAGAGTTGCTGCCAAGATGTGATGGATTTGTGACATGGGATCATTGGACTTTAGACAAGATTTAGGGTTATGACGAATGATGGTAGACGTGGAAAGATTGTTTGGACGTTTGGATGAATGAATTTTTATTTTCAAAACTTGGTATGGTGGATGACGGATTTTGGAGGGATGGTGTTTGGAACCAACACTTTTATATGCCTTGATTGATGAACATTTTGAAGGAGGTGGACATTTGTTGTATGTGGGAGTCCTCTTTACTTGTGGCTCCACATTGTGATTGACTTTTGTATTTGACTTGGTGTCTTTGTTTGATCCATCTTTCTTTGGGATCCATTTTAATTTCATTTGTCCACTTGTCCTTTTGTTTGATTCAATGGCCTTTGACATTTGATTTTGATCTTTTGACTTGTAAGACCTTTAGTTTTGTTGGTTCCAAAGGGAAGGTTTATTTATGATGGAATGATGGTTCATGGTGTGGGTGGATGGGGTGTTGGTAGCAATCTTATGACAAGGATTTCTCCTGGATTTCATTTTGACGTTTGTATCTAACAAGGTTTCCCCCAGTATCGAGGAGGTACCACTGACATCATTTGATTTGTTGTATGAGGAATAGCCAAGACCTTGATGTCTGTAATTTGTCGAAAGTTGTATTGGTTCTAGAATGCCTTCTTCGTGTATGCTTAGTCCTTTGCCTTGATATTGCATGCTTTGACATATTCTATTTGCGATGGGGTATTTGTTGTTTTGAAAGAAAGATGCTAACCCACCATTAGGTATGTGGCTATTGTCACTTGTAATATTTTTGTTTGCAAGAAATCCTGCTCTAACAAAGATAGATGACCCTAGTTGATAAAGTGTCTTAGCTTCATTGTCATGTTGGACATATTCCTGAATGATATCTTTGGTCTGATCGTGTGACATGTCAGGTTCAGATGATTCTATTGTTGCTTCCAAGGCAATGTCGAAGCCATCATTATGTTTAGTGTCATAGAGTCCAATGATTTTAGCTATAACTTGATCATATGCAAGCATGTCCCTAGTGGAATATTCATGCCCTAGAGGAATATCGTCTATGTGTCTCATGGAGGCAAGTGTCTCATTGTGGGAAGTGTCAATAGTCGAGGGCTTTATAGGGTAGGCAAGTGTTTGATCATGAATGGCATAAAGGTCAAGGAGTGGATCATTTTGGACTTCTTGGTCCATGGTAGGGTCTTGGTCGAAGATGAGGTTTTCATGGATTTGGACTTCTTGGTCAATGATGGGGTCTTGGTCAAAGATGGGGTTGTCATGGATGGTATAGTCGAAAAGAGAGTTGTTGTCAAGGAGAGGTGTGTTTTGGATGTCATGATTGTTTTGAAGGACTTCATGGATGGACTGAAAGATAGGGTCATGGGATGGACTACCTTTTTCTTGACATGAGGGTGACATTATAAGGTCATGCTTTGGGCTTTCATTTTGACATGTATCCTCAAGTTTATTAAATGGGATTTGACTTTGAGTAATGACAAAATTTTCATGACTAGATGTGGCTTGTGAGGGGGTGATTTGAAAAGGATGAATGAATGACGGACTAGGATAGGACGTGGGGACTTGGACTGGACTAGTATGTGAAGGACTAGGATATGGCATGGGTACTTGCATTGGACTAGTATGTGAAGGACAAGGGTATGACGTGGAGACTTGGACTAGATATGACATGGAGTCTTGGATTGGATTAGGATGTGATGGTATAGGATGTGACATGGGGACTTCGACTAGATATGCCATGGAGTCTTGGAATGGATTAGTGTAAGGTTGACTAAAATAGGATGTGGAGACTTGAACTAGATTGATATGGTATGATGTGGGGACAAGACATGAGTTGATAGATGGTTGATAGGGCATGTAGATGTTGACAGGATTGATAGGTGATGGACTAGCATATGACATGGAGACTTGGAATGGACTGGTGGACAGTTGGTTTCCCTTGTCAAAGTTAGGATACGGGTGAGTAATGGATGTTTGTTGTGGACTAATGTCATGAATGGTATTAAGTGAATTTTGGTAGTGAGGGTAGATGGACGAAGGACTAGGACTCATGGATTGTTGGTACAAAGGACATTGATTGTCAGTTTGGAGGAATTGTCTCCTAAGGTCTAAGGCTTTTTGGTATTGATCTCTACAGAGTAATTGGTATTCAACTTTACTAGCAAGCCTATCAATATTTTGGTGAAGGGAAGATAAGGTGGTGGATGTCATGATGTTGTTAAATGCAAAGTGATAATGATGTATGTCTAAGGGAAATGACTAATGCAAGATGACGATGTTGTCAAAGCCAAAGTGTCAAATGTGGACTAAGACGATAATGTTGACGAAGGACTAAAATGATTAATGCAAAGTCTAGGTTCAAAATGAGGACTAAGATGAACAATGCAAAGTCTAAGTTCAAAATGAGGATTGAGATTGTTTTTTGATGTTTTGTTGAAAAGTCTAAGTTGTCTAAGGTCGATTGTTTGTGTCCAGATTTGTGAATGTTGTGTATAATGTTTGAGTAATCCAGCAAGCACTTGACAAACACAATGTTTTGGGTGTAAGCAAGCACACATAAGACAAGTACAATCCTAAAAGGCCAATAGGCCAAGGGTTTGTATACTTGATATAGCCCACCGATATACCTCGGATTGGTGATAAACACCTTTCCTTCTCGAGAGTGGATAGCTTAGAATTTTGGTGGCATTGGCTCCCCTCCATGGCTCATTAACATCATTCGAGCACACAAAATTCAGATTCTTTGGGTAATGACTTCTCAAGAATTGCTAACTCTACTCAAGGGGATCAGTAGTGAGTGTCTTCGGGCATGATATTGTACCTTGCACTATATCAAGCAATGGCCAATAGAACAGTTGGACACTAAGACAAGAGGTGTTTAATACGAGCATTCCATTCATGGGGCATGATCCATGCGGTGAGAGTCCCCTTTTGGATCCATCTCGTCGGAACCACACTCGTGATTCTTGGGTTTTCCCCAAGAATCCACTTTTATATACCGGCTGGAAGTCCCTCGAGTTCAGGGTGCTACCAGTCTGAGTCATCCTGGGGTGAGTACTTTTTCCCACCAGAACAAGCCCAAGTTCTAGAGTTAGTAATCATTTCTCTTACACCCAGAATTTCTTGAAAGCGCAAGGGGAAATGATACTTCGATTACCAAATCGTGAGAGTGACACAAAAAATAGGGTGGGTTTGGTTTTCTGATCACCTAGTTTTCACAAGGTGAGAGCATAATCACCTACCACCTTCAAGTGCAGTCAGACAAAATCAAGCACACATACATTTTAATACACCAAAGGAAGTGTGTACTAATCTAAAAAAAAGACAAGCACAATGTTTAGTTTTTAGTCTTCGACACTCGAACCTGCAAGACCACAAGTTAGGAGTTTCTTTGATATTTAGTCTTTGACAAACGTATGTTTATGCAAACCCGAAAGTTTTTGCTTTCCAATATGTTATATATGACTGATATTGCTGCTACTATAACTCCTTATGATCACCTACAAGATAAAAAAAAACAATATTATAATGTAGCCAAAGAAAAAAAAAAAACAAGCTCATCAGAAAATTGCAATTTCAAATACTTTTGACATAGCCGAATTAGATTTTATTATTTGACAATTTTATTGATCTGAAAAATAAAAAATTAAAGAAGAGATCCCTATTAATTTTCTGAGAGCTTTCCAGAAATGTAAAGAAGTAAAAAAAATTCCCTGTTTTGCACCTAGAAACGTAGATTTGTGAAAACCATACAAAAAATGAAGATCAGATTGTTTTGCATTGTATTTGACCTCCAAATTAAATCTGTAAAACATAGAACCCCATTAGAATTTAAAGAGATTTCCAAAAATGTAAAATTTTATGAAAAATTCATCGATTTGCATCTAGAAAATCAAATTTATGAAAATAATTAAAATAAAAATAACTTCCACAAAAATGATGATAAACCCTCAATTTTTTTACTGTAGCCTCTTGAGATGATGTGCAAGATTTTGTAAAAATCTTGTAAAAAAATCGCAGTTGTGTAGAATATATGACGAAATTGGTAAAACCTGCAGTTTTGTCCAAAAACTGACATATCTGCAACAAAAAGTCAATAAAACCTGCAAAAGGCAAGCTAGATCAAAGGATTCACGTTAGGTTCACCAAATGTATCAATGGGTAAATTTTTAAGGATTAGATTCAATCAATTAAAAGCACAATAAACCCAAAGAAGTAATGAAGTGCAAAGGAAAATAAATGAAAACACAGAAAATAGAACAATCTCACCCAATGTCTTCAATCTCCATGGCTGATCTCCATTATACCTTCTAACTTGTTGATTTGTGTTGCCCTTAGATTGAATGTGTGAGCAATCTTCACTATGCCATTGTCCTAAAAAAGCTTTGAAGGATTTGATTATATTTATGCCTGTGGCAAATGATAAATGAAATAATAACTATCAATGCTAAATGACTATAATGCCTATATTAACGAAGTGGTCCCAAAATTATGCACAAAATTGTCATTTTATAGAAAACACAATTTTGAATGGATGGATGAGATTAGCCTTTGACACAAACCTAAAATCAGAGGACGAGATTTCACTTGATAATCCCTAATTAGGGTTAGGGAAAAATCCTTAAGTGAGTGGTCAAGATGTTATAGAAGAAAATCGAATCAGTGGTGGAGAAAAGAGGAGATAATTAATTTTAAAAATAAAGATTTTCAAAATTGAGAAGATAAAGATAGCCTGCTTTGTGAGATTCATAAAAGATGGACTGAAAAGAAAATTTGATAAAATCAAGAACCTGCTTGCTTTATTTGATTTTTGGAAGAAAGCTACCAATCAACTCAAAATATGAATTTTGTGAAATAATAAATAATCTTTTTCAGATTATTTACTAGAATGGAATGTTAGTTAAGATTGTGATGACATTTTAAATAATTTCATTTATTTAAAATGAGAGGAATATTAATTTTGTCAATTAAATAATTAAACATAATTATTTAATTTAGCAGATATGATTAAGAATTAAATAAACTAATGAATTTATTTAATTGTGAGAATTAGTGACATATTAAATAAATAAATAAGATTTATTTATTTAATAATTAGGAAGAAATAAATGAAGAAAGGTAATTAAATAAATTAAGAAATTTATTTAACTAAGGGAAGACTTAGACAATTAATGACGTATTTAATAAATAAATAAAATTTATTTATTTAATAATCATGAAGAATAAAAGGACATGAATTAATTGAATAATTATGAATTATTTAATCAATAGTTGAATGTGGACCAAAGACATAATTAAATGTCATAATTATGCTAGGACGAAACTAGTAAAAATAGAGCTTGCAGGCCTAGGTCATTTTTAGGTGTCTACAACTATTATTGAAATTTTTCAGAGAATCATCGTGCTCAGCTTGGCCCAAATTCCCTTCACCATTCTACAGTTCAAATTCTCCATCATCATGGGACATATCTTTGTTATATTCAATATACAAAGTACATGCATATTCAATGCAATATTTCGCATTATCTTGCTCACTATTATGTATTATAAAACAATCTCCCATCTGTACTAAAAATTCACCATTAGAATGCTTCTCTTGAGAATCAAATTTTTTTGTCATATCAACATTGTTTGAGATGGACAAATCTGAAACCTTTTGCACCTCTTCAATAATATCATGCATATATGAACCAATCAATGTTGGACTCCTATCATCCTTGGTATGCAAGTAAATGTATTATCCACATGAGTCAAAAATTTCTACATCACATACCTCTTCTTGATCAGCTTCAAAGGTTTCTCCATCATTTTGAGAAATGCACATGGAGTCACATGAATCATCACACAAAGTACTTTCACTGTTAAATAAAATGTAGGCTGGACATAAGACTTTAGAATCAACCTTAAGTGCAAATCTTTGGAATTCAAGAGTTAGCAAATCTAAAATTTGCTCACTGCTGAGTGAACACGTTTCTTCTTCCATATCTTCCATTATTTCTCCCTCTTCTTGATCTCCATAAGAGCTGAAAATATCTCCTTGTTGTAGATCATGATTCACATGATTGTCCTCAAACTATTCCTCATTGTGGCATGATAAATCCTCATCATGGAGTGGATTCAAAAACACAAAGAAATCATACTCTTTATTATAAATTGTGTCCCTATAGTTCTCAGCTATAGCTGGAGGTGTTATTTGTTCACTGTCAACTAGACCTACATTTTCCATTGCTTCTTCTTCTTGATCACCACAAGAACTGCAAGAATCACCTCGTTGTAAGTTAAAATCCATAGGTTCATCTTCATAATATGAATATTCATTGGATCCCTCATAACATGTACTGCTTTCCCTGTCACAATATATTATGAAAAAGAGGTCTCTTGTATCTTTATCTTCATCATGTAGGCTATCATAGGAATCATTTTGACCTGCACATGTCTCATCTTCTATTGGTTGCATTTTTTGATCAATTTATCTATACTCATCAGAAATACAACTATTGGATTCAATATTGATAGTGTTCTCATACCTTATCATCTCCATGGCATCAATAAATTTATTCACTAGATCAAGGAATGGTGTATTGATGATTTTGACTAATAAACTAATTCAAGTTTCCAAACTTTTATGAACTGTGCAATAAAAAAGGGTCTTGTAGGCTTACAATTATGAGGTAATTACATACAGATATTTATCATCCTATTGTATAGAGATCTTTTATCTTCTCCTTCATGTCTCCTTATGTTAAGAAATGTATCAAACCTGGGTAAATTCCATATTCCGATTCTACAATGGAATCTTGGCTTTGAGTATGTATGTATTCATCTTCTTCCTCCTCAAGCTGCTGACTTGGATATACATTTCATTGCAAGTTTCGATCGACACCTTCATGTGGGCTGGAATTGTGCTGACCATATTAATAGTCTTGATAACTTACCAGCCTTTGTACAAGAGGGATTGGATAAGCATTTACTTGCTTTGATGGCTGTGGTGAATAAATGTTCTGCTGTGCATGATATGCATTGCTTCCATTGTAAATATTCCCAATTGTATTATCAAGCACTTGTGGGGTCCAATGCCTATTTTCACTTGTGTATTCATTCTTATTATAGAATTCTCCTGATTGTAATAGTTGTTGGTTCAATTGTAGTTTCAATTATAGTGTTTCTTTGTCCAATTGTAGCTATTGCTCTTTCAATTCTTTAATTTCTCTTATCAACTGCTCCCTTCTAAAATATTCTTTTGTTCCATACACAAATTGTCTATCCATTCTTCATCAAGTTTTTACCAGAGTCACCACCTACTTTTCCAAAAGTAGGAAAATGATTCTTTTGAAATTATTTTTTATTTTCCCCAGCGGAATCACGTTTTTCTAAAACTTCTCAAATTATGAATCTCTCTTCAATGACTCTATATGATTATCTTCAACCAAATATCTTGCAATAATTCCCCAGCAGAGTCGCCAATTTTTTAAGTGTGTGACTCAGATGGGGAGTGCAAATGATACAATTGTGAACCTTTGGTTAAAGACCAATTTTAGAACTGCATTGACTCTATGGATGGATAGTCTAGAAATGAATTTTCTGATGTTTTTCCTCAATAGAGTCACCAATTTGTTAGCTCTCAAAAACGCAGGTTTGAACCACTAGAGGTTGCCAAGCTCTCACAATGTTTTAGGGTAGCAGACAAGGCCAAATGATTTGAACCTTCTTCTCTTTAGGTACTACTAGACCTAGGTGGTTATACCTATTTGAATAAAGTATACTTGACCCTTTTTTCATTTCCTAAAGCAATTTACCCACACTGGCAAATAGGAGTGGATAAATGAGTTTTATTTTGGTATAAATTGTATAAGCAATATCAATGAAAAAATCTAATGTGTTCATATGTAAAAAATGAATGAAATTAAACAATGAAATAGTAGAGACTAGTGCCTTATTGGGTGTACAGAGTCAAATTAAAATCTGAAATGAGTAACTTCTTTTTGGCAAAAACTCAAATTGTTTGGCATATAGGTTTAAGTTTATAACTAGTATAAACATGCAAGAATATGATTACCAAGTTCTTCTTAATAATCCAAATGAGATTCCCTAATTACTATGATCGACTAAAAGGATTTAATCTCTCCTTGAAAGAACCAATTAATCCAACAATATAGATACAACAAGTGTGCACTGATAAACTAAAAAATATCCTTGATATATCATTCAAAATAATTAGAAAACATCAACCTTGGAGACAACTTCAGCAATACTTTGAATTAACACAACAAACAATTGATACTAGAAAAATGTCACCACATCAAATGAATTCAATTGAAATCTCCATTATTTCAAACATTCACCATAGTCTCAAAATTGTAAACATTTTGTATCCTACTGTATTTTTTTACTTGCTATCTGCCCTATATCGCTCTTTCCACAATCAAAAATGAACATTTATACATCAATATTCGAAAGGACGCGTCCTTTCATATTCAAATCTTGGCAATCTGTTGTATTTGGGATTTTTCAAATGTTCATCAGACACTCTCAAAGACATCATGTAGTTCCGCTGATGCCTTGAGTCTCTCCAACTACCACAAACTATATATCGCTTTGGTGTCCCATAGTTTCATTGATGTTCTGAGTCTCATCGATAGCCTATCTATATCTTCACTTCCATCACCAAGTTGTCTTGTAATTATACCGATGTTATGAGTCTTCTCAAAAGTTATCCTTTCAGTCCCAAGTGTATCGCTATAAATTTCACCGATGAAGTCATATCACTGTGACATAGGGGGCCGACCAGACGTTCCATAGATTACTCATATCCTGTCGAGAAATTTCCTTTGGATTGTTTTCTTCATCAATTCTGATCGCCAAGACATAATGGTTTTCCTGCCGATGGAAGAACACTCGGTATGACCTTCACAACTCTCCTTGATGATGTCTATCTCGCCGACAACCTATCCCTCAAAATCCTAATGTAATCATGTCAGTGTGACATAGGGGATTGATAGGACTCCATAAGCTCATCCCGATGACAACAACGAAATATTCCTCTGTTTTATAGGTGAGACTGAACGAATGTTGCAGGATGCTACTCTGATGACTTGTCTCGACAACATAGCTCTATATGTTTCATCGGTAAGACACATATATGCTCACTATGACTCACCACGATAATTGTTGTCTCCCTGATAGGACCATGCTGTCGCTGAGATTGTGCATTGCCTCTTGCCGATATCAATCCTTAGATGAAAACTAATTGGTAAGACATTCCTGATGTCTTGTCGATAGATTACAAAAAGACACACATTAGTATAAAATGCTTTATGGATCGGTGAGACCTGCATCATGTTACATTGATATGGTTTACACATTCAAATGCTCAAGGATAGATGAATTCTATGGGACCAAATGATAAAATATGGGAAAAAATTTTATGCAAAGTGGATTCATGCGCTTATGGCATGGACTTCTTAGGAAACTTATGGGTACAGATAGCCGTGAAATTTTCAAAATTTTATAGTTCTAACACACCTAATATCCCATATGTAACACCAGTTCTGTACAGGGAGCTTAACTCCATCTTCTTGTGTGCATAGCTTCATTCTCCTAGTCCATTTTGTTTCATTTTGATATAAAATCATATGGAAAAGTAAAGAATATTTTCTAAAAGAGGAGCCTTAGCCTCCCTCACCTGCAACAACCCTTCATGAATTTGTTCTTCAATTATGGAAGCAAAATAAAATTCAACATTTGACTCAGGATGCTGAATAATCATGACATATCTCATTAACCCTATTGACATATTATCTTTTGCATCTACTCTAAGAACCTGACACAGTGCATGATATGTATTCATAAAATAAAATTCAAAATATGAAACTGGAAAAGGTTCTGATTTTGAGGAAGGGATGGGAAACACTTTGTTGCTATCACCCCTTTTCATGTGCAAGAGGAGCTCATCACTCCTATAAGTTTTTCTAAGCCTTTTGTATTCCAGTTCCAATTTCCCCAAATCTACTTCTATAACCACTTGTCTGTTTAGGTTGAAACACTCAATAATGGCTTCCCTCAAAACATTTACAAAACACCCACCATCCGGGAGCCTAACAACCTTTGTTGGTGCATGGTATTTACTGGCCAAAGCTTTAATTAGTTCAATATCCATGAAAATATTTGGAACAATCAATTTTTCTAGGTCAAGAGTCTATGGGTTTGACATTGGGACCTTCTCATTTCTATTCTTATAGAAATACCAATATAGATTCCACCTAGACAAAGGAATAATTGGGTCCCTACACCCTTGTGTTGAATCCCTAAAAAATTTCTTAGGCCCCTTATTGACTGACCTAGGTAGTAAATTAAGCAAGGAAAATTGTAAAGGGGTTTTCTTAGGTTCATCCTTCTTAATTCCTATTTCTAATTTCTGTGCTACCATCTTAAAAACAAAGGGTGATGAATTGAGCTTACCTGAAATAATTGTTTGCTTCTTGAAAATTTCTCTTTACTCCTACACCACGAGCTTGTCCACACTTAGCTTCTGTCGTTATGAGTGAGAAATATCAATATTGCTTGTTTATCTCACTCCAAGTTGCATTAATTCTCAAATCTTAAATTCTCATCATTCAAATCTTTCATTCTAAGCTCAATTCATATTCTAAAGTTGATTGATGTAACAGGCCCGCTTTAAATGCTCCAACGACTGCCTACCATGTTACCTCACAACACTTTTCATCTCCTTGTGGTACCGCAATACATAATGTTACTTTACTTCAGTACACCGCAGTACCACACACCCTTCTTGTCTTCATCACGGTACCGCATTATATTCTTAATTCATATCATACCACTTCACCATGGTCAACCTTCTTCCTTACTGCAGTATCACGGTGTCTTCCTATCATCTCATTTAGTACAACGCTCTACAATGGGTCTTATTTTGATCCTCCGTGGTACAACAATTTCCTTCCATCTTAGATTTTCATCATCCTCCCATGGTGCAGTGGTCTCCTTGTGCTATTAGTGACCTTTATACTACTCTACTGTGGGATGCATGTTAACTCTTCACGGTAAGTAGTGGAAGGGTATAGTACCGTATTACCATGATCTATTTGGTAAGAGGCTGTAGTAATGAGGTAAGAGGTGAAGGCCATGTAGAGTATTCATTAGGATAGTGGTATGGCGATAAAAGGAAATTCTGGCTATGTGAAGGAAAATAGAGTGACCTTTTATGAAAATGGTTGCAAAAATTACTATTTTCCATTGATAAAAACTTTGGAATTTTATCAAAATTTTGGTTCTAACAGTGGCTCCAATTAGAGATGAGTGATTTACCAATCACTGCAAGAACCTAGAATCTCAGGTTGTAGACTAGGATGTTTGAAAATATGAAAGGATGGAATGAATGGGATGGACAGGGATATGGAGATGGAAATGAACCTACACTATTGTACATGGAATGAAAATATATTTTTTAACAAAGGAAATCTAGGATTGTCCATGTACTAGAAAATCCTAGTCCCTTTTCTAATTTCCCTAAACTACTATCCATGGAAAATAATTTTTTAAGAGGTTTGTCAAGAATTGTCCATGCACTGCCAATCCTTAATCCTCTAATATTTCTTAGGAAAATAATTTTTTTAGAAATTTCCTGTGCACTATAAATTCTTGCTCCTCACTAGACATATTCTGTAAAAAATAAGATTCATCTCCTCCTTTTCCAATGATAACAAAGGGCCCCAACCACAAGGCTTCAAATTTTCTATTCTTTCCCTTCTCCTAACATTTGAAATTCCACATCAGTACCAAATAACTCACTTCAAATTTTCTAATTTTGGCCTTTTTATCAAAAATATACTTCACTTGAGATTGCATCTTCACATTTTGCTATTGAGTTGCTCTCCTTATTTCACCAATTTCTGCAAGCTACTCCATTCTTTCCTCCATTGGCTCTGGAATGTCTATATCTTCCTGAAAGATAAAATTGTAAACTAGTAACAAATTTTGCAATGGCATCTTGGCTTGTGTTCCATATACTAGTTCAAAGGGTGATTTTCCAATTGCCTTCTTCACAATGACCCTATCTGCCCACACCGCCATTCTTAGCTTTGAGTCCCATGAGTTCTTGTTCCCATCTAACAACCTCCTTATAATCTTTAGAAGAATTTTATTACTGGACTCTACCTGACCATTTGCTTGTGTGTGGTAAGGGGTTCCATAAGAAATAGTAATGCCATATGTACTGCAAAAATATTTAAATTCATCAGACCTAAAACACATCCCATTATCTGTGATTAATCTCACTGGAGTTCCAAATATGGTTATGATACTCTCTATTAGGAAATTTATTACCACTTTACTTGTTTCTTGTTTTGTTGGGATGGCCTCTACCCATTTAGTGAAGTAATCAGTTGCTACCAATATCCACTTATGTCCCCCACTTGACTTCTCCTAAATTTCTCCAATAAAATCAATTCCCCACTAATGGAAAGGGGCTTATATTTGTAAGGGTTTGAGTGGCAAGGCTCCTAGATATTTCATCTTCCCTGACAACTTCTGGCAAGCTTCACATCTTCTTACATATGAAAAATAATTGTTAAATACCTTAGGCCAATAATAGCCTACCTTGAGAATCTTGTGTGTAGTTGTTTTGGCAGAGTAGTGGCCTCCACACACTCCTTCATACATCTCCCTCAAGACATGTCTATCCTTTGATTCATCTAGACACAATAATAATATTCCATCCCTATTTTTCTAAAATAAATCACCTTCTATGAACACATATCTAGATGCTTATAGCTTCAAAGTTATTCGCTGGTTATCATTTAGTCCTTCAAGGCATTTCATGTGTCTGAGATAGTACACAATATTTGTGTACCAAGGAGTATATACAATGCTCACAACTATACTTCATTTTCTACATTGCATATTTGATTTGCTTCAATGTTAGTCTCTGCCATCAATTTGGCCAAACCCTGTCCCTTCACTAATTTAGTAATCTGAATCTCCATATCAAATTCTTGGATTTTATTAATCCATTTGCATCTCTTCCTTGTTACTTTTGTTTGTACTAGAATATCTTTTATAGCTACATGTGGGACATAGGCAATCACTTTGGCTCCAAAAATATCTAAAAGCCTTTGTAGCTTTGACTAGTGCAAAAGTTTGCTTTTCCATAATGTCATACTTCAACTCTGACCCCAACAGTGACTTGCTGAAAAAGGATACAGGCTGCTCATGACCCTCATTATTCTTTTGTAACATGACAACTGCTATAGTATGGAATGAGGAAAATGAAAATATTTGAAAAGGTTTGGAAAAAATAGGAGACTTTAGGATAGGGGCTTCTTTGATGGATGTTTTGATAGATATAAAAGCTTCTAAGGCTTCTGTAGTCCAGTCTATCTTTTCTCCTCTTTTCAACATTTTGGATATGGGTTTAACAATCTCAACAAAGTTGGACACAAATCTCCTAACAAAATTAATCTGCCTAAAAATGATTGAATGGCCTTGAGAGTCTTAGGAATTGGGATTTTATCTATGGATTCTACCCTTTTAGGGTCTATTCTAATTCCTTCTTTTGACACAATATGCCCTAAAAGTTTACCCTCTATAACAAAAAAGTGACATTTTTTAGGGTTTAGACTAATAACATATTCCAAAGCCTTGATGAATATCTTTTCCAAGTGTTCCACATGATCTTCATCCTTTTTTGAATAAGCAATAAGGTCATCTTGATATACTACCATTATAGCATTGATTAGATTTGCAAATGCCACATCCATGGCCCTTTAGAAGGTTTCCCTTGCATTTGAGAGACGGAATGGCATTCTCACATAAACATATGTCCCCCATGAGGTGGTAAAAGTTGTCTTGTAGTGCTCAAATTCCTTAACTTTGACTTGATTGTAGCCATAAAATCCATCCATCATTGACAATAACTCACATCCTATTTATGTAATATAACTTCCATGTTAGGGAGAGGGTAATTATCTTTGAGAGAAGCAATGTTTAAATTCCTGAAGTCCACACATAGTATAATATCCCCATTTTTCTTTCTTATTGGAACCAAGTTTGAGACCCATGCTAAATGCCTAATGGGCTTGATAATACCCCCATCTCTGAGTTTTGCTAGTTCCTCCTGCATTTTTGGTTCTAGAGTTGGGTTGATGGACCTCAACTTTTGTATGAATAGTTTTGCATCTGGTTTTAGTGGGATCTCATATTGAAATAAATCCTCCCTATACACCTTGATATCCTCATAGGACCATGCAAACACATGCTTGTATTTTATCAACAACACAATCAACATCTCCTAATTGTTGGACTTATTTTCTTTCCAATATATACCTTTTTTGGTGCTAATTCAGCTCCCAAATTGATTTCTTCAATATCTTCCCTTTTGACTAGTGTTTGCTTTATGAGGGATCAATCATTTCCATCATATACTCTTTCCAATGCCACAAGCCCTTTGGGAAGCTTGTTAGTTTTAAGCTACAAGGCCTCTTTCCCAAGTACAGTCTATTTTCCATCTACTTCCTCCACAAAAGAATTGAAGTCAATCTCCCGAGCCTCATACTGATCTATGCAATGAGGAAATTTTAGGAGGTCAATATCATCATTAAAAAATTTCTAGCTATATATATTGTCGGGGATGGAAGATCATGTTTTAAATTCAATTTGAGATACTCCAGCCAGTGTAATATCATCTCTTCTCAGCGCTACATTAGCTAAAAATTCTACCATTATATTTTTTGACCTGTCTATCCACTCAATGAAGAAAGCATCAAATAATTCAATTGTATCCCATACAACATTCTTATATTGCTTTAGTCTTTTGTGTTTTGTAGCATATTTTGACTTAACTTGTGAAACAACTAGCTTAGAATCTCCTAGAACAACTAGCAATTTGATCTTATGTTTAACAACCATGTTTTAACCAGTTAGAAAAGCTTCATACTTTGCTATATTTTTTGTACATTCAAATGCCAACACAAATGAATATTTGAATGTAGTCCCTTCAAGTGAAATAAAGACTATCCCTACTCCATTGCATTCTTGGCTACATGCTCCATCAAAATACATTTTCCACACACCATCATGATTTTTAGAAACATGTTTATCAATTGGATCAACATTGATTAGTTCAGGATGGGCTAGTTCTATCCTAAAAATCCCAAAATCTACATCACAAAAACAATTCAATTGATCTTGAGGCACATATTCTACAATTTGATTCATCCTTGGCTCCCTATACAACTTTACCTCTTCACCATTCACTGGTATTGTTGCATAAGATAGGTCAAACTACACATTGCCTCCAACTATTGTCATCCACTGCCTTGACAAAAGCATCCCAAAATGAGGAGGGGTATCAATCACAATTATGTCTATATTATAGGCTACTTGTGGATAAACGGCCAATTTCACTTCAACATCTTTTATAACACCCACCACTAGAATAGGTTTGTTGTCCATTGCATAGAATTTTCCACCATTAGTATCTACCCACATGCCTAGTTGTTTCATGACTCCAACTGGCATAATGTTGATGGCAGCATCAGAGTCTATCATACAATTCCTCACTAGTTTGTTATTTATAAGCAATGTAGTAAATAATGGTTCAACTGATGGAGGATTTATTAGTGTATCCCCTAGACATACCTTAGGAATATTCACCTTTTCTTGCTTATTATTTACCTTGTTAGTCCCTTTATTTTCAGCATTCATTTTTTTATTATTCCCACTAGATATCAATTGAATGGCACTATCCCTATACTCCATAATTTTCATCATTTCAAGTAATGGGACATACATTTTCACCTAGGATAAAGCTTGTGTAAAGTCAAAGGAGGTACCTTCTGATTTGATCTTCTTTTGCTCCAATGATTCTCCTTTGCTTTGCTCTTTTTCTCTTTTATCTGTATCATCAATATTTTGTTTATTTTTATGCAACTCTTTGCTTTCTTCCTTCTAAACATGCTTCTACACACTTTTGTTAGGCTACTTATTATTTTTTTTCTTTGGTGCTCCTTGTACTTTATCTTTCACAAATATCCCCCTTGGGACACCATCATCTTCATTTATTGTTCTATTTCTTAGCCAATACTTGTTTTTTTCTTGTTCAAATGCAACACTGGTTAGCCTTTTTATTCCCTCTTCCATTGGTCTTCTTATATTACAATGAGGTGGTGTACCAGTAAGGTATTGTTCTTCATTATTTTCTTTAGAATCAAAAAAAACCTATGGTTCTACCATATGGATATTGTATCTTTGGTTTACAACATCATATTCATAACCTTCCTCCTCTGAAGATGAATACATTTGTTCAATGGGGCAAATGGTGTGAGAGGTTAGATAAATTGTGTGATCTTCTCCTTCATTATCTACTAGTACCTCTTCTTATATTTTATGAGCTACAATACAATGATCTGGGGAATGTGGAGCATCACAAATTCCACACCAAAGACTATTGTTAGCCATATATGTTGCTCTCTTTTTTAAAGGGTCGGGAGTTTCTTTACTTCTAGGTATATCCATCACAGGCTTTCCATCTTTCCAGTTTGTATTATAAGGCATGTCATGTAGCCTCGGCCTTTCATTTCTGTATGTGTTTTCCTGCCTATGCTGAAGATTATTGATTTGTTGGGGGACCCTAGGATTTTCTCTCTTACTGATCATCCCAACAACCTTTCTATTATTTTCAATGGTTAGTGTTGTTTTTTGAGCTTTATCTAAATCTCTGGGGCACCTATTTCTAAGTTCATATCCTATTTTTGGATCAAATGCTTTCAGATAAATACTTAATGCTATAGGATCTGCCAATTTTAACCCAGGTGGTATCTTATTTTGTAATTTGTTGAACCTTCAGTTGAAGTCATAAATCAACTCATTCTGATATTTTGGATGGTTACTAATTCATGGAAGGAAAAATATGGTGCACATTAGTTCCCACACTTTTCAATAAATTGATCCTAAAATTCTTGAATGGAATCAATAGAGGTTGTTGGTAAACTATTAAACATATCCCTAGCTTCCTCACTCAATGACAACATAAATAGCCTCATTTTCACATCTTCATATTGCATTTACATATCCTGAATAAAAGCATTAAAAATCCTTAAATGCTCCTCAATGGTGATTGCACCGCTTCTTGTAAATTTTGGGACAAGGCCTCTCCAACTACTATCCATAGGATAAGGATATAGTTGAAATCCTGCTAATTTAAATTGTCTGATCATGGTTGTGTATTGCTGAGGGGGTGGATTGTGAGGATGCTAATATTGGTACAATGGATTTTTGTGTTGTGCATGAGGAGGTGGCATATATTATTGGCCATGAGGTGGTTGAGCATTCAAATGATGTGATGCATTTTTTGGTGGAACATTTGGTTGTATGTATTGATTTACTATCTGATATTATTATGATTTTTGTAGGTTTGAAGGTCTTGTATTGTTATTTCCTTGTCTATGAGGTGGTATATATTTAGGGAGGTTAGCCATCTGAGCATTAATTTGAGCTTTTTGCAATTTCAAATCTTGGAGCTCCTTTATTGATTGAAGCTACCTATGTTCAAATTCTTCTTTTGCTCTTTCCACTTCTTGTCTTTCAAATTCCAAATGTGCATCCAATTCTACTTGAGTCATGAATTCATAATTTTCTTCAGGGGTTGCAGGTTCATTTTGATTTCCTTCAATTCTATGATCATATTTTTGTTGATTCCTAACTCTTTTAGGCTCCACTTTTGCATTGAATTCCTCTTGTTTATGAGGATCTATATTATAAAAGGGATTCCTTTTCTTTTTAGGAGTATGAGGTTCTCCATCTGAAATATTAGTCCATGTATCATAACGATCATATGTCTCACAGTGTGGTTTTGATTTTTTGTTCTTATTTGTCATACACATGTCATCATACACTTTCTTACCCTTATCATTCTTATTCATCCATTTTCTATTGTCATTGGGACCTCCCTTATACTAGGACCTTCTACCATGCATGTTGAGTTGATGTGATGTTCTAATATGTACTTTGTTTTATCAGATTTTCCACTCACTTTAAAAGTGAGAAAATGTTATAACTTCTTATTCCCAATGGAGTATGTGTAAATTTTTTGACTCTATGACAAAGGACCTGACTTTGAGTTTAGTTCCCCAACAGAGTCACCAAATTGTTAAGTCTCAAAAATGAAAGTTTGAACCACGAGAGGTTTCCAAGCTCTCACAATTTTTTTGGCTAATGTACAAGGCCAAATAATGAGTTAGAACCTTCTTCTCTTTAGGATCTACCAGACCTAGGAAGGTGCACCTTTATAATTGAAGAAAATTTAGGTTTGAGTGCTTCTTCCTAAGCAATCTATCCATAATGGAAATTGGGAGTGGATGAATGAAGTCCTAATTTGGTATGAATTGTATACGCAATATCAAGGTGAGATCTAATATGTTCAGTTATAAAATGGATTAAATGAAAAAATGAAATGGTATGAGACCAGTGCCTTATTGGGTGTATGGAGTCTAATGAAAACCTAATATGAGGGGCCTATACTTGGTAGAAATTCTAATTATTTGGCATATAATTATTAGTTTATAACTTGTATAAACATGCGGGACTGTAATTACCAGACTCTTCTTAATGATCCAAATGACACCTCTGAATTACTATAACTGACCAAAAGGATTTAACCTTTTTCTTGAAAATAACCAATTAATCAATCATACAGATACAACAAATGTGCACTCATAAATCAAGTATATGCTTCATATATCAATTTAAATAACAAAGAAGTACCAAACTTGGAGACAATCTAATAATATTCTTCAATTAATTCAACAAATAATTGATACCAGTGTAATGCCACCAAATCAGAGATTTTCCATTGACTTCATCAAAATTTATACATGCATTTGAGTCTTTTAAAATGTAGACATCGTATCCCACTTGCTTCTTAGTTTCTTCTACCTAATATAATATATATCCCTTTTGGTCTTGGTCTCATATTTATATGAGAGGAAAAAAAAGCTTTAGACCAAAGGTTGTGTCTTTTAATAACAAGGTATAATTAAGAAATAGAGAAATAACAGGAATAACTAAACAACTAACACATGCTCCATTCTGTTAATCTTTGAGTAATAAGCCCTTGGTCATCTAATACCTGTGCAAAGCTCTTACTTTATGATAGATTTTCCCTCATGATGTCACCCATCAGTCTTCATCCGATCCCAAATACTTTTCTTGCCACTTTCTTAACATTAAATCATTCAGCTACATGAATTCTTGAGTAGTAGTAAGATTGGCAAGATGACTTTTCCATCTATTAACGAGCAAGTTTCCCACATCTACTATGAACTTAGTATATCCATGGTCCAACAACATCATCCCATCAAGCAGAGTATTGAATCTATCTAGGATAACATCTCCATCACCTTGTACATGTTTTAAGTAGTGAGAAACCATTTGATTCTACTCGTTCTTCCATTCTTCTACTCCTTTTCTCTAATTATCATCTCCAATGACTGGAGGACTGAAAGTGTGCTTTATGGAATTAAATGCATTTCTCCTACTCTCCACTTTCTATGAATATTAATCAACTATTTATGCTCTTCAACCACTCCTTTCACCATTTCTTGAGTTGGTTTTAACCTAGGAGGAGCATTTGGATCCCTTTGTGTTGCTTTGCACAAAGTCATTAAAATGTGGTAAGCAGGTTGCCACCTTTTCTGAAGTTCATCTAGGATAGGGGAATTAACATGTATTTGCTCCAAAGCTTTAAATAGATTGTTAAAGCTTTGATGCACCCCTCCTATCTTCTCCTTTAATGCCCCAACTCTGTGCTCCAATATCTTACTAAGAGTATCCAAGGTGTGGCGCTTGATATCCTCCATATTATGCTTCTTCAACTAGTTAATTTCATTTTTCATCAGCTAGATCTGTGGGTCCTAGACTTGAACAGGTGGAGGATAAACAACCATCTCATCTCCCCTCACTATTGTTGACTACTGCAATTTTTGTTTCAATTAAAATTTTCAATAAATAATTTATTAACTTCATCATTTGACATTTTCAATCTTCTCTCATACTCAATGATTTTTCTCTCCATGTTTTCAACTACATCCTTAGTAAACATTGTTGAGTGCATGGTGATAGTTGCAGCCTCTATTGGAGTTGTGTCCTTCATTGTCCTAATCATGGTTGATCCTCTCATCTCTTGTACCACATCCAAGAGCCTAAGTTTCCTTTTATTCTTCTACTTTGTCCATAGGGCAAGGGTTTGGGTGGTAGGGTTATACCCTATTCCTGACACTCCCTCCTCTGAATCAAACTCTAAAACCAACATTGGATCATCCTGCGCTCTAATATGGTCCAATAAAAATACTTTGGATAAGTCCATCCCTATTATGATTAACATATTGCTTTTCAAAACCATTTCTCTGGCCTCTTGGGGAGTAACATCAATATTGTCAATGTTCAACTCTACCAATGTTTGGGCTTGGATTTCAGCCTGTTTTGCTTCATCAACCCCTATGAGATTGATTTTTAGCCTTTCATCAAATTGTTGCATTATCATTTTAATCCAAAAATGTTTAAATTCACTTGTGTGAATGAAATTATCATCCTCCATGAACCTTAGAGAGGAAATTACTCTCTCATCATCTTGAATTTCATCTATCTAGTGCCTTATTGGGTGTACAGAGTCAAATGAAAATCTGAAATGAGTAACTTCTTTTTGGCAAAAACTCAAATTGTTTGGCATATAGGTTTAAGTTTATAACTAGTATAAACATGCAAGAATATGATTACCAAGTTCTTCTTAATAATCCAAATGAGATTCCCTAATTACTATGATCGACTAAAAGGATTTAATCTCTCCTTGAAAGAACCAATTAATCCAACAATATAGATACAACAAGTGTGCACTGATAAACTAAAAAATATCCTTGATATATCATTCAAAATAATTAGAAAACATCAACCTTAGAGACAACTTCAGCAATACTTTGAATTAACACAACAAACAATTGATACTAGAAAAATGTCACCACATCAAATGAATTCAATTGAAATCTCCATTATTTCAAACATTCACCATAGTCTCAAAATTGTAAACATTTTGTATCCTACTGTATTTTTTTACTTGCTATCTGCCCTATATCTCTCTTTCCACAATCAAAAATGAACATTTATACATCAATATTCGAAAGGACGCGTCCTTTCATATTCAAATCTTGGCAATCTGTTGTATTTGGGCTTTTTCAAATGTTCATCAGACACTCTCAAAGACATCATGTAGTTTCGCTGATGCCTTGAGTCTCTCCAACTACCACAAACTATATATCGCTTTGGTGTCCCATAGTCTCATTGATGTTCTGAGTCTCATCGATAGCCTATCTATATCTTCGCTTCCATCACCAAGTTGTCTTGTAATTATACCGATGTTATGAGTCTTCTCAAAAGTTATCCTTTCAGTCCCAAGTGTATCGCTATAAATTTCACCGATGAAGTCATATCACTGTGACATAGGGGGCCGACTAGACGTTCCATAGATTACTCATATCCTGTCGAGAAATTTCCTTTGGATTGTTTTCTTCATCAATTCTGATCGCCAAGACATAATGGTTTTCCTGCCGATGGAAGAACACTCGGTATGACCTTCACAACTCTCCTTGATGATGTCTATCTCACTGACAACCTATCCCTCAAAATCCTAATGTAATCATGTCAGTGTGACATAGGGGATTGATAGGACTCCATAAGCTCATCCCGATGACAACAATGAAATATTCCTCTGTTTTATAGGTGAGACTGAATGAATGTTGTAGGATGCTACTCCGATGACTTGTCTCGACAACATAGCTCTATATGTTTCATCGGTAAGACACATATATGCTCACTATGACTCACCCCGATAATTGTTGTCTCGCTAATAGGACCATGCTGTCGCTGAGATTGTGCATTGCCTCTTGCCGATATCAATCCTTAGATGAAAACTAATTGGTAAGACATTCCTGATGTCTTGTCGATAGATTACAAAAAGACACACATTAGTATAAAATGCTTTATGGATCGGTGAGACCTGCATCATGTTACATTGATATGGTTTACACATTCAAATGCTGAAGGATAGATGAATTCTATGGGACCAAATGATAAAATATGGGAAAAAAATTTATGCAAAGTGGATTCATGCGCTTATGGCATGGACTTCTTAGGAAACTTATGGGTACAGATAGCCGTGAAATTTTCAAAATTTTATAGTTCTAACACACCTAATATCCCATATGTAACACCAGTTCTGTACAGGGAGCTTAACTCCATCTTCTTGTGTGCATAGCTTCATTCTCCTAGTCCATTTTGTTTCATTTTGATATAAAATCATATGGAAAAGTAAAGAATATTTTCTAAAAGAGGAGCCTTAGCCTCCCTCACCTGCAACAACCCTTCATGAATTTGTTCTTCAATTATGGAAGCAAAATAAAATTCAACATTTGACTCAGGATGCTGAATAATCATGACATATCTCATTAACCCTATTGACATATTATCTTTTGCATCTACTCTAAGAACCTGACACAGTGCATGATATGTATTCATAAAATAAAATTCAAAATATGAAACTGGAAAAGGTTCTGATTTTGAGGAAGGGATGGGAAACACTTTGTTGCTATCACCCCTTTTCATGTGCAAGAGGAGCTCATCACTCCTATAAGTTTTTCTAAGCCTTTTGTATTCCAGTTCCAATTTCCCCAAATCTACTTCTATAACCACTTGTCTGTTTAGGTTGAAACACTCAATAATGGCTTCCCTCAAAACATTTACAAAACACCCACCATCCGGGAGCCTAACAACCTTTGTTGGTGCATGGTATTTACTGGCCAAAGCTTTAATTAGTTCAATATCCATGAAAATATTTGGAACAATCAATTTTTCTAGGTCAAGAGTCTATGGGTTTGACATTGGGACCTTCTCATTTCTATTCTTATAGAAATACCAATATAGATTCCACCTAGACAAAGGAATAATTGGGTCCCTACACCCTTGCGTTGAATCCCTTAAAAATTTCTTAGGCCCCTTATTGACTGACCTAGGTAGTAAATTAAGCAACGAAAATTGTAAAGGGGTTTTCTTAGGTTCATCCTTCTTAATTCCTATTTCTAATTTATGTGCTACCATCTTAAAAACAAAGGGTGATGAATTGAGCTTACCTGAAATAATTGTTTGCTTCTTGAAAATTTCTCTTTACTCCTACACCACGAGCTTGTCCACACTTAGCTTCTGTCGTTATGAGTGAGAAATATCAATATTGCTTGTTTATCTCACTCCAAGTTGCATTAATTCTAAAATTTTAAAGTCTCATCATTCAAATCTTTCATTCTAAGCTCAATTCATATTCTAAAGTTGATTGATGTAACAGGCCCGCTTTAAATGCTCCAACGACTGCCTACCATGTTACCTCACAACACTTTTCATCTCCTTGTGGTACCACAATACATAATGTTACTTTACTTCAGTACACCGCAGTACCACACACCCTTCTTGTCTTCATCACGGTACCGCATTATATTCTTAATTCATATCATACCACTTCACCATGGTCAACCTTCTTCCTTACTGCAGTATCACGGTGTCTTCCTATCATCTCATTTAGTACAACGCTCTACAATGGGTCTTATTTTGATCCTCCGTGGTACAACAATTTCCTTCCATCTTAGATTTTCATCATCCTCCCATGGTGCAGTGGTCTCCTTGTGCTATTAGTGACCTTTATACTACTCTACTGTGGGATGCATGTTAACTCTTCACGGTAAGTAGTGGAAGGGTATAGTACCGTATTACCATGATCTATTTGGTAAGAGGCTGTAGTAATGAGGTAAGAGGTGAAGGCCATGTAGAGTATTCATTAGGATAGTGGTATGGCGATAAAAGGAAATTCTGGCTATGTGAAGGAAAATAGAGTGACCTTTTATGAAAATGGTTGCAAAAATTACTATTTTCCATTGATAAAAACTTTGGAATTTTATCAAAATTTTGGTTCTAACAGTGGCTCCAATTAGAGATGAGTGATTTACCAATCACTGCAAGAACCTAGAATCTCAGGTTGTAGACTAGGATGTTTGAAAATATGAAAGGATGGAATGAATGGGATGGACAGGGATATGGAGATGGAAATGAACCTACACTATTGTACATGGAATGAAAATATATTTTTTAACAAAGGAAATCTAGGATTGTCCATGTACTAGAAAATCCTAGTCCCTTTTCTAATTTCCCTAAACTACTATCCATGGAAAATAATTTTTTAAGAGGTTTGTCAAGAATTGTCCATGCACTGCCAATCCTTAATCCTCTAATATTTCTTAGGAAAATAATTTTTTTAGAAATTTCCTGTGCACTATAAATTCTTGCTCCTCACTAGACATATTCTGTAAAAAATAAGATTCATCTCCTCCTTTTCCAATGATAACAAAGGGCCCCAACCACAAGGCTTCAAATTTTCTATTCTTTCCCTTCTCCTAACATTTGAAATTCCACATCAGTACCAAATAACTCACTTCAAATTTTCTAATTTTGGCCTTTTTATCAAAAATATACTTCACTTGAGATTGCATCTTCACATTTTGCTATTGAGTTGCTCTCCTTATTTCACCAATTTCTGCAAGCTACTCCATTCTTTCCTCCATTGGCTCTGGAATGTCTATATCTTCCTGAAAGATAAAATTGTAAACTAGTAACAAATTTTGCAATGGCATCTTGGCTTGTGTTCCATATACTAGTTCAAAGGGTGATTTTCCAATTGCCTTCTTCACAATGACCCTATCTGCCCACACCGCCATTCTTAGCTTTGAGTCCCATGAGTTCTTGTTCCCATCTAACAACCTCCTTATAATCTTTAGAAGAATTTTATTACTGGACTCTACCTGACCATTTGCTTGTGTGTGGTAAGGGGTTCCATAAGAAATAGTAATGCCATATGTACTGCAAAAATATTTAAATTCATCAGACCTAAAACACATCCCATTATCTGTGATTAATCTCACTGGAGTTCCAAATATGGTTATGATACTCTCTATTAGGAAATTTATTACCACTTTACTTGTTTCTTGTTTTGTTGGGATGGCCTCTACCCATTTAGTGAAGTAATCAGTTGCTACCAATATCCACTTATGTCCCCCACTTGACTTCTCCTAAATTTCTCCAATAAAATCAATTCCCCACTAATGGAAAGGGGCTTATATTTGTAAGGGTTTGAGTGGCAAGGCTCCTAGATATTTCATCTTCCCTGACAACTTCTGGCAAGCTTCACATCTTCTTACATATGAAAAATAATTGTTAAATACCTTAGGCCAATAATAGCCTACCTTGAGAATCTTGTGTGTAGTTGTTTTGGCAGAGTAGTGGCCTCCACACACTCCTTCATACATCTCCCTCAAGACATGTCTATCCTTTGATTCATCTAGACACAATAATAATATTCCATCCCTATTTTTCTAAAATAAATCACCTTCTATTAACACATATCTAGATGCTTATAGCTTCAAAGTTATTCGCTGGTTATCATTTAGTCCTTCAAGGCATTTCATGTGTCTGAGATAATACACAATATTTGTGTACCAAGGAGTATATACAATGCTCACAACTATACTTCATTTTCTACATTGCATATTTGATTTGCTTCAATGTTAGTCTCTGCCATCAATTTGGCCAAACCCTGTCCCTTCACTAATTTAGTAATCTGAATCTCCATATCAAATTCTTGGATTTTATTAATCCATTTGCATCTCTTCCTTGTTACTTTTGTTTGTACTAGAATATCTTGTATAGCTACATGTGGGACATAGGCAATCACTTTGGCTCCAAAAAGATCTAAAAGCCTTTGTAGCTTTGACTAGTGCAAAAGTTTGCTTTTCCATAATGTCATACTTCAACTCTGACCCCAACAGTGACTTGCTGAAAAAGGATACAGGCTGCTCATGACCCTCATTATTCTTTTGTAACATGACAACTGCTATAGTATGGAATGAGGAAAATGAAAATATTTGAAAAGGTTTGGAAAAAATAGGAGACTTTAGGATAGGGGCTTCTTTGATGGATGTTTTGATAGATATAAAAGCTTCTAAGGCTTCTGTAGTCCAGTCTATCTTTTCTCCTCTTTTCAACATTTTGGATATGGGTTTAACAATCTCAACAAAGTTGGACACAAATCTCCTAACAAAATTAATCTGCCTAAAAATGATTGAATGGCCTTGAGAGTCTTAGGAATTGGGATTTTATCTATGGATTCTACCCTTTTAGGGTCTATTCTAATTCCTTCTTTTGACACAATATGCCCTAAAAGTTTACCCTCTATAACAAAAAAGTGACATTTTTTAGGGTTTAGACTAATAACATATTCCAAAGCCTTGATGAATATCTTTTCCAAGTGTTCCACATGATCTTCATCCTTTTTTGAATAAGCAATAAGGTCATCTTGATATACTACCATTATAGCATTGATTAGATTTGCAAATGCCACATCCATGGCCCTTTAGAAGGTTTCCCTTGCATTTGAGAGACGGAATGGCATTCTCACATAAACATATGTCCCCCATGAGGTGGTAAAAGTTGTCTTGTAGTGCTCAAATTCCTTAACTTTGACTTGATTGTAGCCATAAAATCCATCCATCATTGACAATAACTCACATCCTATTTATGTAATATAACTTCCATGTTAGGGAGAGGGTAATTATCTTTGAGAGAAGCAATGTTTAAATTCCTGAAGTCCACACATAGTATAATATCCCCATTTTTCTTTCTTATTGGAACCAAGTTTGAGACCCATGCTAAATGCCTAATGGGCTTGATAATACCCCCATCTCTGAGTTTTGCTAGTTCCTCCTGCATTTTTGGTTCTAGAGTTGGGTTGATGGACCTCAACTTTTGTATGAATAGTTTTGCATCTGGTTTTAGTGGGATCTCATATTGAAATAAATCCTCCCTATACACCTTGATAGCCTCATAGGACCATGCAAACACATGCTTGTATTTTATCAACAACACAATCAACATCTCCTAATTGTTGGACTTATTTTCTTTCCAATATATACCTTTTTTGGTGCTAATTCAGTTCCCAAATTGATTTCTTCAATATCTTCCCTTTTGACTAGTGTTTGCTTTATGAGGGATCAATCATTTCCATCATATACTCTTTCCAATGCCACAAGCCCTTTGGGAAGCTTGTTAGTTTTAAGCTACAAGGCCTCTTTCCCAAGTACAGTCTATTTTCCATCTACTTCCTCCACAAAAGAATTGAAGTCAATCTCCCGAGCCTCATACTGATCTATGCAATGAGGAAATTTTAGGAGGTCAATATCATCATTAAAAAATTTCTAGCTATATATATTGTCGGGGATGGAAGATCATGTTTTAAATTCAATTTGAGATACTCCAGCCAGTGTAATATCATCTCTTCTCAGCGCTACATTAGCTAAAAATTCTACCATTATATTTTTTGACCTGTCTATCCACTCAATGAAGAAAGCATCAAATAATTCAATTGTATCCCATACAACATTTTTATATTGCTTTAGTCTTTTGTGTTTTGTAGCATATTTTGACTTAACTTGTGAAACAACTAGCTTAGAATCTCCTAGAACAGCTAGCAATTTGATCTTATGTTTAACAACCATGTTTTAACCAGTTAGAAAAGCTTCATACTTTGCTATATTTTTTGTACATTCAAATGCCAACACAAATGAATATTTGAATGTAGTCCCTTCAAGTGAAATAAAGACTATCCCTACTCCATTGCATTCTTGGCTACATGCTCCATCAAAATACATTTTCCACACACCATCATGATTTTTAGAAACATGTTTATCAATTGGATGAACATTGATTAGTTCAGGATGGGCTAGTTCTATCCTAAAAATCCCAAAATCTACATCACAAAAACAATTCAATTGATCTTGAGGCACATATTCTACAATTTGATTCATCCTTGGCTCCCTATACAACTTTACCTCTTCACCATTCACTGGTATTGTTGCATAAGATAGGTCAAACTACACATTGCCTCCAACTATTGTCATCCACTGCCTTGACAAAAGCATCCCAAAATGAGGAGGGGTATCAATCACAATTATGTCTATATTATAGGCTACTTGTGGATAAACGGCCAATTTCACTTCAACATCTTTTATAACACCCACCACTAGAATAGGTTTGTTGTCCATTGCATAGAATTTTCCACCATTAGTATCTACCCACATGCCTAGTTGTTTCATGACTCCAACTGGCATAATGTTGATGGCAGCATCAGAGTCTATCATACAATTCCTCACTAGTTTGTTATTTATAAGCAATGTAGTAAATAATGGTTCAACTGATGGAGGATTTATTAGTGTATCCCCTAGACATACCTTAGGAATATTCACCTTTTCTTGCTTATTATTTACCTTGTTAGTCCCTTTATTTTCAGCATTCATTTTTTTATTATTCCCACTAGATATCAATTGAATGGCACTATCCCTATACTCCATAATTTTCATCATTTCAAGTAATGGGACATACATTTTCACCTAGGATAAAGCTTGTGTAAAGTCAAAGGAGGTACCTTCTGATTTGATCTTCTTTTGCTCCAATGATTCTCCTTTGCTTTGCTCTTTTTCTCTTTTATCTGTATCATCAATATTTTGTTTATTTTTATGCAACTCTTTGCTTTCTTCCTTCTAAACATGCTTCTACACACTTTTGTTAGGCTACTTATTATTTTTTTTCTTTGGTGCTCCTTGTACTTTATCTTTCACAAATATCCCCCTTGGGACACCATCATCTTCATTTATTGTTCTATTTCTTAGCCAATACTTGTTTTTTTCTTGTTCAAATGCAACACTGGTTAGCCTTTTTATTCCCTCTTCCATTGGTCTTCTTATATTACAATGAGGTGGTGTACCAGTAAGGTATTGTTCTTCATTATTTTCTTTAGAATCAAAAAAAACCTATGGTTCTACCATATGGATATTGTATCTTTGGTTTACAACATCATATTCATAACCTTCCTCCTCTGAAGATGAATACATTTGTTCAATGGGGCAAATGGTGTGAGAGGTTAGATAAATTGTGTGATCTTCTCCTTCATTATCTACTAGTACCTCTTCTTATATTTTATGAGCTACAATACAATGATCTGGGGAATGTGGAGCATCACAAATTCCACACCAAAGACTATTGTTAGCCATATATGTTGCTCTCTTTTTTAAAGGGTCGGGAGTTTCTTTACTTCTAGGTATATCCATCACAGGCTTTCCATCTTTCCAGTTTGTATTATAAGGCATGTCATGTAGCCTCGGCCTTTCATTTCTGTATGTGTTTTCCTGCCTATGCTGAAGATTATTGATTTGTTGGGGGACCCTAGGATTTTCTCTCTTACTGATCATCCCAACAACCTTTCTATTATTTTCAATGGTTAGTGTTGTTTTTTGAGCTTTATCTAAATCTCTGGGGCACCTATTTCTAAGTTCATATCCTATTTTTGGATCAAATGCTTTCAGATAAATACTTAATGCTATAGGATCTGCCAATTTTAACCCAGGTGGTATCTTATTTTGTAATTTGTTGAACCTTCAGTTGAAGTCATAAATCAACTCATTCTGATATTTTGGATGGTTACTAATTCATGGAAGGAAAAATATGGTGCACATTAGTTCCCACACTTTTCAATAAATTGATCCTAAAATTCTTGAATGGAATCAATAGAGGTTGTTGGTAAACTATTAAACATATCCCTAGCTTCCTCACTCAATGACAACATAAATAGCCTCATTTTCACATCTTCATATTGCATTTACATATCCTGAATAAAAGCATTAAAAATCCTTAAATGCTCCTCAATGGTGATTGCACCGCTTCTTGTAAATTTTGGGACAAGGCCTCTCCAACTACTATCCATAGGATAAGGATATAGTTGAAATCCTGCTAATTTAAATTGTCTGATCATGGTTGTGTATTGCTGAGGGGGTGGATTGTGAGGATGCTAATATTGGTACAATGGATTTTTGTGTTGTGCATGAGGAGGTGGCATATATTATTGGCCATGAGGTGGTTGAGCATTCAAATGATGTGATGCATTTTTTGGTGGAACATTTGGTTGTATGTATTGATTTACTATCTGATATTATTATGATTTTTGTAGGTTTGAAGGTCTTGTATTGTTATTTCCTTGTCTATGAGGTGGTATATATTTAGGGAGGTTAGCCATCTGAGCATTAATTTGAGCTTTTTGCAATTTCAAATCTTGGAGCTCCTTTATTGATTGAAGCTACCTATGTTCAAATTCTTCTTTTGCTCTTTCCACTTCTTGTCTTTCAAATTCCAAATGTGCATCCAATTCTACTTGAGTCATGAATTCATAATTTTCTTCAGGGGTTGCAGGTTCATTTTGATTTCCTTCAATTCTATGATCATATTTTTGTTGATTCCTAACTCTTTTAGGCTCCACTTTTGCATTGAATTCCTCTTGTTTATGAGGATCTATATTATAAAAGGGATTCCTTTTCTTTTTAGGAGTATGAGGTTCTCCATCTGAAATATTAGTCCATGTATCATAACGATCATATGTCTCACAGTGTGGTTTTGATTTTTTGTTCTTATTTGTCATACACATGTCATCATACACTTTCTTACCCTTATCATTCTTATTCATCCATTTTCTATTGTCATTGGGACCTCCCTTATACTAGGACCTTCTACCATGCATGTTGAGTTGATGTGATGTTCTAATATGTACTTTGTTTTATCAGATTTTCCACTCACTTTAAAAGTGAGAAAATGTTATAACTTCTTATTCCCAATGGAGTATGTGTAAATTTTTTGACTCTATGACAAAGGACCTGACTTTGAGTTTAGTTCCCCAACAGAGTCACCAAATTGTTAAGTCTCAAAAATGAAAGTTTGAACCACGAGAGGTTTCCAAGCTCTCACAATTTTTTTGGCTAATGTACAAGGCCAAATAATGAGTTAGAACCTTCTTCTCTTTAGGATCTACCAGACCTAGGAAGGTGCACCTTTATAATTGAAGCAAATTTAGGTTTGAGTGCTTCTTCCTAAGCAATCTATCCATAATGGAAATTGGGAGTGGATGAATGAAGTCCTAATTTGGTATGAATTGTATACGCAATATCAAGGTGAGATCTAATATGTTCAGTTATAAAATGGATTAAATGAAAAAATGAAATGGTATGAGACCAGTGCCTTATTGGGTGTATGGAGTCTAATGAAAACCTAATATGAGGGGCCTATACTTGGTAGAAATTCTAATTATTTGGCATATAATTATTAGTTTATAACTTGTATAAACATGCGGGACTGTAATTACCAGACTCTTCTTAATGATCCAAATGACACCTCTGAATTACTATAACTGACCAAAAGGATTTAACCTTTTTCTTGAAAATAACCAATTAATCAATCATACAGATACAACAAATGTGCACTCATAAATCAAGTATATGCTTCATATATCAATTTAAATAACAAAGAAGTACCAAACTTGGAGACAATCTGATAATATTCTTCAATTAATTCAACAAATAATTGATACCAGTGTAATGCCACCAAATCAGAGATTTTCCATTGACTTCATCAAAATTTATACATGCATTTGAGTCTTTTAAAATGTAGACATCGTATCCCACTTGCTTCTTATTTTCTTCTACCTAATATAATATATATCCCTTTTGGTCTTGGTCTCATATTTATATGAGAGGAAAAACAAGCTTTAGACCAAAGGTTGTGTCTTTTAATAACAAGGTATAATTAAGAAATAGAGAAATAACGGGAATAACTAAACAACTAACACATGCTCCATTCTGTTAATCTTTGAGTAATAAGCCCTTGGTCATCTAAGACCTGTGCAAAGCTCTTACTTTATGATAGATTTTCCCTCATGATGTCACCCATCAGTCTTCATCCGATCCCAAATACTTTTCTTGCCACTTTCTTAACATTAAATCATTCAGCTACATGAATTCTTGAGTAGTAGTAAGATTGGCAAGATGACTTTTCCATCTATTAACGAGCAAGTTTCCCACATCTACTATGAACTTAGTATATCCATGGTCCAACAACATCATCCCATCAAGCAGAGTATTGAATCTATCTAGGATAACATCTCCATCACCTTGTACATGTTTTAAGTAGTGAGAAACCATTTGATTCTACTCGTTCTTCCATTCTTCTACTCCTTTTCTCTAATTATCATCTCCAATGACTGGAGGACTGAAAGTGTGCTTTATGGAATTAAATGCATTTCTCCTACTCTCCACTTTCTATGAATATTAATCAACTATTTATGCTCTTCAACCACTCCTTTCACCATTTCTTGAGTTGGTTTTAACCTAGGAGGAGCATTTGGATCCCTTTGTGTTGCTTTGCACAAAGTCATTAAAATGTGGTAAGCAGGTTGCCACCTTTTCTGAAGTTCATCTAGGATAGGGGAATTAACATGTATTTGCTCCAAAGCTTTAAATAGATTGTTAAAGCTTTGATGCACCCCTCCTATCTTCTCCTTTAATGCCCCAACTCTGTGCTCCAATATCTTACTAAGAGTATCCAAGGTGTGGCGCTTGATATCCTCCATATTATGCTTCTTCAACTAGTTAATTTCATTTTTCATCAGCTAGATCTGTGGGTCCTAGACTTGAACAGGTGGAGGATAAACAACCATCTCATCTCCCCTCACTATTGTTGACTACTGCAATTTTTGTTTCAATTAAAATTTTCAATAAATAATTTATTAACTTCATCATTTGACATTTTCAATCTTCTCTCATACTCAATGATTTTTCTCTCCATGTTTTCAACTACATCCTTAGTAAACATTGTTGAGTGCATGGTGATAGTTGCAGCCTCTATTGGAGTTGTGTCCTTCATTGTCCTAATCATGGTTGATCCTCTCATCTCTTGTACCACATCCAAGAGCCTAAGTTTCCTTTTATTCTTCTACTTTGTCCATAGGGCAAGGGTTTGGGTGGTAGGGTTATACCCTATTCCTGACACTCCCTCCTCTGAATCAAACTCTAAAACCAACATTGGATCATCCTGCGCTCTAATATGGTCCAATAAAAATACTTTGGATAAGTCCATCCCTATTATGATTAACATATTGCTTTTCAAAACCATTTCTCTGGCCTCTTGGGGAGTAACATCAATATTGTCAATGTTCAACTCTACCAATGTTTGGGCTTGGATTTCAGCCTGTTTTGCTTCATCAACCCCTATGAGATTGATTTTTAGCCTTTCATCAAATTGTTGCATTATCATTTTAATCCAAAAATGTTTAAATTCACTTGTGTGAATGAAATTATCATCCTCCATGAACCTTAGAGAGGAAATTACTCTCTCATCATCTTGAATTTCATCTATCTAGTGCCTTATTGGGTGTACAGAGTCAAATGAAAATCTGAAATGAGTAACTTCTTTTTGGCAAAAACTCAAATTGTTTGGCATATAGGTTTAAGTTTATAACTAGTATAAACATGCAAGAATATGATTACCAAGTTCTTCTTAATAATCCAAATGAGATTCCCTAATTACTATGATCGACTAAAAGGATTTAATCTCTCCTTGAAAGAACCAATTAATCCAACAATATAGATACAACAAGTGTGCACTGATAAACTAAAAAATATCCTTGATATATCATTCAAAATAATTAGAAAACATCAACCTTAGAGACAACTTCAGCAATACTTTGAATTAACACAACAAACAATTGATACTAGAAAAATGTCACCACATCAAATGAATTCAATTGAAATCTCCATTATTTCAAACATTCACCATAGTCTCAAAATTGTAAACATTTTGTATCCTACTGTATTTTTTTACTTGCTATCTGCCCTATATCTCTCTTTCCACAATCAAAAATGAACATTTATACATCAATATTCGAAAGGACGCGTCCTTTCATATTCAAATCTTGGCAATCTGTTGTATTTGGGCTTTTTCAAATGTTCATCAGACACTCTCAAAGACATCATGTAGTTTCGCTGATGCCTTGAGTCTCTCCAACTACCACAAACTATATATCGCTTTGGTGTCCCATAGTCTCATTGATGTTCTGAGTCTCATCGATAGCCTATCTATATCTTCGCTTCCATCACCAAGTTGTCTTGTAATTATACCGATGTTATGAGTCTTCTCAAAAGTTATCCTTTCAGTCCCAAGTGTATCGCTATAAATTTCACCGATGAAGTCATATCACTGTGACATAGGGGGCCGACTAGACGTTCCATAGATTACTCATATCCTGTCGAGAAATTTCCTTTGGATTGTTTTCTTCATCAATTCTGATCGCCAAGACATAATGGTTTTCCTGCCGATGGAAGAACACTCGGTATGACCTTCACAACTCTCCTTGATGATGTCTATCTCACTGACAACCTATCCCTCAAAATCCTAATGTAATCATGTCAGTGTGACATAGGGGATTGATAGGACTCCATAAGCTCATCCCGATGACAACAATGAAATATTCCTCTGTTTTATAGGTGAGACTGAATGAATGTTGTAGGATGCTACTCCGATGACTTGTCTCGACAACATAGCTCTATATGTTTCATCGGTAAGACACATATATGCTCACTATGACTCACCCCGATAATTGTTGTCTCGCTAATAGGACCATGCTGTCGCTGAGATTGTGCATTGCCTCTTGCCGATATCAATCCTTAGATGAAAACTAATTGGTAAGACATTCCTGATGTCTTGTCGATAGATTACAAAAAGACACACATTAGTATAAAATGCTTTATGGATCGGTGAGACCTGCATCATGTTACATTGATATGGTTTACACATTCAAATGCTGAAGGATAGATGAATTCTATGGGACCAAATGATAAAATATGGGAAAAAAATTTATGCAAAGTGGATTCATGCGCTTATGGCATGGACTTCTTAGGAAACTTATGGGTACAGATAGCCGTGAAATTTTCAAAATTTTATAGTTCTAACACACCTAATATCCCATATGTAACACCAGTTCTGTACAGGGAGCTTAACTCCATCTTCTTGTGTGCATAGCTTCATTCTCCTAGTCCATTTTGTTTCATTTTGATATAAAATCATATGGAAAAGTAAAGAATATTTTCTAAAAGAGGAGCCTTAGCCTCCCTCACCTGCAACAACCCTTCATGAATTTGTTCTTCAATTATGGAAGCAAAATAAAATTCAACATTTGACTCAGGATGCTGAATAATCATGACATATCTCATTAACCCTATTGACATATTATCTTTTGCATCTACTCTAAGAACCTGACACAGTGCATGATATGTATTCATAAAATAAAATTCAAAATATGAAACTGGAAAAGGTTCTGATTTTGAGGAAGGGATGGGAAACACTTTGTTGCTATCACCCCTTTTCATGTGCAAGAGGAGCTCATCACTCCTATAAGTTTTTCTAAGCCTTTTGTATTCCAGTTCCAATTTCCCCAAATCTACTTCTATAACCACTTGTCTGTTTAGGTTGAAACACTCAATAATGGCTTCCCTCAAAACATTTACAAAACACCCACCATCCGGGAGCCTAACAACCTTTGTTGGTGCATGGTATTTACTGGCCAAAGCTTTAATTAGTTCAATATCCATGAAAATATTTGGAACAATCAATTTTTCTAGGTCAAGAGTCTATGGGTTTGACATTGGGACCTTCTCATTTCTATTCTTATAGAAATACCAATATAGATTCCACCTAGACAAAGGAATAATTGGGTCCCTACACCCTTGCGTTGAATCCCTTAAAAATTTCTTAGGCCCCTTATTGACTGACCTAGGTAGTAAATTAAGCAACGAAAATTGTAAAGGGGTTTTCTTAGGTTCATCCTTCTTAATTCCTATTTCTAATTTATGTGCTACCATCTTAAAAACAAAGGGTGATGAATTGAGCTTACCTGAAATAATTGTTTGCTTCTTGAAAATTTCTCTTTACTCCTACACCACGAGCTTGTCCACACTTAGCTTCTGTCGTTATGAGTGAGAAATATCAATATTGCTTGTTTATCTCACTCCAAGTTGCATTAATTCTAAAATTTTAAAGTCTCATCATTCAAATCTTTCATTCTAAGCTCAATTCATATTCTAAAGTTGATTGATGTAACAGGCCCGCTTTAAATGCTCCAACGACTGCCTACCATGTTACCTCACAACACTTTTCATCTCCTTGTGGTACCACAATACATAATGTTACTTTACTTCAGTACACCGCAGTACCACACACCCTTCTTGTCTTCATCACGGTACCGCATTATATTCTTAATTCATATCATACCACTTCACCATGGTCAACCTTCTTCCTTACTGCAGTATCACGGTGTCTTCCTATCATCTCATTTAGTACAACGCTCTACAATGGGTCTTATTTTGATCCTCCGTGGTACAACAATTTCCTTCCATCTTAGATTTTCATCATCCTCCCATGGTGCAGTGGTCTCCTTGTGCTATTAGTGACCTTTATACTACTCTACTGTGGGATGCATGTTAACTCTTCACGGTAAGTAGTGGAAGGGTATAGTACCGTATTACCATGATCTATTTGGTAAGAGGCTGTAGTAATGAGGTAAGAGGTGAAGGCCATGTAGAGTATTCATTAGGATAGTGGTATGGCGATAAAAGGAAATTCTGGCTATGTGAAGGAAAATAGAGTGACCTTTTATGAAAATGGTTGCAAAAATTACTATTTTCCATTGATAAAAACTTTGGAATTTTATCAAAATTTTGGTTCTAACAGTGGCTCCAATTAGAGATGAGTGATTTACCAATCACTGCAAGAACCTAGAATCTCAGGTTGTAGACTAGGATGTTTGAAAATATGAAAGGATGGAATGAATGGGATGGACAGGGATATGGAGATGGAAATGAACCTACACTATTGTACATGGAATGAAAATATATTTTTTAACAAAGGAAATCTAGGATTGTCCATGTACTAGAAAATCCTAGTCCCTTTTCTAATTTCCCTAAACTACTATCCATGGAAAATAATTTTTTAAGAGGTTTGTCAAGAATTGTCCATGCACTGCCAATCCTTAATCCTCTAATATTTCTTAGGAAAATAATTTTTTTAGAAATTTCCTGTGCACTATAAATTCTTGCTCCTCACTAGACATATTCTGTAAAAAATAAGATTCATCTCCTCCTTTTCCAATGATAACAAAGGGCCCCAACCACAAGGCTTCAAATTTTCTATTCTTTCCCTTCTCCTAACATTTGAAATTCCACATCAGTACCAAATAACTCACTTCAAATTTTCTAATTTTGGCCTTTTTATCAAAAATATACTTCACTTGAGATTGCATCTTCACATTTTGCTATTGAGTTGCTCTCCTTATTTCACCAATTTCTGCAAGCTACTCCATTCTTTCCTCCATTGGCTCTGGAATGTCTATATCTTCCTGAAAGATAAAATTGTAAACTAGTAACAAATTTTGCAATGGCATCTTGGCTTGTGTTCCATATACTAGTTCAAAGGGTGATTTTCCAATTGCCTTCTTCACAATGACCCTATCTGCCCACACCGCCATTCTTAGCTTTGAGTCCCATGAGTTCTTGTTCCCATCTAACAACCTCCTTATAATCTTTAGAAGAATTTTATTACTGGACTCTACCTGACCATTTGCTTGTGTGTGGTAAGGGGTTCCATAAGAAATAGTAATGCCATATGTACTGCAAAAATATTTAAATTCATCAGACCTAAAACACATCCCATTATCTGTGATTAATCTCACTGGAGTTCCAAATATGGTTATGATACTCTCTATTAGGAAATTTATTACCACTTTACTTGTTTCTTGTTTTGTTGGGATGGCCTCTACCCATTTAGTGAAGTAATCAGTTGCTACCAATATCCACTTATGTCCCCCACTTGACTTCTCCTAAATTTCTCCAATAAAATCAATTCCCCACTAATGGAAAGGGGCTTATATTTGTAAGGGTTTGAGTGGCAAGGCTCCTAGATATTTCATCTTCCCTGACAACTTCTGGCAAGCTTCACATCTTCTTACATATGAAAAATAATTGTTAAATACCTTAGGCCAATAATAGCCTACCTTGAGAATCTTGTGTGTAGTTGTTTTGGCAGAGTAGTGGCCTCCACACACTCCTTCATACATCTCCCTCAAGACATGTCTATCCTTTGATTCATCTAGACACAATAATAATATTCCATCCCTATTTTTCTAAAATAAATCACCTTCTATTAACACATATCTAGATGCTTATAGCTTCAAAGTTATTCGCTGGTTATCATTTAGTCCTTCAAGGCATTTCATGTGTCTGAGATAATACACAATATTTGTGTACCAAGGAGTATATACAATGCTCACAACTATACTTCATTTTCTACATTGCATATTTGATTTGCTTCAATGTTAGTCTCTGCCATCAATTTGGCCAAACCCTGTCCCTTCACTAATTTAGTAATCTGAATCTCCATATCAAATTCTTGGATTTTATTAATCCATTTGCATCTCTTCCTTGTTACTTTTGTTTGTACTAGAATATCTTGTATAGCTACATGTGGGACATAGGCAATCACTTTGGCTCCAAAAAGATCTAAAAGCCTTTGTAGCTTTGACTAGTGCAAAAGTTTGCTTTTCCATAATGTCATACTTCAACTCTGACCCCAACAGTGACTTGCTGAAAAAGGATACAGGCTGCTCATGACCCTCATTATTCTTTTGTAACATGACAACTGCTATAGTATGGAATGAGGAAAATGAAAATATTTGAAAAGGTTTGGAAAAAATAGGAGACTTTAGGATAGGGGCTTCTTTGATGGATGTTTTGATAGATATAAAAGCTTCTAAGGCTTCTGTAGTCCAGTCTATCTTTTCTCCTCTTTTCAACATTTTGGATATGGGTTTAACAATCTCAACAAAGTTGGACACAAATCTCCTAACAAAATTAATCTGCCAAAAAATGATTGAATGGCCTTGAGAGTCTTAGGAATTGGGATTTTATCTATGGATTCTACCCTTTTAGGGTCTATTCTAATTCCTTCTTTTGACACAATATGCCCTAAAAGTTTACCCTCTATAACAAAAAAGTGACATTTTTTAGGGTTTAGACTAATAACATATTCCAAAGCCTTGATGAATATCTTTTCCAAGTGTTCCACATGATCTTCATCCTTTTTTGAATAAGCAATAAGGTCATCTTGATATACTACCATTATAGCATTGATTAGATTTGCAAATGCCACATCCATGGCCCTTTAGAAGGTTTCCCTTGCATTTGAGAGACGGAATGGCATTCTCACATAAACATATGTCCCCCATGAGGTGGTAAAAGTTGTCTTGTAGTGCTCAAATTCCTTAACTTTGACTTGATTGTAGCCATAAAATCCATCCATCATTGACAATAACTCACATCCTATTTATGTAATATAACTTCCATGTTAGGGAGAGGGTAATTATCTTTGAGAGAAGCAATGTTTAAATTCCTGAAGTCCACACATAGTATAATATCCCCATTTTTCTTTCTTATTGGAACCAAGTTTGAGACCCATGCTAAATGCCTAATGGGCTTGATAATACCCCCATCTCTGAGTTTTGCTAGTTCCTCCTGCATTTTTGGTTCTAGAGTTGGGTTGATGGACCTCAACTTTTGTATGAATAGTTTTGCATCTGGTTTTAGTGGGATCTCATATTGAAATAAATCCTCCCTATACACCTTGATAGCCTCATAGGACCATGCAAACACATGCTTGTATTTTATCAACAACACAATCAACATCTCCTAATTGTTGGACTTATTTTCTTTCCAATATATACCTTTTTTGGTGCTAATTCAGTTCCCAAATTGATTTCTTCAATATCTTCCCTTTTGACTAGTGTTTGCTTTATGAGGGATCAATAATTTCCATCATATACTCTTTCCAATGCCACAAGCCCTTTGGGAAGCTTGTTAGTTTTAAGCTACAAGGCCTCTTTCCCAAGTACAGTCTATTTTCCATCTACTTCCTCCACAAAAGAATTGAAGTCAATCTCCCGAGCCTCATACTGATCTATGCAATGAGGAAATTTTAGGAGGTCAATATCATCATTAAAAAATTTCTAGCTATATATATTGTCGGGGATGGAAGATCATGTTTTAAATTCAATTTGAGATACTCCAGCCAGTGTAATATCATCTCTTCTCAGCGCTACATTAGCTAAAAATTCTACCATTATATTTTTTGACCTGTCTATCCACTCAATGAAGAAAGCATCAAATAATTCAATTGTATCCCATACAACATTTTTATATTGCTTTAGTCTTTTGTGTTTTGTAGCATATTTTGACTTAACTTGTGAAACAACTAGCTTAGAATCTCCTAGAACAGCTAGCAATTTGATCTTATGTTTAACAACCATGTTTTAACCAGTTAGAAAAGCTTCATACTTTGCTATATTTTTTGTACATTCAAATGCCAACACAAATGAATATTTGAATGTAGTCCCTTCAAGTGAAATAAAGACTATCCCTACTCCATTGCATTCTTGGCTACATGCTCCATCAAAATACATTTTCCACACACCATCATGATTTTTAGAAACATGTTTATCAATTGGATCAACATTGATTAGTTCAGGATGGGCTAGTTCTATCCTAAAAATCCCAAAATCTACATCACAAAAACAATTCAATTGATCTTGAGGCACATATTCTACAATTTGATTCATCCTTGGCTCCCTATACAACTTTACCTCTTCACCATTCACTGGTATTGTTGCATAAGATAGGTCAAACTACACATTGCCTCCAACTATTGTCATCCACTGCCTTGACAAAAGCATCCCAAAATGAGGAGGGGTATCAATCACAATTATGTCTATATTATAGGCTACTTGTGGATAAACGGCCAATTTCACTTCAACATCTTTTATAACACCCACCACTAGAATAGGTTTGTTGTCCATTGCATAGAATTTTCCACCATTAGTATCTACCCACATGCCTAGTTGTTTCATGACTCCAACTGGCATAATGTTGATGGCAGCATCAGAGTCTATCATACAATTCCTCACTAGTTTGTTATTTATAAGCAATGTAGTAAATAATGGTTCAACTGATGGAGGATTTATTAGTGTATCCCCTAGACATACCTTAGGAATATTCACCTTTTCTTGCTTATTATTTACCTTGTTAGTCCCTTTATTTTCAGCATTCATTTTTTTATTATTCCCACTAGATATCAATTGAATGGCACTATCCCTATACTCCATAATTTTCATCATTTCAAGTAATGGGACATACATTTTCACCTAGGATAAAGCTTGTGTAAAGTCAAAGGAGGTACCTTCTGATTTGATCTTCTTTTGCTCCAATGATTCTCCTTTGCTTTGCTCTTTTTCTCTTTTATCTGTATCATCAATATTTTGTTTATTTTTATGCAACTCTTTGCTTTCTTCCTTCTAAACATGCTTCTACACACTTTTGTTAGGCTACTTATTATTTTTTTTCTTTGGTGCTCCTTGTACTTTATCTTTCACAAATATCCCCCTTGGGACACCATCATCTTCATTTATTGTTCTATTTCTTAGCCAATACTTGTTTTTTTCTTGTTCAAATGCAACACTGGTTAGCCTTTTTATTCCCTCTTCCATTGGTCTTCTTATATTACAATGAGGTGGTGTACCAGTAAGGTATTGTTCTTCATTATTTTCTTTAGAATCAAAAAAAACCTATGGTTCTACCATATGGATATTGTATCTTTGGTTTACAACATCATATTCATAACCTTCCTCCTCTGAAGATGAATACATTTGTTCAATGGGGCAAATGGTGTGAGAGGTTAGATAAATTGTGTGATCTTCTCCTTCATTATCTACTAGTACCTCTTCTTATATTTTATGAGCTACAATACAATGATCTGGGGAATGTGGAGCATCACAAATTCCACACCAAAGACTATTGTTAGCCATATATGTTGCTCTCTTTTTTAAAGGGTCGGGAGTTTCTTTACTTCTAGGTATATCCATCACAGGCTTTCCATCTTTCCAGTTTGTATTATAAGGCATGTCATGTAGCCTCGGCCTTTCATTTCTGTATGTGTTTTCCTGCCTATGCTGAAGATTATTGATTTGTTGGGGGACCCTAGGATTTTCTCTCTTACTGATCATCCCAACAACCTTTCTATTATTTTCAATGGTTAGTGTTGTTTTTTGAGCTTTATCTAAATCTCTGGGGCACCTATTTCTAAGTTCATATCCTATTTTTGGATCAAATGCTTTCAGATAAATACTTAATGCTATAGGATCTGCCAATTTTAACCCAGGTGGTATCTTATTTTGTAATTTGTTGAACCTTCAGTTGAAGTCATAAATCAACTCATTCTGATATTTTGGATGGTTACTAATTCATGGAAGGAAAAATATGGTGCACATTAGTTCCCACACTTTTCAATAAATTGATCCTAAAATTCTTGAATGGAATCAATAGAGGTTGTTGGTAAACTATTAAACATATCCCTAGCTTCCTCACTCAATGACAACATAAATAGCCTCATTTTCACATCTTCATATTGCATTTACATATCCTGAATAAAAGCATTAAAAATCCTTAAATGCTCCTCAATGGTGATTGCACCGCTTCTTGTAAATTTTGGGACAAGGCCTCTCCAACTACTATCCATAGGATAAGGATATAGTTGAAATCCTGCTAATTTAAATTGTCTGATCATGGTTGTGTATTGCTGAGGGGGTGGATTGTGAGGATGCTAATATTGGTACAATGGATTTTTGTGTTGTGCATGAGGAGGTGGCATATATTATTGGCCATGAGGTGGTTGAGCATTCAAATGATGTGATGCATTTTTTGGTGGAACATTTGGTTGTATGTATTGATTTACTATCTGATATTATTATGATTTTTGTAGGTTTGAAGGTCTTGTATTGTTATTTCCTTGTCTATGAGGTGGTATATATTTAGGGAGGTTAGCCATCTGAGCATTAATTTGAGCTTTTTGCAATTTCAAATCTTGGAGCTCCTTTATTGATTGAAGCTACCTATGTTCAAATTCTTCTTTTGCTCTTTCCACTTCTTGTCTTTCAAATTCCAAATGTGCATCCAATTCTACTTGAGTCATGAATTCATAATTTTCTTCAGGGGTTGCAGGTTCATTTTGATTTCCTTCAATTCTATGATCATATTTTTGTTGATTCCTAACTCTTTTAGGCTCCACTTTTGCATTGAATTCCTCTTGTTTATGAGGATCTATATTATAAAAGGGATTCCTTTTCTTTTTAGGAGTATGAGGTTCTCCATCTGAAATATTAGTCCATGTATCATAACGATCATATGTCTCACAGTGTGGTTTTGATTTTTTGTTCTTATTTGTCATACACATGTCATCATACACTTTCTTACCCTTATCATTCTTATTCATCCATTTTCTATTGTCATTGGGACCTCCCTTATACTAGGACCTTCTACCATGCATGTTGAGTTGATGTGATGTTCTAATATGTACTTTGTTTTATCAGATTTTCCACTCACTTTAAAAGTGAGAAAATGTTATAACTTCTTATTCCCAATGGAGTATGTGTAAATTTTTTGACTCTATGACAAAGGACCTGACTTTGAGTTTAGTTCCCCAACAGAGTCACCAAATTGTTAAGTCTCAAAAATGAAAGTTTGAACCACGAGAGGTTTCCAAGCTCTCACAATTTTTTTGGCTAATGTACAAGGCCAAATAATGAGTTAGAACCTTCTTCTCTTTAGGATCTACCAGACCTAGGAAGGTGCACCTTTATAATTGAAGCAAATTTAGGTTTGAGTGCTTCTTCCTAAGCAATCTATCCATAATGGAAATTGGGAGTGGATGAATGAAGTCCTAATTTGGTATGAATTGTATACGCAATATCAAGGTGAGATCTAATATGTTCAGTTATAAAATGGATTAAATGAAAAAATGAAATGGTATGAGACCAGTGCCTTATTGGGTGTATGGAGTCTAATGAAAACCTAATATGAGGGGCCTATACTTGGTAGAAATTCTAATTATTTGGCATATAATTATTAGTTTATAACTTGTATAAACATGCGGGACTGTAATTACCAGACTCTTCTTAATGATCCAAATGACACCTCTGAATTACTATAACTGACCAAAAGGATTTAACCTTTTTCTTGAAAATAACCAATTAATCAATCATACAGATACAACAAATGTGCACTCATAAATCAAGTATATGCTTCATATATCAATTTAAATAACAAAGAAGTACCAAACTTGGAGACAATCTGATAATATTCTTCAATTAATTCAACAAATAATTGATACCAGTGTAATGCCACCAAATCAGAGATTTTCCATTGACTTCATCAAAATTTATACATGCATTTGAGTCTTTTAAAATGTAGACATCGTATCCCACTTGCTTCTTATTTTCTTCTACCTAATATAATATATATCCCTTTTGGTCTTGGTCTCATATTTATATGAGAGGAAAAACAAGCTTTAGACCAAAGGTTGTGTCTTTTAATAACAAGGTATAATTAAGAAATAGAGAAATAACGGGAATAACTAAACAACTAACACATGCTCCATTCTGTTAATCTTTGAGTAATAAGCCCTTGGTCATCTAAGACCTGTGCAAAGCTCTTACTTTATGATAGATTTTCCCTCATGATGTCACCCATCAGTCTTCATCCGATCCCAAATACTTTTCTTGCCACTTTCTTAACATTAAATCATTCAGCTACATGAATTCTTGAGTAGTAGTAAGATTGGCAAGATGACTTTTCCATCTATTAACGAGCAAGTTTCCCACATCTACTATGAACTTAGTATATCCATGGTCCAACAACATCATCCCATCAAGCAGAGTATTGAATCTATCTAGGATAACATCTCCATCACCTTGTACATGTTTTAAGTAGTGAGAAACCATTTGATTCTACTCGTTCTTCCATTCTTCTACTCCTTTTCTCTAATTATCATCTCCACTGACTGGAGGACTGAAAGTGTGCTTTATGGAATTAAATGCATTTCTCCTACTCTCCACTTTCTATGAATATTAATCAACTATTTATGCTCTTCAACCACTCCTTTCACCATTTCTTGAGTTGGTTTTAACCTAGGAGGAGCATTTGGATCCCTTTGTGTTGCTTTGCACAAAGTCATTAAAATGTGGTAAGCAGGTTGCCACCTTTTCTGAAGTTCATCTAGGATAGGGGAATTAACATGTATCTACTCCAAAGCTTTAAATAGATTGTTAAAGCTTTGATGCACCCCTCCTATCTTCTCCTTTAATGCCCCAACTCTGTGCTCCAATATCTTACTAAGAGTATCCAAGGTGTGGTGCTTGATATCCTCCATATTATGCTTCTTCAACTAGTTAATTTCATTTTTCATCAGCTAGATCTGTGGGTCCTAGACTTGAACAGGTGGAGGATAAACAACCATCTCATCTCCCCTCACTATTGTTGACTACTGCAATTTTTGTTTCAATTAAAATTTTCAATAAATAATTTATTAACTTCATCATTTGACATTTTCAATCTTCTCTCATACTCAATGATTTTTCTCTCCATGTTTTCAACTACATCCTTAGTAAACATTGTTGAGTGCATGGTGATAGTTGCAGCCTCTATTGGAGTTGTGTCCTTCATTGTCCTAATCATGGTTGATCCTCTCATCTCTTGTACCACATCCAAGAGCCTAAGTTTCCTTTTATTCTTCTACTTTGTCCATAGGGCAAGGGTTTGGGTGGTAGGGTTATACCCTATTCCTGACACTCCCTCCTCTGAATCAAACTCTAAAACCAACATTGGATCATCCTGCGCTCTAATATGGTCCAATAAAAATACTTTGGATAAGTCCATCCCTATTATGATTAACATATTGCTTTTCAAAACCATTTCTCTGGCCTCTTGGGGAGTAACATCAATATTGTCAATGTTCAACTCTACCAATGTTTGGGCTTGGATTTCAGCCTGTTTTGCTTCATCAACCCCTATGAGATTGATTTTTAGCCTTTCATCAAATTGTTGCATTATCATTTTAATCCAAAAATGTTTAAATTCACTTGTGTGAATGAAATTATCATCCTCCATGAACCTTAGAGAGGAAATTACTCTCTCATCATCTTGAATTTCATCTATTGATTCTTCTGATATCTTGATCTTAGGATCATGGGCCTCCTAGATTCTTTGTTGCTCTTCTACCTCTGTCAACTTAGCTAGAGTTACAACTACTTCACATTCTTCATCACTTGAGCCTTAATCGACCAACAATTCATTTTTTTGTTTTTTAGCTAGGTGTTCATGAGTGGGAGATGGAGGAGAAGGATGTATAGGTGATGGAGGTGGTGCATAAGATGTGGATGCCTCTTGTGATGGTGGTTGAGCCGTAGGAACTGGAATTAACCATTCATCATGTGCTATCTTGTAAAATTCATCAAACTTTCCAAGGATCAACTACATCCTTTTCAAAAGATCAGGTTTATTAGCATAGAACCCCTTAAATTTGTTTTTTTTTCCCTATTTTGTTCTTCCCATTTCATCATTATTAAGAACCTTTTCTTGGTCTAAAATACATCATCAAAATACACCAAGTTTCTTATCAGATCCTCTTCAGGATCAAATTCATGGAATTTGGCCTTCTTTGTGAGCAAGGTCCTTCTAATCATGTTCATGTATCCATCTGGGTCACATACTCTTACCTTACTAGACCTAAGGGGATAATTGACCCTCATAAATCTCTATAATTCCTTGCACATGTTTGACCCAATAGAAAATTCCTCAAACACTAACAAATTAGGGAAAATGTCCCTTTTCTTTGATTCCTCAATAATTTGTGCTCCATCCAAAGCATTTGCCACAAAATCCAAAAAAAAATTTCTAGTAGACACAAATTTTGGCAAAATATGTGGTTCCTGCTCACAACCATACACCCTAATGATGGTATGTTCTAGCATCAAGAACCAATTGGCATTATTATGTGTGAAATCCTGATCTGGCTTGTACTACATGGGTCTCATTATTTTCATTAGAGACTGTGGCATCCTAGGTGTTGAAAAACCAAGGGCGTAAACAATTCTGACAACAAAGTCATCTCAAAATATAACAAAATTAGACTCCTTGCACCTACTATCCCATATATAAAACCAGTTATGTACATGGAGCTTAACTCCATCTTCTTGTGTGCATAGTTTCATTCTCCTAGTCCATTTTGTTTCATTTTGATATAAAATCAGATGGCAAGGTAAATAATATTTTCTAAAAGATATGGGAGCCTTAGCCTCCCTCGCCTACAACAAACCTTCATAAATTTGTTCTTCAATTATGGAAGAAAAATCAAATTCAACATTCGACTTAGGATGCTGAATAATAATGGCCATCCTCATTAACCCTATTGACATATTATCTTTTGCATCCACTCCAAGAACCTGTCACAGTGCATGATATGTATTCTTGAAATAAAACTAAAATCTAAAATTGGAAAAGGTTCTGATTTTGAGGAGGGGATGAGAAACACTTTGTTGTTATCACCCCTTTTCATGTGCAAGAGGAGTTCATCACTCCTATAAGTTTTTCTAAGCCTTTTGTATTCCAGTTCCAATTTCCCCAAATCTACTTTTGTAACCGCTTGTCTATTTAGGTTGAAACACTCAATAATGGCTTCCCTCAAAACATCTACTAAAAACCCACCATACAGGAGCCTAACAAGCTTTGTTGGTGCATGTTATTTACTAGCCAGAGCTTTAATTAGTTCAATATCCACAAAAAAATTTGGAACAATCATTTTTTCTAGGTCAAGAGTCCATAGGTTTGACATTGGGACCTTCTCATTTCTATTCTTATAGAAATACCAATATAGATTCCACCTAGACAAAGCAATAATTGGGTCCCTACATCCCTGAGTTGAATCCCAAAAAACTTTCTTAGGCCCCTTATCAATTGACCTAGGTAGTAAATTAAGCAACGAAAATTGTAAAGGAGTTTTCTTAGGTTCATCCTTCTTAATTCCTACTTCTGATTTACTTGGTGCCATTGCTTAAAAACAAAGGTTGATGAGCTGGAATAATAGTTTGCTTCTTGATAATTTCTCTTTACTCCTGCACCATGAGCTCGTCCACACTTAGCTTTTGCCGTTATGAGTGAGAAATCTCAATATTGCTTGTTTATTTCACACCGAGCTGCATTAATTCTGAGATCATAAATTCTCATCATTCAAATCTTTCATTATGAGCTCAATTCATATTACGAAGTTGATTGATGTGATAGGCTCCCTTTAAATGCTCTGACGACTACCTACCATGTTACCTCGCAACACTTTTTATCTCCCTACAGTACCGTGGTACATAATGTTACTTTACTTTAGTACACCGCACTACTACGCACCCTTCTTGTCTTCATCACAGTACCACGGTATATCCTTAATTCATACCATACTACTTCATTGCTGTCAACCTTCTTCCTTACTATGGTATCACAATCTCTTCTTATCATATCAGTTAGTACACCACTCTACCATCGGTCTTATTTTGATCCTCCGTAGTACAGTGGTTTCCTTCCATCTTATATTTTCATCCTCCTCCCATGGTATAGTGGTCTCCTTCTGCTATTAGTGACCTTTATACCACTCTACTATGGGATGCATTTTAACTCTTCATGGTACAGCGGTGGAAGGGTATAGTACCATATTATCGTGATCTATTTGGTAAGAGACTGTGGTAATGAGGTAAGCGGTGAAGGCCATGTAGAGTATTCATTAGGGTAGCAGTATGGTGGTAAAAGAAAAATTTGGCTATGTGAAGGAAAATAGAGTGACTTTTTATGAAAATGGTGGCAAAAATTCCTATTTTCCATTGATAATAACTTTGGAATTTTATTAAAATTTTGGTTCTAACAAGTTGTCAAAGTGCAAAAAATTGTCAAAGTTGTCATCAAGCATTGGAGAGCATTGGAGAACACCTACAGGTTGTAAATCAGGGTTTGAAATCTAGAAATCAATCAAGAAGGGTACAACAGACAAAGAAGAGCAAGATCAGACTTTGAAGCTTCAAAAAACTCTAACTGGATAGATTCAACACTTTTGGTGAATGAGTCTCAGTTTTAGTCAATTTTTTTTTTTTTCAAATTTAGATACCCATTTGGTAGATTCCTATTTTCACATAGAAACCTAGATTTTTGACTGATTCTCCCAGCTTGGAAAATGAGTCCCAGTCATCATTAAAGTCAATTTTTTTAGTATTTCAGAGCTCCTTCCAATCATTACTAGATTACTAGGTGTGCACACTCCTTTTTGTAGTTTTCTGTTTTGTTTCATTTGCATTTCTAGGTCATTTTGTAGGTCATTGCATTGAATTAGGGTTTAGTGTTGCATCTTTCATTTCATTTATCTTTTCCAAGTTCTTACTTGGTGGTGAACCCTTTACTAGTTTACATTCAGCCCCTAGGACAACCCTCTTGCAAGATCTCTTTCTCCTTTGCATTGAGATCTCAAGGGTTTGTTCTTGAGTGAAAGTTAGTGAAGATTTTCATTCTAGGTCCTGAACCCTAGAAGAAGCAAACAATTTTCCACCTTTCATTTTGGTGAACTTGCATTTAGAACATCATAGTTCTGATTTGGAGTGCATTATAATCCTAGATGTGGCTTGCATTAACATTGCATTAGGATTTGCATTAGTTAACTTTCATTCTAGGGCTTCTACTTTTGCATTAGTGAAAGCTCATATAGCCTGCATTTTTGCATCTCATTTCACTAAAAGTTAAACAAAATCTGCATTTGCATCCAAGATACATATCATAAAACATAAAAAGCATAAAATTCAATTAAAAATTTCTAAAAATTTTGAATTTTTTTTCTCATTGGTACTCATTCACCTTGTGTGAATCAGTCCCAGTGTAGATTTTGCACTGCATTTTTTGGCATGTAAAGCTCTATTTATAAGTTTCTATTTTTTGTTATTTCCTTTCTATTTTAGTTTCCATAATTTTTGTTATAAGCATTTCATTGTTCTTAGCTTACATTTTATTTGCATTCATCTTGCATTTAGTAGCCCTTGTATGAGTATTTGGTGTCCTATTTCCAACAATGTAGTGAGATGAAGTTTGAGACTCATGTCATCCCTTAATAGCACAATTGTTGTGGATCTTGGGTTTTCTAGCTCTTTCACTCCTAGTATTGACACTAGTAGACTAGGTATGGACAACACCCTTAACAAGTCTTTACCTTCAAGTAGTGTGATGCAAGTTGAAACAAGGATTGATAATGTCCCTCCATATAACATAATTCACATTCATAAAGTCTTAGAAAATCTACAACATCAAGTTCAAAATGACAACATTTCAACCAATTCCATCCCTACTATAGGCAACATTCACTACATGCTTGAAAGTGATGATGGACTTGACCTTATGAAAAACACATTTCAAATCTTTGGAAAACACCTCACCTCAACAACTAGTTGTCCTTTACCTACAAGCAATGTCACAAGCCAAAGAGGAACTCAAATTCCTCCCACCACAACAATTGCCTCAATACATACCTATACCAACCCTCAAGTCACAACAATAATTCCACAAACTAGTAATGTGATTCCTTCCTTGGGTATTTCTTCTAGCATCCATAGTACCTTTTTGGCATCACGTCATATCTCCTACTACCTTACCACCTATAAGCATTCCATTCATTTGTCCCTCGAACACATACAACCCTTCACCATTTTCACTTCCATCTCATAACACAAGTAATGACCCTCTCATAAAATGACTTTTCCAAACCACTTCATCTCTTCAAAAATAGATTTCCACCATCAACCAAAAGCAAAATGGCCCACCTACATATTATGTCAAAAGAAGTCCATTACCCATGGAGATATTGCAAACATTAATGCCACAAGGTATATAGGTGCCTAGATTCAAGAAATATGGAGGAGAGGGAGATCCTTCTAATCGTGTTAATGCTTATACTGCCTTATGTAGTGACTTTGTCCTTGATGATAAAATTTTGGCTAAGCTTTTTCCTAGGTCCTTGAAAGATATTGCCTTGGAATGGTTTTCTTCTTTATCGAACACCTCAATTCATTCATTCAATGAAATTGTTGAGGCATTTGTAAACCATTTCCAAGTGCATATGACTTCTTAGATGACCATATCCAATTTGATGAGATGTAAGAAAAAAGAAGATGAAAAGATAACTGACTTTATCTCATGCTACCAATCGCTTTATTTCAAAATCGATGTCAAGGTTCCCAATCCTCACCTTTAAAATATGTTCATAGAAAATTTACAAAGCAAGATTCAAGATAAGCTCACCATGATGAAATTCATGTCCTTCATGCTCTTGTGTACCAACCTCCATGATTATCAAAATTTGATTAGTAGTCGAGATACAAATTCCACTTCTAACCAAACTAAGAAGTGTGAGCCTATAAACTAAAACATTTCCCAACCTTTTAGAAAAAAGAACAAAGGGTTCCTTCAATTCAACCCCCCTCAACAAACGACTCAAAATTTCAATAAACAAGTAGTTTCTATTAAATTTGTGATACCCTTTAGCTATGGGGACCCAAAAAGACAATTCACTCCCTTACCTGATACCCTTGATAACACAATGTCCCAACTTTTAGAACAATAAATGATTACCTTTCCTTCCATAAAAGCACCTGATCCTAATAAACCTTTACCCTCGAGCTTTAAATCAAATGCTTATTTCCACTATCACTGACAAAATGGACACAATATAGAACATTGTAAGTGTTTTTAACATCTTGTGTAAGACCTCATTGATTATTGTTGTATTTGCATTGGAGGTGTTAGTGATCAAGTAAATAAGTTTGTTGCCCCTCCTAACCAAAACTTGCAAATATTTACCAACCCATGCCAAAAACTAGTATTTCATTTGTCAAAGCTAGTGAAACTACTAAGAATGATGTAATGAATGTTGAAATAGATGATGAAAAAATAGATACAACTCAGAAAAGTCCTATGGATACTGATCAACAAGAAAAAAAATCCTTTCGATGGTTTTGTTGCATTGGTTGAAACTCAACATCATAAGGGCTGACCTAAAAACTTTCTTGATATTTCTTTCTCACAAAATGACATACTTAAACATGCACCCAATGGTCCTCTTTATATAGCCAGCCATATCTACAATAAGCCCACTAATGAGATATTAATAGATCTCTCCTGTGGAGAGAATGTGATCACTAAGGAATTCTTACTTATACGTGAGCTCTATCAAGATATATATGATAAACTGAAAGCATGGATCAAGATGCACAATGGTTTTTCATTCCCTACAATGGGATTGATCACCTTACCATAGCAAATAAGACCAAAAACATTATACATCTCATTTTCCATCATCGTACAGTTGGACAAATTTCGTGTGAAGCTTGGCTATCCATGGCTTCACTCCATGAATGTAGTCCCTTCAATCGTACATAAATGAATAAAGTTTTTGTTTGAAAATGAAATAGTCATTGTCCACCATAGTGGCTTTAACCCTTTTTCCTCCAAAGGAAAATTTTCCTTAGATTTATTTTTGCTCAAGCTTATAGAACCTATAAAACAACGAGAAGAATTATTTTTCTTGTCTTATCAAAAGTTCAAGGCAAAGAAGATAGCAAAACTATCCCTCTGAAACATGTCCCCACCCACCACCAAGCCTACCATCCTAGATGAAACCATGGTTTAGCCTAAAGAAATTCCAAACAACCAAGACCAACCTAAGAAAAAACGTTCATCTACATCCTACAATAAACCAAGAGATAAAGACAACAACCCTGTCATGCCTCCTAGAATAAAACAAGTTTACAAAATCAAAGAGAAAGTGGTTGAACAACCTCTCATGGTTCCTTCCATTCCTCCCCTTAGGGAAGAAAGGAAACCTATGGCTGAAAAACTCGCTCCTACACAAACGCAACTTGAAAACATGACTAAAAGAAACAAAGGTGCTAGAGAGCGTAGGCATCGACATCGTGCCCTTACTCACTTGTTACATGAAGAATTAAACAAACAAAATCAAAATCCAAACTTGAATGAAGCAATGCATGATGACCCTACTCCCACCTCAAAATAAAACAATCCAATACAACAACAACAACAACAAAAAATTGAACTCTTCCATGGAAATTATCATTTTCCCTCCTATTGTGATTAACTTGGATGATAGTCAAAAAGTTGCTAAAATTGACGAAGAGGTGCATAATGAATTGAATACATTATTTTCCTCTTCCATGAGTTTAAATAATAGTTATCCTAAAAAGAGTGTTGAACTTGGTAATGACCATAGTTTGGAACTCGCTATTGTCCCTTTAGCTAGTTTCCCACCTTTTGTATACAATGAACATGATTGGGATGCAGATGACTTACTTTAGGTTGACTCGCATGTGCCTTACTAGCATTTTTCATCTTTCATTTTCTTTTGTGTGATTGCATGTGCGTGATGTAATCCCCCATGACATTCTATTTGATGTTCTCTCTCTTTGTGACATTCCTCTATTTATACCTTCATTATTCTCTATGTCATCAATCTTTTACTTCACTTTTTTATCTTTTCATTTGTCTTGTGTTTTCCTTTTGGGGATGATGCAAGGCATCAAAACTATCATATCTCTTCCATGTTGACCCAAAAGGATTTTCCTCTATTTTTTCTTCATCTCTTTTTCATTTTTATTGTTTTTTTCATTTTGGGGATGATGCAAGACATCAAGACATTCATGTCTCTTCCTTGTTGACCCAAAAGGATTTTCCTTTATCTCTTTTTCATTTGTCATATGTTTTCCTTTTGGGGATGACACAAGGTGTCGAGACATTTGTGTCTCTTCCATGTTGACCCAATTTTTTTTTCTTTTTTTAATCTCTCTTTATGCCATTCTTTTAGTTCTATGTGTATTTGGGGAATGCTGAAAATTCTGAGCTCTCTTAAAAACATTGAAGTAAGAACATATTGACCCCAAATCCATAGATTCATCATGTGTTTGGTGTTTTCATTTTGGGGGAAACCCCTCTGTTTTCTTTCTCTTACATGACATAGCTTTACTTGGAAACATATGACTTGGCATAGGGATTCCCAAGTAGGCTCTCATGTACTCTTTTCTATTTGAATTTTTCATTTGCTACTTTAAATTAATTGCTCACAGCATTGTGTTTAGCAATTTCTTTAAAGTGGGGGCATACATTAGCATTATTCTTTTACATTTTTTCTTTTCATGGTTCATGGTGTAGTACTCTTACTTTATAATATGTATTTTCCACTTTGTGGTAACATTGGTTGTGATGTCCTTCAAGAGCATGATCTCTCTTAGCATATTGCATTCCTCTTAATGGCTTGATGTGACACACTGCATTCCCTAAGTTGTGAATTTTCTATTATTTGATTGGTCTTCTCTTGGAGACATTAGGCACAATGTTCCCTAAGTTAGAGACCTCACATGAACTAAGCAAGACTCCTTCAAATAGTCCTTATTGTTGCATTTATATGTCCACCTTGCATAATATAGCTTGCATACCTATAGAGCCATATTTTTTTGTTCATGAGTTCCAAGCATACAAATTTTTGCTTGCCTCATGAAGCTTGAAAACCACTTTTGTGTGGCACCTTATTAAATTTATCATGGGGTATAACTTTGGTATGGTTTGATAGGAATCCCAACCGAGGCATGACTTTCCCTTAGCCACTCACATGTGATTGTGAGTGCATACCAGTCATGTGTGTATGTGTCTCACCTTCTTCAGATCCTCACCCAGTGGATAGCAAGGAGTTTTGTTGCCTCATAGTGAGATTGCATTTTTTTAAGACAAACAACTTAGAACTAATCCACATCATGATGGAAAAATAATTGAAGCTTAATCTAACTCTTATCTTTTTACCTTTTCTCTTTTCCGTCTTTGACAGTGTATGCTTGTGCTTTGTTGTTGCTCTTTATATCATTCTCATATGTGTTCTTTTGTGCCTATGCTGGTTTTTCATGGGATCTTGAGCACCCCTCTTGATTGTTGTCATCCCATCTTATTGGCATTGGTGCACTTGGACCCCTCTTGATGCATGTTTGTCTACTTTAGTGTGAGTTTGAAGTAAGTTCATCTTCTCACTAAAGAGGACTAAATGTAGTATTGAAAAATGTCGTCAGGGAAATTTTCACACTTGTTTGGGCCATCCTTGTAGAATTGAACCTAATTTTACTTTGATTTAGTGTTGTAATTGTTGAACAGTTTGGATAACTGAGAGGGGGGGTGAATTAGTTATCATAAAACAATTTCTTTACTTTGATTAATCTAGAGCAAGCTTATATCAATCAAATAATAACCAAGAAGAAATGAACATGAAAGCACATAATAACACCATGCACAATGAACACTAGAAATTACGTGGAAACCCAAGAAGGGAAAAAACCACAAAGAATGCTAATTCTCAATTATAAAGCACCGGTTAAGGTGACACCGATTAAGGTGATTTTTACAAGGGCTCAGTGCCAAAATTCTCACTACAGGTAAGGCTCACTACCCAATTAAAACATTTTCTTACAAAATAGTTTCATTGAAAAAAATTAATTGATGAAGTTGCATTTACATATGCATGAAGTTAGTACCAACTAAGAGCATAATATATATCTACAGTAGATTCGGTTAAGAATCTTCTGCACACCTTCCTCACACAACCTCTAAAAAATAGATAACTTCTTCCTGACACTTTCCTTCAACTCTTTTCTCACATAATCCTTCATACCCTTTTATCTACTCATACAAACCACACTTCTTCATTCAAAACCAAAAAATATGTTCAATATATATATGTATATGTACCTGTAGAGAAAAGTAATTCAACCTAGTAAAACATGTCGGCTTGAAGAAGAATCTTGAAATACCTTATGCAAAACATGTTGGCTTGAAGAACAACCTTGCAGTATTTAATAAGGCTTGGCACGCTAGCACCGGACCCAAAAGATAGGTCACACATAAATATATTCTTACCATGTTACCAAGGGACCCATAAATAGGTCATACATAAGATAGGTTTATCACATAACATAATTATCAAAAGAGAGAAAAATTTTAATTACATGAAATATATTCTGGAGCCAATGGGAATGCCACAACCAAGACCAAATTTTGATTTCATAAAATTTAGTATCAACAATTAGGCATACCAAAAATTGTAACATGCTACATGAATGTCTGGATAGAAAGGATACCCACAATAGGCTTTGAGCACAACAACCAACATCAAAATTTTAGATTTCATTATTCTACATTAACTATCTTCCTCAAAAGTCCCAAAAAGAAGTACTACCAAATCTAGATCAAGGGTAACATCCACACTACACAACATCAAAGCACACGATATGATAGATCATTTTTGTATATCATCTAGAGCACAAATTTCAAGATTCTAGGTTTTGAAATCAATGAAAACAATGCTAAGTCATCTCAACAACTTCTAAACAATATCCCCCTTTTGCATTTATGGAAAAACAACAAAAAAACTCAAAAACACACAACTCCAAAACTCCAAGCGCTCCACCTTTTTCAAGAAAATCAATTCCTCTTTTTGTTTTTTCTTTTCTCTTTATTTTCTCCCCCTTTTTCCATCAAAGGTAGAGGGCCAAATAAGAACATTCAAGAAATCAAGTAAAAATAACACTTTTCACATGAAAAATCTTCTTGTACCTTTCTCTCACTATTGGAAGAATTCTCTTCCAAGCTTGCATAGCAGAAACCATTCTGGCACATATATTGTCTAGTAGAGTCAACAACATAAATGAAGATGACCAGTCCAGAGATAGGAACTGTTGTTCACAATCCTCCACATCAGAAAGTATCTCAAAGAGATGATCCAACTAGACCTCAATAATTTGTTTGACCCACCAAAAAGTTTTAACTAAATATTCCCTCTATCTCTAAGTAGACAATAACTCAGCTTGCAACTCACCAACTCTTATTCTTCGTTTTCCATCTTTATCTTTGAAGAAGTCAACAAAATTCCCAATATTATTCAATTCAAATTCAATAGCTTCAATTATGCTTCTAAAATTATCAACAAAAGGCCACCAGAGACAATACCTGTAGATGTCAGACATCTCCTTAATGCTTTTTCTTGTCTCATTAATGTGTTTTTGATAAAAAAAATTTGGATTTGACACACCTTCTCTCAATCATGGCTTGGATCTTATGTCCTTTAGGTCCTTCCCACAACATCCTTTCTTCAACAAATTCTACCAAATCATCTGGTAAGGAGTCAGAAACAATTGAAACAATAATACCCTTTTTGAGCAAATAATCAACTAAGACATCTTCAATTCTAGGCCTACTAACTGGAGAGCGGGAATACCACATTTCACTATTATTTTTCATATCAACTTTATCCAATACCAGATGAACTTCATCTAGATCGAAAGAGTCAAATCTAGGCAGAGACTTTTCTTCCTTCTTCTCTTTTGAGATAGTGATGAAATCCTTTGTATTAATCTTCCTCCCTTTAGGTTCTGGAGGGGAACCACCAATGACAACCTCTAACTCCTTCTTACCAGAGGAGGAACCCTCCTTAACCTAACTAATAGGCATAGCACTAGACACTATCACACTAGAGCATAGATTCATCTACAAGGATGAGAAATAAACTTTTCATGCACTTGATTTATCTTCCATACATTCCAAATATCTATAAAATTGCTTTTCAATAGGCATGTCAAACTTCCACTTAACATTCTCCTTTGATGGTAGCAAACTCAAAAAGTAAAATACTAAACATATGAGTAGAGACCCAAATTGGAAAGGATAACTCTAGCCCAAATACATTCTAACATTCTCAAATAGTTTTTCCATTATTAGGCTACATAGTTCAAACTGTTTATTTTCCTTCACCATCATATGTGTAAGATACAAAACAATAGTCGAAGTAGAACCTTCATGATTTTTGAAATAGATTTTTTAAGTGATACCATAAGCAACATACCTTACTACAGGATCAAAAATGGTATTTATCAATAGAGCTCAGGGGTCTTTGTCGATATTAGTAAGTTCCTCCATATTTTTGTATTTCACTATTTTCTTTCAAGGGAGGTCACCAACACTACACAATCTAGTAATAGCTTCAATGGCTTCCATAGTGATCGGATAGGGTTTGTCCAAAAAAATGTTGTCATCCTTGAATTGATTCAACGAGAATGAGATAGACTCTTTGTTGGTAATCTAGGGAAATTCTCCCCATAGATCCATAACTAGGGCACTTATATTCTACAATTCATCAATCTCCAACCCTAGTTCCATTTCCATCATCTTTCGATGATCAAATTCATCCAACTCTACTCCCTTTAGCCTCAATGAAATATTGCCACTAGATTCACTGTTAACCAATGCATATTCCATTGTTGTGCTTATCTTCTTCAACCTTTTATCACTCAGTTAAACCTCTTCTCCTTCTTTGCAAACCATGAGAAATGATTTGAAAACTGCACCTTTTATCCTTAATTGCTCATGATGATTTTTCTGCCAAAAAATTACATCGATGATGCCAATAATAGTACTTTTATTTTCAATCAGCTAGATTAAGTTTCATCATTCATCACCAACTAGATCAAACTTAGTCATGTTGGAAAAAAATCAATGTTACTTCAAAGAGAGGGAATCCGCTAGGATATGAGTTACAAACCTCTCGCTAAGCCAAGGAAGTTGACTCAGATTCTAGAAAAGCTTGTACTAGGATTTGGTACCACATAAGAGCTCCCCACACTTGTTTCCTTTTTCTTCCAAACCATGATGGTCTTCTTCTTAGATTCGTTTGATTTTGCAGCCTTCTTTTTGTTTTCAGGTTTTCTTGGAGCAACATATCTGCATTTGTTAGCATAATGTGCAGGTTGACTGCACTTGTAACATCTTTGTCTTGAATTAAATAAGTGAATATTAGATCTACACTGATTAGATTTTTTACCATAACCATGGAATAAATGGAAATTACCATGAAAGATATTATTCATTCCATTCCTTCTAGCCTAATTAGATAATTTACCTCTACAATGACTTGCTTTGTGACTAAACTTGTGATAGTTAAAGTGTTGAGTACTTGGTTCCTTCTTTCTTCTAAACTCTACAGCCTTATGTCCAAAATTTTTGTATAGAAAATAATAGACATTAATGATAAGTACCTTTGAGCATTTGGTTGCTTGACCGGAGGTCTTGTTGTAGATGTTCTAGAGTTCTGGGCCATGCTTGTTACAACAGATCTCACTTCAACTTCAACTACTTTGTCTTTAGTGTTCTAATTTGAGCTTTCACCAGAGAATCCAAGTCATCCCTTATCCTTGTGACATTTATGTAGGGATAAGAGTTGATCTAAAATTATGCTACTTTCACATACTCTTGCTTCTAATTTTAGCCTTCTTAACTCTTGATCTAACTTCTCATTTTCCTTTGATTTCTGTTTGATAGTATCTTTGAGAATTTATTCATTCTTCTTGCATTCATCCAATTTTTTTTTTTAAATCCACAATACTTTCCTTTGACTCCTTTGATTCTTGGCTAACCTCTCTATTTCTTGCTTTGAATTTCTAGATTTTCTCCCATAGCTTTAAGATATAGGCATTTTCCTCCTTGATGTTTCCTTTCAATTCTTCATTTTAAAATTTCATGCTTTTCATATCATCTAACATTATCTTTAGTTCTTCCTCAAAGTAATAATCTCCTACCATCTTCTTCAAGCTACCAAGATCACCCTCAAGCAGTTAAGCATTATCTGCAAGGGACTAAGCTCTGATACCAATTGTTGAACAGTTTGGATAACTAAGAGGTGGGGGTGAATCGGTTATCATAAAAAAATTTCTTTACTTTAGTTAATATAGAGCAAGCTTATATCAATTAGATAATAATCAAGCATAAATGAAAATGAAAGCACATAACAACACCATGCACAATGAACACCAACAATTACATGGAAACCTAAGAAGGGAAAAACCACAGAGAATGCTAATTCTCAATTATAAAGCATTGGTTAAGGTGACACCGGTTAAGGTGATTTTTACAAGGGATCACTACCAAAATGCTCACTATTGGTGGGATCACTGCCCAATTAAAACATCTAATTACAAAATAGTCTCACTAACAAACATGAACTGATGAAGTTGCACCTACATATGCATGAAGTCAGTTCTAGTTAAGAGCATAATATCTGACTGTAGCAGATCCAGTCAAGAATCTTCTACACAACTTCCCCACACAACCTCTACAAAACAAATAACTTCTTCATGACACTTTCCTTCAATTTTCTTACCACATAATACTTCACAACTTTTTATTTTCTCATACACACCATACTTCTTCATTCAAAACCAAAAAATATGTTAAACATGTATATATGTATATGTACTTGTAGAGAAAAGTAAGTCGCCCTAGCAAAACATGTCAACTTGAAGAACAACCTTGAAATAACTTATGCAAAACATGTCAGCTTGAAGAAAAACCTTTAATTATTCAATAAAGCTTTCCATGCTAGCACTAGACCCAAAAGATAGGTTGCACATAAATATCTTCTTACCACGTTACCAAGGGACCCATAAATAGGTCATAAAGAAGATAGGTTCATCACATAACAAATTATCAAAAGATAGCAAACTTTGAATTACATGAAATATATTTTGGAGCCAATGGGAATGCCACAACTAAGGAAAAGTTCAATATCAAAAATTAGACATAATAAAACTTGTAACATGCTACATGAATGTTCAGATAGCAAGGATACCCAAAATAGGCTTTGAGCACAACAACCAACGTCAAAAGTTTAGACTTCATTATTCTGCATTAACTATCTTCCTCATATGTCCCAAAAAGAAGTAATGCCAATTCTAGATCAAGGATAACATCCACACTACACAACATCATAGCACATGACATGATAGATCATTTTTGTATATCATTTGAAGCACAACCTTCTAGATTCTAAGTTTTGACATCAATGAAAACAATGCTAAGTAATTTCAACAACTTCTCAACAGTAATGTGGTTGACACATTCACATTAGGTCTTGGGTCCTTGTGAACTAATGAATTTAAATGGTACCTTGTTAAAGTGTTGTAACATAGTTTCACACTTTTCTAAGGTTTTATCAATTAACTAAACCAAATAATCCTCTTTTTAAGCTTAATCTACCTTATTTTAAAGTGTTGTAACACACTTTCACACTTTTCTAGGCTTGTCATTAGTAATTGGGATTTATTATTCTCTAATTGGCCCTATTTTACATCCATAAGCCCCATTTAATGCATCTTTTTGAGGATAATCCTGACACAAAAAATTACCCAATCATAATTCAGGTGTTTCAAGCTTGAATGGCCCAACACTACTGAATTTGACACCATTTTCTGATGGATGTTCATCGATGGTTCGAAAAATCTTTGTTGGAAAAGTGATGAAATGACAAAAAAATTTCCATCACTATTTTTTCGTTGCACGTCCGACGACGAATTAAACGTCGAACTAACAACGTAGATTCGCCGGTCATCCGCATCATAAAATGAGTTGGCTATTTTTCAAAATATCGATGAAATGGGCATCAAAAGAACACCTGAAGCTTGTTGAAATTGTGACAAAATGGCCAAGGAGTTACGATGAATCCTTCATCGCAACCAAGCAACTTCATCAAACCTTTTCTGTGGTTCGTCGGTGAACTATGTCAAAAGTGTGACAAAATGGCCAAGGAGTTATGAAGAAACCTTCGTCGTAGCCAAGCAACTTCATCGGACCTTTTCTGCGGTTCATCGGTGGACTTTGTCAAAATTGCGATGAAATGGCCAAGGAGTCACAACGAAGCCTTCGTCGCAACCAAGCAACTTCGTCAGACTTTTTTTGTGGTTCGTTGGTGGAATTTGTCAAAATTGAGATGAAATGTACAATGAGTTACGATGAAGCCTTCGTCTCAGCTATAGCAACTTCATCAGACCTTTTCAGTGATTTGTCGGTTGTGTTCGTTGAAATTTTGATGAAACAATGTAATTTTTAAAAAAAATATTCGTTGAAATGTACCATCGGTGAGAGATCAATCAAGTCGTGTCCCTTCGTATTCAAATCTCAGACAATTACTTTATTCAGTCATTTTCCATGTTTATTAGACACCCGTTGAGACGTCATGTCATTTCACTGATGCCTTGAGTCTCTTCGATAATCAATATTACATATCGCTTTGGTTTCACACAGTCTCATTAATGTTCTGAGTCTCACCGATAGCCAATAGATCATATGTCACTATGGTGTCATGCAGTCATACCGACGTTCTAAGTCTCCCCGAGAATTATTCCTTCGGTCTTAAGTGTATCACTACGATTCTCACCAATGATAACTTATCGTTGTGACTTTGGGGGTCGCCAGGACTTTCCTTTGACTACTTAATAGCTTACAATCAAACTTGAGATTGAAATTACAAAACAAAATATCATGCCAATTAATTTTACCATTGCTATTATAGACCTTCAGCTTATGGTAGAATAAGTACCAAATTTCCTGAGCATAAAAAACATTCAAAAACAATATGTTTGATAGTTTCCCGAGTCCTGCAGATACTGCAGATTTCAACACTTTCATGGTTAGATTTATAGGGATCTATCTTTTTCATTAATGCAGAGGTAGGTAAAGGAGAAATAATTATAATTGTAAAACTATTCATAGTCTAGTAAATTATGTTCATAATTTGTGTTCAATGGACCTCAGTTTTATCATTATACTATACATCTAATACCATATTTCAATCCAGGGTTCAACTATCTCAAATCTAAAGAAGCGCCTTCAATTAACCATTTAGAGTACTATAAAATAAGGTAAGACTTTTACTTGAGAAATATTGGGTACACTTGTAGGATTAAAGTTCTCGCAATCATCAGGATTTATTGGCACACAGACACAACTTGCAACATATGAAGTAATGGATGACTACAAGTTAGTGAAATGGTCCTTAATATGTGACTGGTTTGCAAATTGATTGGTAGAAAATAAGGTTACAAATAGATCTACATGAAAATTATGAGGACAATCTACTGTAATCATCAAAATAGATGAAAAGTGCAAAGGAAAGAGTCAAGATCTCTAGAGCTAAAAAAACACATGCAAAAACATAAAAAGAGCAAACCATTTTTGGATGAATACAAAATGGTGCCTTCAGCAAGTGATTCATATGCTTTCACACTTGACACATGACATTAAGAAGATTTTAGTCTTCCTCTATGAAATTAACTACTTACAGAATAAACCCAAAACCAATATTATATACCTCCATGTCTAGTCGAGGGTAGGTATAAGAGAAAAAATTCCTCAATGCAATGCCAAAAAATATCAATGTGTGTGTAGGTTTGTATTACTCAAAATATCATTTCACTACCTAAGGAAAAATACCAAAGTGATGTTTTAAAATTCAATCTTCACATAGGCTCCCTTATTGCTACACATGCATATACAAGCATTATTTGAGCTCTAAACTATTCAAATATTAAGGATTTAATTAGCTATAAGATGGAAAGTTGTTGTTTAGACATAATCCATCATCTTTATATCTTTATCCTCTAACCGGATAAATTTGTGTAAAAGAGACAAAAATGTGAATATTTATGACAAAGAAAATTCTTAAAAGGAGGAAAAAGGGTAGGGGAAAGAGAATGCTTAAATGTATAGAAAAGCACAACATTTTGATCATTATAACAATGAAACGAATCTTAAGTTTGAAGCATTAATATCATTTACAACATTTATGATCAAGAATGAATGTAAGTAGAGAAAATTTTGCATACCTGCAAATGGTACAAAATTTCATGGTTAAGTCAAAGCCTCCCATGAACAAAAAGATCCAAATATCCGTGTATCTATCTCAATCGAGCCTCTAAACCCTTCAGAGCTATCAATTTTTCCACTAACCTATTATGCACAAAAGTCAAATTTTAGAGTTATGTCAGCACTAAAAATAGAAGAAACAGAGCTTTGAAACCAAATCCACACACAACAAAATGTGGTATTCATACAAAGCCATACAAACAAACTAAACTTAGAACATTGGAATAGAAACAACTTCAAATTATAATGCAGAGCATGGATTTAGGGTATAAAGAATCATTTTTCTGCCACCATAGTGAAAAGTTAGCACTTTCTTTCATCTTTGCATATTGGTTTGATGCTTCAAACGATACATTTCTTATATTGAAAAGTGCATTACCTTATTGAGCTTCTCTTTATTTCGAGAATAGTTTAATATTCTCTACTTAACAGGGCCAACCACGTGATGGTGGAAGCTCATTTGGCCTCTCCCCCCCCTCACATCACTCTCAATTCCCCATACCCAATCATATAACATTAATCATTCATTCATCCATTAATTACATATAACATTCATTCATTAACATATAACATTCATTAATTAACATATTCACATTCATTCATTAACATATGATATTCATTCTTTTAAGTTTTTACATATAAAAAATATGGTTGTCATGATATGATTACAATCATTTTTTTTGTTTCTTTTTTAAAGCTACATAAAGCTGAAGTGGAGTATTGTTTTCTAAATCAATATATGTCCTCCCTTTAGTTGTTTTTCTGTATGCTCGTGATCTTAATGTACGCCTAGTCGTCTACTCATGATGTGGATGCCGCTACAAGGAGGGTCTGTTGCAATAAGAAAGAAATGTTAAAATGGTATGTTTTATTATTATTGTTACAAGTATTTCATTAATTAAAAGAACATTAGAGTGGTTCTCTTTACCTAATGGGTCCACATCATGTTCTTAAAATTTTGTTATAGACTCATGCTCAACATGTTGAACACCCTCTAAATCCTGATTTGCAGTTGAAATATGAAAGGTTACATTAATTAATACACCAATTGAAATTAAATATGTTTAAGAGAACATGAGGTTGGTCCTCTTTACCTGATGGGGCCACATCATGATCCTGATCTTCTCTAGCCTAATCATGCTCAACACGTTGATCATGCTCTACATGCTCTAAATTTGAAACATGAAAGGTTACATTAATTAATACACTAATTATAGTTAAATATGTTTAAAAGAACTTTAGAGTGGTCCTCTTTACTTGATGGGGCCACATCATATTCTTGATCTTCTCTAGCCTGATCATGCTCAACATGTTGATCATGCTCTACATGCTCTAAAGTACTAGGATGCACACCATGACCTTCATTTGCACATTGTGCTCCACCCTCACTAGGCTGCATTCCAATGTCATGTGTAGTATTATCATTGCTTGAATGTTTAAAACAAATAGGCATGTAATTACTTTATGGTGGAAATTAATATTGAATAGATTGCACAAGTATTCAATTTTAAATAAAATTTATTGAGTTTATTTACCTACATGTCAGATGCAATGGAAGACTGTGTTTTCCCAATCAAGAATCTTAGGTGTTCAGCCACGGCTCCATATCCTTGCCGAAAGGCAATCTTCAGGTCCTCTTCTATGGGAACTCTGTTGAATTCAGAGCCCTACATTTTTTGCATAAGATCATGAATTTTTGCTTCTATGAATTGTGATAAACAAAATTGTTTTCAATTTATTATAATTTGGGATACAATATTTTATTTATTGATACCACTTACAATTCATCGCGGCTAATTTCATATAACCACGAGAGCCAAGTTTGTGTTGCCCGTGTTTTTCTAGTTTTTCCTTTGTTGCCTTTGATTTGTTGGGCAGCCTATGAAAAGTTTAAAATACGCTAGATTTTGTAAAAAGAAAGAGTAATTAGTATAATTACATTGTTGATAGTATCACATACCTTCCTTGGCTTGGAGGTGTCTTTTCTTTTTTCTTTTCAGCCTTCTCCTTTCCATCTACACCAGGTCCTTCCACTCCCTCTCTGGAATCATGGGGGACGCTCATACTTTTTGTTCTTCTCTAAATGTGACCTATATTGGTCCCTCACATACTTTAGATAGGTACCAACTTTCTTAAGGACCTTGGTTCGGTTGAATGTTTTATCACCGAACAACACAACTAAATGGTTAATGAGCTCATCTTTTAAATCTTGATTTTGGGCATTCCACCGTGTACGTATGGTGGGCTCAAAGAGCTCTAATGTAATATCACTTAGATGTTTATAAAAAACATTATTTCCTGCAAAATGATCATGGGATCAATAGTCTAAAAAGAGTGATCAATAAGTAAATTTCAATTGGATTATATATAATAATAATTAAAACATGTTAAAGTACCTGGGACCTTCTCTATCTTTATGGGAACGAAATCCTCGGTCACCACAAATGTGACCGGAAATGTTCCGGTACTAGTAATATAGGAAGATCCAGGAAATGATGCTAAAACATCACTAGTACTAGTGGCCTCTGCATCCCTAGGTACATGTCTTGTTGCATGTTTTGGCATGTGTTCGCTGCTAGAGGGTGCATTAACAGATGCCTACATGGTATGTGTTGCCGACATTTTAGACAACAATATAGGCATAGATAATGGGGTCAAATGATGTGATGTATGCACAAGAATATCAGGATGGACACCTGTACCAACCCCTACTCCTCAGGCAGCACTTGTAGTACCTTGATCATGGCCAGGAGCATCATGCGGAGGTAAATAACCCTATAAAAACAACACATATTTTAGTTCATGACATAAAAGAGTACAAAATATAAAACCATGAATGAACTTATGTTATAATGAAAGACCTCATGACAACTCAATTTCAAGTTTTGTGATCTCTTAGTCAATATTTTTACCCTCTCTCTTATCTCATCTATTTGAGGCACTATGAATATCAACTTAACGATTTCTTCATTGCATTTTTTTTTTATCTTCCTTATCATATCGAGAGGGTTTGTTGAATAAGCGATGTCATCATCACAAAATATTGACTGCACCTCACTATGGATTCTCTCATCTACTACTGGTGCCTTTCCCCGATCAGTCGACTGCAACAAGAATATTAAAAATATTATCAAAATTAACCAAATAAACTTATGAAAAAAAAATAATAATAATTTTTTTTTGCTCATATCTAATTTGTACAATTACAATGAGGTAAACCTATCGGGTAGAAGCACCTAAAGATACATCATGATCTATGCTCTAGGCCAGAGCCTTCTTCGTACGATTAATGTCCCACTGTGACAAAAATTAAATATAAAAAACATTACCGAAATGAAACCAGTAGACTTATGAAAAAAAACATAAGAATAAAATGGTATATTGGAGTCATTAATTGGAGGTTGGGTAAAATGGCACATTGTATGTACCACCCCCATAGTAACTGTGTTTGTAACTAAGCGATTCAAATTGTAATTGATTAGCAACTCTTCCCTTGCAGTTATTGATTTTATCGCACATACGAATACTCAGTTTCCTTCATGAGCCTCGAATATGCAATTGGGTTGCTTATTTGTTCACCTAGGTCATGTACTATTTATAAACCCTGCAATATTCCCTGATGCTTTTGGCCTTTCGTTAATGTACATAGCCACTCCTTTATTTTGATCCTTATCTTTTAGTTGTATATAATTTTCTGATAGTGCATACCTATGCATACTTCATGTATATAGAACCAGTTGCATCCAATCTTTGTAACTGTAATAGGGTCCGACATACTCCATCAATTCAGTAACTTTGTCGTAATATACCTTTATGTCGTCCATGCAAAATAGTCCCAAACCATGTAATGATGATGGTGCTATGCGATATATCCTCTTGTTGACACAAAAATTAGTGTTTATTGGAGGAAGTTCCTTGGGTACTCATTGTTTCCATAGATGTTTGTACCTCAAGGTCACCTCAACATCACTTTTGCTCTCATCAACATAAGAACACAACCACCCTTCAGCAAAAAAAAATTCCATGCATTTACAAAATTTTATTCTAATCTTTTGACCTCTAGTTGATCTCCCTCTTTTAGACATACTACATGTCTCCCTTTCCTCTTCTCTTCCTGAATTCCCCTCACTCGAGGAAGACAGATCTGAAAAATACCTATTTGGTGGTACCTACACTCATAAGGATGTTGGATGAAGTTCTTTCATGGTGATGTGATCCCAAGGTGACATTATGATTAATCTATCATTTCATCGCTAGAATTTCATAGCTTATAAGGTAATAAAGTCTTGATAGATTGCAAGTTATTGTTACTACCATCCAAATGTGTTCATCACAAATCAAATCTACTTAATGTTTTAACTCCCAAACTTTGTAACAAGTGTTAAATGTGACTATGGTCCACTAGTTACACCACCAAATGTATTCTCTAATTGTAATCAAAGGAATTTTTCTCTTCATTCAAGTAAAATAAATTTGAAGGGAAACACCACCAAGTGGTTTATTGGACACCTACATGACTTTTTGTTGCAGATCTGTTAGTCTTTGGACAAAACCCCAAGTTTTACCAATTTCTTCATATATTCTACATAGCTATGATTTTTTTTACAATATTTTTACAAGATCTTGTACATCATCTCCAGAGGCTACAATAAAAAAATTGAGAGTTTATCATCATTTTTGTGGGAGTTATTTTGATTTTAATTATTTTCATAAAATTGATTTACTGGATGCAAATTGATGATTTTTTTAGAATTTTTTACATTTTTGGAAATATATTTGAATTCTAATTGGGGTCTATGTTTTACAAATTTAATTTAGAGGTAAAATACAATGCAAAAAAATTCAATCTTCATTTTTTGTATGGTTTTCACAAATCCACATTTTTGGGTGCAAAAATTTTTTTCGACTTCTTTACATTTCTGGAAAGCTCTCAGAAAATTAGTAGGGATCTCTTCTTTGAGTCTTTATTTTTTAGATCAATAAAATCATCAAATAATAAAATCTAATTCAGCTATGTCAAAAACATGTATCTGAAATTGCAATTTTCTGATGAGCTTGTTTTTTTTTCTTTGGCTGCATTATAATATTGTTTTTTGATCTTGTAGGTGATCATAAGGAGCTATAGTAGCAGCAATATCAATCATATATAACACATTGGAAAGCAAAAAATTTTGGGTTTGCATAAATATATGTTTGTCGAAGACTAAAAATCAAAGAAACTCCTAACTTGTGGTCTTGCAGGTTCGAGTGTCGAAGACTGAATACTATACATTATGGTTGTATTTTTTAGATTAGTACACATTTATTTTGGTGCACATAAAATGAACATGTTTTACTATTTTTTCTGATTGTGTTTGCAAATGGTAGGTGATTATGCTCTCACCTTGTGAAAACTTGGTGATCAGAAAACCAGACCCATTTTATCTGTTATACACCCTCATGATTTAGTAATTGAAGTATCCTCTCCCCTTGCACTTTCGAGCGATCCTGGGTGTAAGAGAAATGGTTACTAACTCTAGAAATTGGGTCTGTTCTGGTGAGAAAAAGTACTCACCCTAGGACAACTCAGACCGGTAGCACCCTGAACCCGAGGGACTTCCAGTTGGTATATAAAAGTGGATTCTTGGGGAAAGCCCAAGAATCACACATATGGTTCCGACAAGATGGATCCAAAAGGGGAATCTCACCGCATGGATCATGCCCTATGAATAGAATTCCCATATTAAAAACCTTTTGTCTTATTTTCCAACCGTTCTTTGGCTGTTACTTGATATAGTGTAGAGTACAGTATCATGCCCAAAGACACTCACTACTGATCCCCATGAGTAGAGATAGAAATTCTTGGGAAGTCATTACCTAAAGAATCCAAATTTGGTGTGCTTGAATGACATTAATGAGCCATGGAGGGGAGCCAATGCCACCAAAATTCTAAGCTATCCGCTCTCGAGAAGGAAAGGTGTTTATCCTCAATCCAGGGTATATTGGTGAGCTATATCAAGTATACAAACCCTTGCCCTATTGGAATTTTAGGATTGTACTTGTCTTATGTGTGCTTGCTTACACCCAAAACATTGTGTTTTTCAAGTGCTTGGTAGATTACTCAAACATTATACAAAACATTCACAAATCTGGACACAAACAATCAACCTTAGACAACTCAAACTTTTCAACAAAACATCAAAAAAACAATCTTAGTCCTTATTTTGAACTTAGAGTTTGCATTGTTCATCTTAGTCATCATTTTGAACCTAGACCTTGCATTTATAACATTAAGTCCTTAGTAAAACATCATCATCTTAGTCCTCAGTTGACATTTTGGCTTTGATCACCTTGTCATCTTACATCAATCATTTCCTTAGACAAACATTATCATCACCTAGTCATCTTACTCGACATTTTAGGAAACATAGTCTTGCATTTTCATCCTTATCGAAAATCAAAAAAACATAGGTTGTCATCATCCTCGCATTTATTTTTCATTCTCGTCATCCTTATTTGAGCAATTCCTTTTTATTGTTGAGACTAGGCTTCAAAGATAGAGAGGACAAATGAAAACTTTGGACAAGATTTCAATCCCAACATCGATAATAACACTTATGACACAAACCAACATTGGAATTTTTCTGACCCATTTCACAACATGAACATTCAATCTTCCATGAACATCAAACATCACCAAGTAATACAAGAAGATCCAAGAAATGTTCCCTGATGCTTTTGGCCTTCCGTTAATGTACATAGACACTCCTTTATTTTGATCCTTATCTTTTAGTTGTATATAATTTTTTGACAATACATACCTACACATACTTCGTGTATATCAAACCAGTTGCATCCAATCTTTGTAACTATAATAGGGTCCAACATACTCCATCAATTCAATAACTTTGTCATAACATACCTTTATGCCATCCATGCAAAATAGGCCCGAACCATATAATGACGATGGTGCTATGCGATATATCCTCTCATTGACACAAAAATTATTGTTTATTGGAGGAAGTTCCTTGGGTACTCATTGTTTCCGTAGATGTTTGTACCTGAGGGGCAACTCAACGTCTCCTATGCTCTCATCATCATAAGAACATGACCACCCTTTAGCAAGAAAAAATTCCATGTGTTTCTAGAATTTTCTTCTAATCTTTTGACCTCTAGTTGATCTCCCTCTTTTAGACATACTACATGTCTCACTTTCCTCTTCTCTTCTTGAATTTCCCTCGCTCAAGGAAGATAGATTTGAAAAATACCTTTTTGGTGGTACCTGCACTCATAAGGATGTTGGATGAAGTTCTTTCATGGTGATGTGATCCCAAGGTGACATTATGATTAATCTATCATTTCATCGCTAGAATTTCACAGCTTATAAGGTAATAAAGTCTTGATAGATTGCAAGTTATTGTTACTAACATCCAAATGTGTCCATAAAAAATCAAATCTACTTAATGTTTTAGCTCCCAAACTTTGTAACAAGTGTTAAATGTCACTATGGTCCACCAGTTACACAACCAAGGCCTCAAATGTATTCTCTAATTGTAATCAAAAGACTTTTTCTCTTCATTCAAGTAAAATAAACTTGAAGGGAAACACCACCAAGTGGTTTATTGGACACCTACATGACTAAAAATAGCATAAAATTTACATTTAATTTCCATATGTCCAAGTGGGTAATGGGGAGGGAGTGTGTACTAGGCCTGGTTAAGTCATCATAAGTTTATGCTTTGGCAATAAATTTTTTTTAAGTCATATTAAATCTTCCTATTTCTAATTGCTAGGAGACTTTTGGTATGTTTTAAGGTAGGATGATTGATGAAAGAGCCCAAAGACTAGCCTTTCTCCATGGTATCCAGGTACACATAGCAGTGGTCTTCTCTTATACGGTTGGACATGATTTAAAGAAATTAGCTAGGAATTATTCATTTAACCTAAGGTTTTCTCATAATACCATCATTGGAAAAGTATGATCAAATTCTTCTATTATAAAGAATTGGTCTATGTGCCTCTAGTAATCACTATAAATGTTTGTAAGGATAAAATGACTAATTGCATCAGGTAGGAGAGAATCAACTTTGAGTTTTCAAAGATTATATTCCTCTATTCATAATTTTTAAGGGTTGTGTGTGGAGGAGGTTATCATTACCAAGAAGGGATGAGACCTTTCCTTGTATTCTTTTATAATTTTTATTATTCTTATTTATTTTACACTTACATTTACAAATACACATACATATGCATTTACTTTTTTCATTTATTTCTCATGTAGTTTAATAGTTTGATTGATTTCATATTATATGTGTTGAAGACTTTAAATTTAAATTACATTAATTTATGGATTATGTTGGATCTATAACACTACAAAACCATATGCTCATTACATTTACACTTGCATTTAGAAATACAAATTTATATACATAGATATAGATTTCTTTAATGATATGTTGAATTTATTGTTCTAGGAGAGCATCCAGTAATTGCATTTACATTTACAGTTAAAAATATATATACATACATACATACATACATACATACATACATACATACATACATACATACATACATATATGTGTGTGTGTGTGTATGTATATAATTTATATTCAGTGTTAAAAAACAACCCATTAGGTCTGCACATGGATAAAAATTTATAAAATTAGATCTCCCATACATGTTTTGTTGAAACCTAGGCTTGAACCTCTCATTTCACATGCTTTTCTTCACAAAACTATTTAGGGACAACAACTATAATTTCTTTATTTCTCATCCCTGACCTATTCATGCATCCTACAATTAGAGCAGGTATCCATGGGGCCTCTCACACAAACTCTGAGTAATCACAAAAGTGTAAGAGCCCTTTATATCATGTCTCGACTACAAAACCCTCAAAAATAGGGGTAACTTTCGGATTATGATTTGTTGGTGAGCTGTATGCACAAAATCATTAGCACCAGCTCATTCTTGAGTCTTTTGAAAGAAAAGTGAATTAGGTGATAGTTAAGTACAAACCTTATAGTGTCAAGGTGAATGAGGTGATCAATTTTGATTGGCCAATTGATGAAGAGTACAGAAATGGGTAAATATATATTTAACTGAGGAAGAGTGAAAAGGAGTAGGCTGCTAACGTTGACAAATCAGTGTTGAATTCCAATTGATTCTAGTTTTGTTTTTTGGTTACAGTCTAGGCACAAAATTCTTGAAGTTTTTTTTTGTTGCATCAACCATTCTCAGCGGGCACGATGAACAAGAAGATTCTCTAGGGAGATTGATGTTGTAACAAATTTTTGGAATATCACAAGGCGGTCCAATTGGCTGGTGACACGTGTGCTTTTTGGCCCGATGCTTGTTTGCTCCTTCTTTTTTATAAGAAGGATTTCAAGGCTAGAAGTATGGGTTAACAAGTTAGATATTTTTGGTGAGTCTAGATGAAGTTGAAAGAAAATTGTAAAGTCTAATGGTTTTAGGGAAAATGCAATTCAGGTTTTGAGTCATTAGTAGGTTTTTGAATTCATGGGGATTTGATGTTTTATGATATGCGCATTTGAATTGATATGATTAATTCGAACTCATGTCTCTCCATTGTACAAGCATATCGAATTTTGAATAAAATGATCAAGGGGTTGTTTCAATCATCTCCGTTGTCTTGTGTATGATTCTTGTTTTAAGTTTAATTCAAGGAATTAATTAAAATTCTTGAATGGGATTGTAGGTGGATATGTTTGTTATAAGGATTTGATAAGTAGTATTGAGTTAGAATACATATTGATGAGATTGTAAAGCAATGTTATCAAGGATCTTATATGTTATGTGTTAAATCTGTCATAAACCCTTAGATGCTTATAAATTTGACTCCTCCAATGGATATATGGCACTGATCTAAGTTGCACTTATTCATATGGTTTAGTATTTATTTTCCTTTACCTAGAGCTTGCTACAAATTGCAAATCAATGACTATCTTATACTGTGAAATGTTGTTGTAGTTATCTCATGCTCCAAATAGTTGATATTATTGATAAATAACGAATTCTATTATGTATTATCCTATTATGTTGAGCTATTAAATGAGATTATTTGTTGTTGTTAATGTTGTTTATGATGATGGTGCAGAGGTTGTAAACACATTAAGGGATCACCCTCTAGGGTCTTATAGAGTCCAAAGTGTAAGAGGTCTTTCAAATCCTCGTCAGTTGGTCCAGGTCCTAAGAGTTGCCTTTTATTGGAATTGGAAATTTCATAGGTAGATTAGAAGATAAACCTGCTTACCATAAAAACAACCAACACCTTGCATATGTTTGTGGTGGAGGTATTAAAGAATAATTGTATGCCTCTATTTCCATTCATTAGATCTACCTTAGCCTAGCATATACTTGGACTAAGTCTACAATTGCTTCAGACACATGCGATGAAGGCTATGTGTGATGAAATCCTAGACCTCAACCAAGATGTGGGTAGATTATGGGATTTTTTCCAAGACCTGAGGCTGGTGGATAAAAAATTGAAAGACTAAGCTATGTTATTTTTTCTATCTTATCTTATACCATTTTACGAGAATGGGGGTGCCAATGTATGAGAAGATTTTTGGAAACTAGGCATGAAAATTGAAGGTTAAAGAGAATGGGGGTGCCAAACTTATAGTACTCATTGCCCCTTGGTTGTCGATTTTCCCTGAGTGCCCTATGTCATATCCTATGTCATTACCAACTAATCCAGTTGAAGTCTCCATGTCATATCCTTTTTCTTCAGCAATTAATCCATTCCAGGACTCCATGTCCTATCCTTGTCCCTCACATGCTAGTCTAATCCAAGTCCCCATGTCCTATGCTAGTCCTTCATATACTAGTCCAATCCAAATTCCCACATCCTATCCTAGTCCTTTGTTCATTAATCCTTTTCTAGTCACCCCCTCACAAGCCACATCTATTCATTAATCCTCAAGAACAAGGTAGTCCATACCATGACCCTATCTTTCAATCCATCCATGAAGTCCTTCAAGACAATCATGACATACAAAACACACCTCTCCTTAACAACAACTCTATTTTCAACTGTATCATCCATGACAACCCCATATTTGACCAAGGCCCCATCATTGACCAAGAAGTCCAAATCCATGACAACCCCATCTTTGACCAAGACCCTACCATGGACCAAGAAGTCCAAAATGATCCACTCCTTGACCTTTACGCCATTCATGATCAAACACTTTCTGACCTTATAAAGGCCTCGAATATTGACACTTCCCACGATAAGACACTTGCCTCCATGGGACACATAGACGATATTCCTCCAGAACAAGAATCTTCCACTAGGGACATGCTTGCATATGATCAAGTTATAGCTAAAATCATTGGACTCTATGATACTAAACATAATGATGGCTTCAACATTTCCTTGGAAGCACCAACAAAATCATCTGAACCTAACATGTCACATGATCAGACCAAAGATATCCATCAGGGATATGTCCAACATGACAATGAAGCTAAGACACTTTATCAACTAGGGTCATCTATCTTTGTTAGAGCAGGCTTTCTTGTAGACGAAAATATTACAAGTGACAATATCCACATACCTAATGATGGGTTAACATCTTGCTTTCAAAAAAACAAATACCCCATCACAAATAGAATCTGTCAAAGCATGCAATATCAAGGCAAAGGACTAGGCATACATGAGCAAGGCATTCTAGAACCAATACATCTTCAGGAAAATTATAGACATCAAGGTCTTGGCTATTCCTCAGTTAGTAAATCAAAAAATGTCAGTGGTACCTCCTCGATACTGGGGGCAACTTTGTCATATACAAATGTCAAAATGAAGTCCATGAGAAATCTTTGTTATAAGATTGTTGCCAACATCCCCTCCACCCACACCATAAACCGTCATTCCATCATAAATAAACCTTCCCTTTGGAACCAACAAAAACAAAAGTCTTACAAGTCAAAAGATCAAAATAAAATGTCAAATGCCATTGAATCAAACAAAAGGACAAGTGGACAAATGAAATTAAAATGGATCCCAAAGAAAGATGAATCAAACAAAGACACCAAGTCAAATACAAAAGTAAATCACAACGTGGAGCCACAAGACAAGAGGACTCCCACATATAACACATTTCCACCTCCTTCAAAATGGTCATCAATCAAGGCATATAAAAGTGTTGGTTCCAAACACCATCCCTCTAAAATCTGTCATCCACCATCCCAAGTTTGGAAAATAAAAATTCATTCATCCAAATGTCCAAACAATCTTTCCACATCTACCATCATTCGTCATAACCCTACATCTCATCTAAAGTCCAATGATCCCACGTCACAAATCCGTCACATCTTGGTAGTAACTCTTTACTGCAAGGACTCTCATGGCACTCTATTGTGATGTGCATATTCTGATAAGGCCAACTCTAGTATTAGAAATGACCACAATGACATCGATCAGTTGTATACAAGCACTATAATCCTGACAAGACAACTACTTTAGATAGAAAATTATTGGCATATCATGGCACCCATCTCTACATTGACATTGTTAGTGAATTCAGAACAGGCAGTGGTCACCTAAAGCATCCAGGCTATCCACAAAATTAGAAATACAAAAAATAAAAAATAAACAAAAAAATTTGAAAAATGTAAAACATTGTCACCTTCATGAAAACCTGGCAAACAGGCATCTTGGTGACAACAAAAAAATCAAAAATTCAAGAAAATAGTAAAGAGAAAAATTTCATCCAATGGTGAAAACCTGGAAAACAAGCGCCCTAGATAAGTACCATGATGAAAACCTAGCAAACAGGCATCATGTGTAAAATAAATCATCTATGTGGACTTTTACACTTGGGGGAAAGTCGTCTCATTTTCCATACCTTCATGATATTTACGTCCATCTAAGCCCTATCATTTCTGTCCATTTTCCCACTTACCTCGGTCTTGACATAAAACTGACACACATAAATCATGCTTTGGGGAAAACTCTTGACATATCTATCCTTCGGTCATACACGATTCAGTAAACATCATGTCATTGACCGTCATAGTCTTATTGTCCTTATACGACATAGTCCTTGAAAATCATATGACAATTCCATTAGTCTCATGTCTCCCATCTTTTACCAAGACCACCCCCTATCCTTTCATGCCTGTCACCTATCTTGGCTTTCCCTTGTCAAACAGTCTAAGGATAATCATCATCCCATCTAGTCCTAAACAAGTCATTCCAAATGCAAGAGTCTAATCCATACAAGCACATTATCCAAAATTTTACTTGACTGCATTCCTGGCCCAACTGTAGACCTCCATACTTTTGTCACATTATCATCATCGTCCTCATGTTGTTTCGGGATGTGTCCTTCCCACGTCAAACAATGTTGTCATCACCTATCAATTGGTATTCAACTTGACTAGGGGCACAATCATGTTTGTCCATGGATTCTCATGTGTAGGCATCAGTCACATGCATTTGTCGTGATCCTCTTAAACCATTCAAAAAGACCAAAAACATGGAAAAAAGTCCTGAATAAAGACAAAAACATCATAAAAGTCCTAAAAAAAGACAAAAAAATCATAAAATGTCTTGAAAAAAGATAAAAAATCATAAAATGTCCTACAGAAAGACCTAAAAATTGTAAAACATCTTGAAGAAAAACACAAAAAAATCCAAATCAATGTCAAAATCTTAAAAATGAAATCAAAGTCAGTCATGTCAGTCAGTCCATGTCATTGTCAAACTACGTTGTCTTTGCGCATTTGCTACTTAGGCAAGGCCATCAGTTGATGAGTCCCTGAGACATTAGGTCAGTCCTTTTAGGTTGGTCCAAATAAAATCATGACATTTGTCACAATCATCACATCAGTCAAATAAGTCAGACGTCCCCAAACTCAGACACAAGACAATCATTCAAAATGTCAATGTCAAAATTGGTCAAAATCAGACAGCACAGTCTAATCAATCATACAGTCAACATCAGTCAACTTGCCAAAACATATTAATCAAAACAATGTCAATCCCGTCACTCTTTGGTCCTCTTTAAGATGTTTCCTTCTTGGAGTTGGACCTTGTCAAAATGTCCTTTTCCTTTTCAGGATGTGTCCTTCCTAACAATAGGCCCCATCAAACTGTCAATAACATCAAATTGGCAAAGCTCTTAAACTGTCAAAACTGTCAAATCGGCAAGAATTCAATCTTTTGGAAAACAAACATTGGAAAACAAAATTAAATGGCTGTTAATTTTTCTGGTCTATCTTGTCTTATATTTTGACTATTTTTTCTATTTTTTTCTTTTCCTTTTACTGTCTTTTCTTTGTGGTCATGTTACTAGCTACCTCGAGGATGTCCCATGAAGAATTTAGAGGTGCGATGACGTCTCCTAGCCTATTTTATTTTCTTTGATTGTTGTCTGTGGATTGTCTCGACAAAAAGACTGGGGCAACATGACCCTTAGTATGAGTTAGGACATTCCTTGTCTGTGACTGTCTGTTTTTCAAGTGGATGACATTACACACCTTGGTCTATGTCATATCATGGTGTATGTTGTCCATTTGTGTCATTTTTACTGACCAATGATGATTAAGAGCAATAAATATTAAAGTCTTATGGAAAGTTTTGAAGGATTCTTTCATCTAGTCTGTACTCTCATCATCCATACCTTTTTCACTAACATTTCATTGTCTCTTCATATTCTAGTCTTCTCATTAATTTCAAGAGCACACCCATGTTCTTGGAACCTGTCTGTCCTCTCGAGGGGGCATACCACTACCCTTCTCGTTATTCTTCCTCATCTTATTTTTCACTGGGTCATATTTTTTACTTATTTTCTTTGTCACAATGCGACATGCTACATTATGACAAAGAGGGGCAAAATGTAGACATATAAAAATGACCTAGCCTGCAAGCTCTATTTTAACCACTTTCATCCTATCATAATTATGACATTTAATTATGTCCTTGGTCCACATTCGACTATTGATTAAATAATTCATGTCCATTTATTCTTCATGATTATTAAAAAAATAAATTTTATTTATTTATTAAATACGTCATTAATTGTCTAAGTCTTCCCTTAATTAAATAAATTTCTTAATTTATTTAATCACCCTTCTTCAGTCATTTCTTCCTGATTTTTAAATAAATAAATTTCATTTATTTATTTAATGCCACTAATTGTCATAATTAAATAAATTCATTAATTTATTTAATTCTTAATCATATCTTCTAAATTAAATAATTATCTTTAATTATTTAATTGACAAAATTAATATTCCTCTCATTTTAAATAAATAAAATTATTTAAAATGTCATCACAATCTTAACTGACAGTCCATTTTGGTAAATAATCTAAAAAAGATTATTTATTTCTCACAAAATTTATATTTTGAGTTGATTGGTGGCTTTCTTCCAAAAATCAAATAAAGCAAGCAGATTCTTATTTTTTTAAATTTGCTTTTCAGTCCACCTTTTATCTTTTTGATTTTTGGAATCTCACAAAGTAGGCTATCTTTATCTTCTTAATTTTGAAAATCTTTATTTTTGAAATTAATTATCTCATCTTTTCTCCACCGACGATCTGATTTTCTCAGATGACATCTTGACCACTTGTCTAAGGATTTTTCCCTAACCTTGATTAGGGATTATTAGATTGGATCCCATCCTCGGATTTTAGGTTTGTGTCAAAGGTTGATCTCATCCATCCATTCAAAATTGTGTTTTCTATAAAATGACAATTTTGTTCATAATTTGGGACCACTTCATCATTATAGGCATTATAGTCATTAATCAATTGTTATAGTAATTTATCATTGGCATAGGCATAGGCATAATTTTACTTAAATCCTTCAAAACTTGCATAGGAAAATGGCATAGTCAAATTGCTCACACACTCGATCTGAGGGCAATCATACGCTGCAAGCTAGGAGGTGCTATGGAGGTGATTCATGGAAGTTTCACAAATCTGGTATAATTGTTTTGCTATTATTTGCTTCCATTGTGCTTCATAAAATATTTGGTTTTATATTATTGATCTAATCATTGCTAACCTCAAACCTTATGAAATTTACCCATTGATACAAAAAACATCATTTCCTACAAAATGATCATGGGATCAATAGTCTAAATAGAGTGATCAATAAGTAAATTTCAATTGGATTATATATAATAATAATTAAAACATTTTAAAGTACCTAGGACCTTCTCTATCTTTATGGGAGAAAAATCCTTGGTCACCACAAGTGTGACTGACAATGTTCATGTACTAGTAATACAAGAAGATCCAGGAAATGCTACTAAAACATCACTAATACTAGTGGCCTCTGCATCCCCAGGTACATGTCCTGACGCATGTTTTGGTATGTGTTCACTGCCAGAGGGTGCATTAAGGATGCCTGCATGGTATGTGTTTCCAACATTTTAGATGACAATATAGGCACAGATGATGGGGTTAGATGATGTGATGTATACGTAGGAAGATTAGGATGGACAATTGTACCAACCCTTACTCCTCGGGCAACACTTGCAGTACCCTGATCATGGCCAAGAGCATCACAAGGAGGCAAATAACCCTGTAAAAATAACACATATTTTAGTTCATGACATAAAAGAGTACAAAATATAAAACCATGAATGAACTTATGTTATAATTAAAGACCTCATGAAAACTTGCAAGTTTTGTAATATCTCAGTCAATATTTTAACCCTCTCTCTTTTCTCATTTGTTTGAGGCACTATGAACATCAACATAACCATTTCTTCATTGCATATTTTTTGGATCTTCTTTATCATATCGAGAGGGTTTGTTGAATAAGTAATGTCATCATCACAAAATATTGATTGCACCTCACTATGGATGCTCTCCTCTACTTCTGGTGCCTTTCCCCGATCATTCAACTGCAACAAGAATATTAAAAACATTATTGAAATTAACCCAACAAACTTATGAAAAAAATATAATAATAAAACATTTTGCTCATATCTAATTTGTACAATTACAATGAGGTAAACCTATCAGGTAGAAGCCCCTAAAGATACATCGCTATTTGTGCTCTAGGCTCGAGCCTTCTCCATATGATCAATGTCCCCCTGTGACAAAAATTAAATATAAAAAAATATTACAGAAATGAAACCAATAGACTTACGAAAAAAAGAAGAAGAATAAAATGGTATATTGGAGTCATTAATTGGAGGTTGGGTAAAATGGTACATAGTACGTACCACTCCCATAGTAACTGTATTTGTAACTAAGTGATTCAAATTTTAATCAATTAACAACTATTACCCTACAGTTATTGATTTTATCACACATACGAATACACAGTTTCCCTCGTGCGCCTCGAATATGCAATTGGGTAGCTTATTTGTTGACCCAGGTCATGTATTGTTTATAAGACCTGCAATATTCCCTGATGCTTTTGGCCTTCCATCAATGTACATAGCCACTCCTTTATTTTGATCCTTACCTTTTAGTTGTATATGGTTTTCTGACAGTGCATACCTACGCATACTTCATGTATACAGAACGAATTGCATCTAGTCTTTGTAACTGTAATAGGGTCCAACATACTCCATCAATTCAGTAACTTTGTCATAACAGACCTTTATGCCATCCATGCAAAATAGGCCCAAACCATGTAATGATGATAGTGCTATGCGATATATCCTCTCGTTGACACAAAAAATAGTATTTATTGGAGGAAGTTCCTTGGGTACTCATTTTTTCCGTAGATGTTTGTACCTCAAAGGCACCTCGACGTCACCTATGCTCTCATCATCATAAGAACACAAGCACACTATAACAAAAAAAAATTCCATGCGTTTACAGAATTTTCTTCTAATATTTTCACCTCTAGTTGATCTCCCTCTTTTAGACATACTACATGTCTCACTTTCCTCTTCTCTCCCTAAATTTTCCTCGCTCGAGGAATACAGATCTGAAAAATACCTATTTAGTGGAACCTGCACTCATAAGGATGTTGGATGAAGTTATTTCATGGTGATGTGATCCCAAGGTGACATTATGATTAATCTATCATTTCATTGCTAGAATTTCACAGCTTATAAGATAATAAAGTCTTGATAGATTGCAAGATATTGTTAATACCATCCAAATGTGTCCATCACAAATCAAATCTACTTAATGTTTTAACTCCCAAACTTTGTAACAAGTGTTAAATGTCACTATGGTCCACCAGTTACACAACCAAGGCCTCAAATGTATTCTCTAATTGTAATTGAAAGACTTTTTCTCTTCATTCAAGTAAAATAAACTTGAAGGGAAACACCACCAAGTGGTTTATTGGACACCTACATGACTAAAAATAGCATAAAATTTACATTTAATTTCCATATGTCTAAGTGGTTAACAGGGAGGGAGTGTGTACTAGGCCTGGTTAAGTCATCATAAGTTTACGCTTTGGCAATACTTTTTTTAAGTCATATTAAATCTTCCTATGTCTAATTGCTAGGAGACTTTTGGTATGTTTTAAGGTAGGATGATTGATGAAAGAGCCCAAAGACTATCCTTTCTCCATGGTATCCAGGTACACATAGCAGTGGTCTTCTCTTATACGGTTGGACATGATTTAAAGAAATTAGCTAGGAATTATTCATTTAACCTAAGGTTTTCCCATAATTCCATCATTGGAAAAGTATGATCAAATTCTTCTATTATGAACAATTGGTCTATGTGCCTCTAGTAATCACTATAAATGTTTGTAAGGATAAAATGACTAATTGCATCATGTAAGAGAAAATCAACTTTGAGTCCTTCGAAGATTATATTCCTCTATTCATAATTTTTAAGGGTTGTGTGTGTAGGAGGTTATCACTACCAAGAAGGGAGGAGACCTTTCCTTGTATTCTTTTATAATTTTCATTATTCTGATTTATTTTACACTTACATTTACAAATACACATACATATGCATTTAATTTTTTCATTTATTTCTCATGTAGTTTAATAGTTTGTTCGATTTCATATTATATGTGTTGAAGACTTTAGAATTTCCATTACATTAATTTATGGATATGTTGTATCTATAACACTACAAAACCATATGCTCTTTGCATTTACACTTGCATTTAGAAATACACATTTATATACATAGATATAGATTTCTTTAATGATATGTTACATTTATTGTTCTAGGAGAGCATCTAGTAATTGCATTTACATTTACATTTAAAAATGCATATACATACATACATACATACATACACACATACATACATAAATATATATATGTGTGTGTGTGTGTGTATGTATATCATTTATATTCAGTGTTCAAAAACAACCCATTAGGTTTGCACATGGATAAAAATTAATAAAATTAGATCTCCCATACATGTTTTGTTGAAACCTAGGCTTGAACCTCTCATTTCACATGCTTTTCTTCACAAATATATTGAGGACAACAACTATAATTTCTTTATTTCTCATCCTATGGCCTATTCATGCATCCTACAATTACAACAGTATCCATGGGGCCTCTCACAAAAGCTACAGTAATCATAAAAAGTGTAAGAGCCCCTTTATATCATGTCTTGACTAAAAAACCCTCAAAAATAGGGTAACTCAGATTATGATTTGTTGGTGAGCTATATGGACAAAATCATTAGCACTAGCTCATTCTTGGAGTCTTTTGAAAGAGAAGCGAATCAGGTGGTAGTTAAGTACAAACCTTATAGTGTCAAGGTGAATGAGGTTATCAATTTTGATTGGCCAACTGATGAAGAGTACTATAAATGGGTAAATATATATTTAACTGAGGAAGAGTGAAAAGGAGTAGGTTGTGAACAATTGACAAATTAGCTATTGCAGTTACAACTAATTCCAATTTTTTATTTTGGTGACAGTTTAGGCATGAAATTCTTGAAGTTTTTTGTTGTTGCATCAACCATTCTCAGTGGGCACGATGAACAAGAAGATTCTCTAGGGAGATTTATGTTGTAACAAATTTTTGGAATATCACAAAGCGGTCCAATTGGCTAGTGACACATGTGCTTTCTGGCCTAATGCTTGTTTGCTCCTTCTTTTTCTTTAAGAAGGATTTCAAGGCCAAAAGTACAGGTAGCAAGTTAGATATTTTTGGTTGAGTCTAGATGAAGTTGCAGAGAAAATTGTAAAGTTTGATGGTTTTAGGGAAAATGCAATTTAGGTTTTGAGTCATTCTGTAGTAGGTTTTGAATTCATGGGGATTTGATGTTTTATGCCATCTGACATTTGAATTGATATGATTAATTTGAACTCATGTCTCTCCATTGAACAAGCATATTTGAATTTTGAATAAAATGATCAAGGGTTGTTTCATTCATCTCACTGTTGTGGTGTGTATGATTCTTGTTTTAAGTTTAATTCAAGGAATTAATTAAAATGCTTGAATGGGATTGTAGGTGGATATGTTCTGTATAAGGATTTGATAAGTAGTATTGGGTTAGAATAAATATTAATGAGATTGTAAAGCAATTTTATCAAGGATCTTATATGTTATGTGTTAAATCTGTCATAAACCCTTAGATGCTTATAAATTTGACTCCTCCAATGGATATATGGCACTGATCTAAGTTGTACTTAATTGTATGGTTTAGTATTTGTTTTTCTTTACCTAGAGCTTGCTGCAAATTGCAAATCAATGACTATCTTATATTGTGAAATGTTGTTGTGGTTATCCCATGCTCCAAATAGTTGATATTATTGATAAATAATGAATTCTATTATGTATTATCCTATTATGTTGAGCTATTAAATGAGATTATTTGTTGTTAATGTTGTTTATGATGATGGTACAGAGGTTTTAAACTCATTAAGGATCACCCTCTCGGGTATTGCAGAACCCAAAGTGTAGGAGGTCTTTCAAATCCTTGTTAGTTGGTCCAAGTCCTAAAAGTTGTCCTTTATTGGAATTGGCAATTCCATAGGTAGATTAGAAGATCAACTTGCTTACCATAAAAACAACCAACACCTTGCATATGTTTGTGGTGGAGGTATGAAAGAATAATTTTATGCCTCTATTTCCATTCATTAGATCTACCTTAGCCTAGCATAGTTTTGGGCTCAGTCTACAATTGTTTCAGACTCATGCGATGAAGGCTATGTGTGATAAAATCCTAGACCTCAATGAAGATGTGGGTAGATTATGGGAGTTTTGCCAAGAACTGAGGCTGGTGGATAAAAATGTGAAAGACTAAGCTATTTTATTTTTTTTGTCTTATCTTATACCATTTTACGAGAATGGGGGTGCCAATATAAGAGAAGATTTTTGGAAACTAGGCATGAAAATTGAAGGTGAAAGAGAATGGGGGTGCCAAAGTTATAGTACTCATTGCCCCTTGATTGTCGATTTTCCCTGAGTGCCCTCAACCTCATCCTCGGCGCTAGTATTGACCTTGTTTTCACTCCTCCAAAATCTTCCTTGACGTTGATATTGACCTTGTTTTCACTCCTCCAAACTCTTCATCAGCGCTGGTATTGTCCTTGTTTTAACTCCAAAATCTTCCTTGGTGATAGTATTGACCTTGTTTTCACTCCTCCAAAATCTTCCTCGGCACTGATATTGACCTTGTTTTCACTCCTCCAAACTCTTCGTCGGCGCTGGTATTGACCTTGTTTTAACTCCAAACTCTTCCTCAGCACTGGCATTGACCTTGTTTTCACTACTCCAAACTCTTCCTTGACGTTGGCATTGACCTTTTTTTCACTACTCCAAACTCTTCCTCAGTGCTGGCATTGACCTTTCACTTCTCCAATTTGACAAGCTACAACCTAGTTTTGTTAGGTTTTACAGTATGTTAATTAATTTCAAAATTTTGGTGCCATTTAGCTAGGTTTTAATATTCTACAATATAGTTAAGTATATATTAGCTATTATTTACTTAATAAATAATATAATTATTCAACTTATTATAATTATATATTATATTCTTTAACAGGAGTATTAAATATGTATAAAATTATTATAATTAATAATTAATAATAAGTATATTTTTATATAATACAAAATATAATTAATATAATATATATTTAATATAATAGTAATATATATTAATATGAGAGAGAGAAACTAAATTTTGATTGGTTGTTTAAAGTCAACAATCCAAGGATGGCATGTGTCCTTGGGGACTTATGCTCAAGGTAGCATGCCATTTGATTAAAGATGTGATAATTCTCCTTTAAGACCTCTTCAATGTACCCATTGCAAACTTAAGGAGACAAAGATAAATATAGGGAAGAAAATATAGAGAGAGAGGGAGATAATGACAAACATACAAATATAAAGGGAGACAAAGAGATAGAGAGGGGTAGAGAGATAAAGAGATAAGAATGAATAGATAGAGATATAGGGAGGGTGATTGATATATCTCTCCCTGTCGCTCTCTATATCTCTATATCTCCCACTATCTATGTCACTCCCGCCTCTTCGCCACTCTATCTATTGAGCTATCTCTCCCTCTCCCCCCTTTCTCTCTCATTCACTCCATCTCTCCCTCCATCTCTCCTGTATATCTCTATCTCTATTTCTCTTTTTATCTCCCTCTTAATCCTCTCTCTATCTCTTTCTAATTATATCCCTTTCGCTCCCTCCCCCTCTCTATCTCCCCCTTTCTATCTCTCACCATCTCTCCCTTCCTATCCCCTATCCATCGACTTTCTATCTCCACCTCTCTTACTTTCTCTTCCCATATATCTCGATCTCTCTTTCTCTTCCCTATATATATATCTCTCTCTTTCTCTCCCCATGTATTAACTAAGAAGCCATGCAAGCATACAATAGTATATGTTGGTAAAACTATAATAGTGTTTTATTAAACTATAAGTAACACTTATCTTTCTAATGTCAAGCCTTCTTATAAAAATAGTGTTTTATTAAACTATAAGTAGATTATTGTCACCACTCTTCATTCAACATGAAATGCCAAATATAGCAATTGTTTTGTTGCTTTTGTCAAGTTTCATGAACCAAGATATTTACTAGGTTGAATAAAGTTGTATTATGACCCTTCATCTCTTTAAAATAATTAGACAATGGCCGAGATCGAGGAAGGGGAAAACTAAACTCCTTCAAAATAGGGGTAGTTGTGGGTTTGTTGGTTTTCTTTGTATACTATATACTTAGTTCCTCTAGGATAAATAAGTAACTTTAGATCATTTTCTTAGTTGTGTATCCTAACTAATATAGAGTAAGCATTTTCATTTTAATTGACTACTACATAATAGTTTGTGTTGAAAGAATTGTTTCCATTCTTTGTAGTTTTTACATTGGAATACAAATCATATTTAATTTCATGCCAATATACTTCTTTCATAAAGATATTTGTTTGAAATAAGTGCTTCATAACCCATCTAATCAAATGATAATTAACCTATCAAAAAGGCAATAGGAATTTTCTAAAGAAGAGAACACTTGAC